>JAXQQM020077441.1:0-146995 GCA_034641835.2 Pinus albicaulis
GTCATATATATGTTGTCATATTGTCATATATGTTTACCGGAAAGTGTGCGTTCGCGGGTTATTGGAAACTCTCCACAGCTATATAGCCAATACTGCAGCCAATAATATTCCGTGTGCATATGAAATGAAATTGGAGAATAAAGTTGTCAATTGATCTGAAGTAAGACGATTTCTTCAAAAGTCTCCGATTTCTTCAGAAGTCCGTTTATAGCAACATTGTCATTTTCACCTTGCAGATCCTCCCAGGCTTCGAACATATCGTTTTTCGTCCGTTTTGATGGAGTAAATAATTTTAAATTCAAAATAAAAATTAACTTTTATTTATTCTAAATTTCAAGTTGAACTTATTAACCAAATCAAATATATATTTATATTTAATATATCAAAAAAATATTATTGGTATTTTTTAAAATTTCTTAACATTGTAATTAATATATTTAAATTCAGTAGGTCAATAAACACCATTAAATATTGTTTTGCAATATTATATTATATTATATTAAAAATTAAAAATAAATTAAATAACTAATTTTAAAAAATAAATTAATTACTTATATATATATTATATTTTTCATGTTTTTTCAAGTAATAATGATGTTGTGGTTCCCCAATGGGGGTGTCATGCTTAATGGACATCTGGGAGTTGTCAATGCAGGCCAGACATGCCTGACCCCACGCGCCACTCGGAGTCATTAATTCCTACACTTGAACATTATGAGCTCTCGGGATGTGAGGTCTCGCGGTAAACGACATGCACTTATCACGTGTTTGGGTGAGCAGGCGAGCAATATGAAGGTTTTGGCAATGGTGGATGCTTGCGAGGCGACTTCTCTCTGTGCACTGACGTTGGCTCTAAGCTTTAGCTTGAGCTTTGACAACAGGAGGCATGGTGGAAGATGTGGGAGACGGGGAACTGGGGATGGTGGTTTCGTGACCTGTGGGATCCTGGAAGTGTGGCGCTGGAGGAGCAGTAGGGTGACGGGAAGACAATTGTGTTTGGCTTACCAGTGGGAAAGGTGTTTTCAGGCGCGTGGCTTTTGTGGTCCTTCCGGTCTGTAGTGGAGGACGGGGTTGCGAAGACAAAGGAGTCGACCTCTATTCATTGTTGGTTTGGGCACAGAGGCCCTCCTGGCTTTCTAGTGGTTTCATTTTTCAGAGGGAGGTGGCTCATCTCCGCCTCCGAGAGCAACAAGGAATTCAGTGGCAGTTTGGTGGCAGTCTCCTGTGTTGGTTTGAGAGCGGGTGGTTGGACGAGAAGTGGTGGCTTCGGGGACAAAAGTGCTAGACTACGGGCTACTCAACCCACTGACAATTGGATTTTTAACATGGATGCAAGCCATAGCGGGGTCACGAAGCTCATGCCACGTGATCGAGGATGTGCGCGTAGAGGAAGATTTGGTCGAGGGATGAAAGCACGCGGGACGAACGGGGAGTCAAGCTCTAACTCAGAATCCACCGAGAGACAACATTTAGTGGCTGCCATGGTGGTTTCTCCAGAGCAGTCACCTGGGCAAGTGGAACCTTCGTCCACCCTGGACGGAATTTCAGTTCAACTTAAGCAAATCCAGCTCAACCTAGACACCATGAGAGAACAAAGGTATGAGGATTGTAACGAATTGATTACCTATATCAATTCCATTCACCATCTGCAAAACGAGACTCTAGATGCTCTGGAGAGTCTGCGCCATTAGCTGAGGCACTCACACGACCACCTCCGAGCACTAGAGATCCAGGTTGAGCATGTTGACTACCATGTGCATAGTCATGCTGGTTTCTTTGCTAGGCCACCAGTAGTCCCTCTCAATCCACCTCAATGAAGCTATGTATCCACTAGTTTTTTGTTAGTTTTGTTCCGATAATAACCAATGGCACCGTATGCCTTCGCATGCACCCAAGGCACTTCTGGCCTTTCTTGCCTACAAGGTTGCCTAGATGTATCACAACAAGGATGTCATTTGATGTAAATTTTGCTATGATAATATAAAAAAACTTTGACCGAAAAAAAATAATGACGTTGTGGCTCTAATACTATTTGATGTTGACAGATAGACTTTCTTATATGGATAACAATGTTACAAATAAAATCTATATTGTAGATGTTTAAAAAGAAATAACAAATGAAACCATAATAATTAATCTTTAATATATGTTAGTGTTTTAAATAAGAAATTTAAGGGAAAACTAGTATTTAATGGATTATTTTTTTTCTTTATCATTTTTTATTGGTTTACAGTTAATGTTTTGACCTCTTTATTAATTATAAATATTGTTGGGCTATGAAGTTAAAAGATATAATAGTTTTATTTTTTCTTCTATTTTATTTTTTATTTAGTCAAAACTCATTTTATCAACATATCTTCCTCTTATATTTATACTTATTACAACCATTATCCCACTCTAATCTTTGAACTTTTTATCTCTCATCCTACTTCATAAATTACGAGACCATCTAAGAAGTCCAAATGTAAAATACATAGATTAAAATTAAATTTAAATTTTTGAAAATTTAGTTAATCAATTTTTTTCACATGTTTATATAAATAACTAATATAAAGAAATAAAAATTATAAATTAGATAATTTTATGACATTGCCTTTTTCATTTCTCTTTGCTTGTTAAAGGAAAATTTAAGAATTTTAAGGTTAATCATTAAAATATTTCACAATCCAATATTGTAGTGTCTTTTCTTGGTGAGATAACTTTGATGACACTTCGAGAGGGTGATTTTGATATAATGATATAATATTATGCATGACACACTTATGTAGATGCTTATATGCTATAGAATTGGTATGGGTCACCTGGTTGTTATATGCTTATGATAATATCTATGGTTGTGCATATAAGAACTGATTTTGCTTAAGTGCATATCATTAATTTTTTCTCTTTTGGTATACCTAGTTTTGACATAGGTGTAGACATGGATGGTGGCCTAGGATTGAAACACATAGATCCATGGACGATCATGTTTATGTGGAACATATGGTTAATTTTGATTTATGTATGATACATGATTTGTATGATTATATATGTTTAATATCGTACTAAGCATGATGTGGCACGGGACTTGGTCATTGCCAACAAGGATGCTCGAGTTATTAATGACTGAGGAGGTCATTTCTCCAAAACCAAAATTATTGTGGAAGTCATGCAAAATCTTTGGTAAAATGTTAATAGGTTAATTATGAAAATCATCTGATTCCTTTGATCTATCAGATTGTGATGTGTGCAGGTCTTAGAACAAGACCTTACAAACGAACCATCAGATGGGTATGAGCTCACAATCAGTACCTTAAGGTAAATTGTAGAGTTTCAAAGCAGAGTAAATGAGAATTTGATTAGATGCTCAGAAAAATACTCAAATTTGAAATTTTTTGGAATGGTGTTGAACCTGAATGCCCACATAGATCTCGTTGCTCTAAATCCAACTCAACTCGTTTTGCATAAAATTGACGTTGTATGCTCCCAGAAATGTGTTTTGTCCACTTTGGCAAATAGGCAATTAAAAAAAAAAAATGCAGGAAAACTGAGTCAGCAGTCTGTACAACTAACTGAGCATGCCTATGTGGAAGGGTGGATGTGCACATGATGGTTTTCCTCTGTCGTATGATACTTTTCCAAGTGGCACGTTTTTATTGGGTCAAAATGGCGTGTTGTAATTGGTTGTTTGGAAGGCCAATCACAGGCTACCACGTGGCCCAACCAGGGCCTTCCATGTGGCAACCCAAGGGCCACCAAAATTGTGGTTATAGTTAGAGCAGAGTGGGCGGGAGTCGAACCCACGATCTCCAACCACTAGCACCAAGACTTTACCAATACACCATAGCAATGAATCTTAACAATGTATGTCTTCGGGTAGGTTTTGTTTTAACATCATTTCCGCCGCGTGGAGGGTGTCGGGGTCTATCCCCACCCTTGGTCACCACCTGGGGGAGGGACTATGGGTGGGAGGTTAGCCTCGTGCCCCTCTTACAAACCGTTAACACCAACCGTAACATTTAAACATTATGCCATATGGCCACCATGCCGGTGGTTAGAAAAGCGTGCAAGAAAATTTGTTTTATATTAAAAAAATTGTAATTAAACCATAACTGATATTGTTTGAAATCCAGTATTTAAGTGTTACTGGGAAGATTGGTGCACCGAAAAGTTTTCCTGGTTTTTGGGCAATTTGGCGCCCAGTTAGCAGATGTAATATTCCCAATTAGCTTTCAGCTAGTTGGAATATTATATGTTGCTTCTATTTTTAGTCTAGAGGAATAAATGGGGTAGGGAGACCCTTAAATCTCTTTAGTAGGAATAAAACACTACCAGTGTGAATGTGGATCAGCTTAGGTAGTCAAAATAAAGCCACCTTGGGTGTGAAAGGGAGAAATGCATGTAGACTAGATCAAGGTTGACCAAATCAACATCGTCGCCAAAGAAGAGAATGGAGCTAGTGGGGATAGTGCAGTTTTGGAGGAGGATTCTTTGCATGGAAGTAACCTCATAAATGAGTGGGGCCAAGGGTGAGGAAGCTCACCAAGAATATAAGGGAAGGGATGGCAGCTATGAGAGGCATTCAGAATATTGTTTATGTTTTATTCTTATGACTTCTTGCATGCTTCAATTGTTTAGTTGGGTTTGCTGTACTATTTACTACAAGGGCATTTCCATGTGGGAATTCCCCACTCTTTCTTGGAGGACTTGGGAAGGCAATCTGAGAGGAGTATTATGAGCTTGATTTCCACCATCCGGCATTGGGCCAAGTAGTCACCTATAGTCACAGCGCAGTCTCCTTGAGGAACTGTGTTATTTTTCATGGTGTTGCAGTGGAAGGGTCAAAACCCCTGTTTATGAGCTAGTTTCCTAGTGAAAGGATCAACCTTTCACCTGGAAAGCTAATAAGGAGAAGTTACAGCCATTTATTTGTCTTTTTAGCTATATTTATGCATATCTTTAGTAAGACAACATGATTCAGCCACAAATATGCATTTTATACTTTTTATATCTCATGCCTTTCAAGAAACCCTTACTGGGTTATCTTGGGATTGTGTAAAAGAGACTACATCTCCATTTTTCAGCCCTTTTGAGTAATATATTAGCAGATCCATTTGTTTTTCTAATTCTGTAGTAATTAGCCTCATTGGACTGTGCTATCATATGCTTCATAATTTTTATGTTGCAGTATTCATGGGATTGTAGTGTTTTTGGGTTGTTCTCGGCTTGGGAGGTCTGTTTAACTAAGTTGGAATGATTTGTTTCTCATCCCATTGTATATTTGGTTGCTATGATATATAAATTAATGGATCCATGGACTGTTCTTGACTTTTCTAACGTAATTGTCTAAATAATGCATTTTTGGTGCTTATATTGTTGTTTTTCTTAATTAGGAATATTACAGTGGTATTAGAGCTTTAATCTTGGCTCAGCTTGTGGGGAAATACAACTATAGCCTTGGAGGAGAGAGAGATTCCTAAATTTCTTCTCCAGACCATGTAGGACATTGCAAAAGATATCAAGGAGATGAGATTTGAAAAGCAGAAGGAATCCCCTAGAGGGTTTCACCATGGAGAAAGCTCTGGCACCTCACATTTGTGGTGGGAGCACATAGTAGCACAACCTTCTTCACAATGCTCCACTATGCCCACATTCATATCTTTGGGAGGTGAGGAAGGAAGGCCCTTGAAGGAAGAAACCCTTGGTGAATATTTTGTGGAATATGAATCTCAATCCCGAAGATTCAAGGAACATTTGAACTTTCAGGAGTTATGTCGGATCAAGGATGGTAGGAGATCCTTCAATCACCATAAAAAGGGAGGGTACATGCAGAACTCAGATCTACAACGTAGTTTGGGCAGATGATTTTTACCCTGTTATGATGGATCACCTGTGTGCAGCCAAGGCTTGGGTAGAGAAGTTGGATACTTAATTCCAACTCAACAGAGTTTCAGAGTTGGAGGCAATCAAAATAGTAGTGCTGCACCTAGAAGGTGAGGCACATGAGTGGTGGTTTCATGGGTTATATACACTTGGGCATGCTAGTATCACTTCATATTCATACTTCACCGGGAGTTTGGTGGATAGATTTGACCCCAAGGATCCAGAGGCACACTTTGTTGGGTTTACCAAGCTTAAGCAATTGGGAGATTTAGAAACCTATATCTATGAGTTTCTGAAGCTTTTAGTCATGGTATCTGACCTCACTATGATCTAGAGAGTATGCATGTTTATTGATGGGATGGTTGAACCATTGTATGGGTTGGTGAAATCCACTAGACCAACTTCGCTTCAAGAAGCTATGGAGAAGGCTAGGGACTTGCAGCATGCTTTACCCAAGGCCAAAGCCCCATTTCAGCAAAATATCTCCTCTTGTACAAAGGAGAATCAGGGGAAGACATATCTTGATAATTATCAGAGAGATCTAAGGAAGAAAAAACTTTGTTTCAATTGTCAGGAGACATGGGTACCAAACCAACAATGTGTTGCAGGGAAAGAACATTGCATTGACATATTTTCTAATGAGGAGAAGGAGACCAACAATGTAGCAGCAGGAGGAGGTGCACCACCCACAGGAGATGCAGTGAAGGCATTTTCTCCAATGGGAGGGACTCTTGCAACTTTGAGAGGAGTTCCCAAGTACCTAACTTTAAGAGTTAGAGGCACTATTATGGGACAAAGAGTATCAGTATTGGTAGATAGTGGAGCTACCCATAACTTTATTGATACACAGTTGGTGCAAAGGAGGGGCATTCACATAGAATATTTTGAGGGTTTCTCAATTTTGGTTCCAGGAGCTAGAACCATGCAGTGTGCCAAATATGTTCCAGCATTAACCATCACTATGGGAACCTACACATTGACATACCACTTCTTTTTGGTTGATATTCCAGACACCAATGTGATATTGGGTATACAATGGTTAATCACCTTGGGGAAGTTTACCACAGATTGGGAAACCTTAGAGATGGAATGGACAGAAAAGGGGACTGGTAAACATCATAAAATCAAAGGCATACACACCTATCCACCCCAGATTGTCTCAGCACAAAATATGGAAGCAAATTTGCGCAGAGGAGACATAGAATGGGCAATAGAACTGTGATTTTCAAAAGTAGGGAGCAAGGATTAATCAATACATCTCGATGTATAATCTATTTTAGACCGATACTCCATAGTGTTTGGAGATATTCCACTTAGGATACCTCCTGACCAAATTTTTGAGCACACTATTGAGTTGGAGAAGGGGATCCAAGCAGTGATCACCACACCCTATAGGCATCCCAAAGCCTATAGAGATGATATTGAAAAGGCCATTCAAGAGCTTTTGGCCATGGGACACATTCGACCTAGCACCAGTCCTTTTGCCTCTTCCGTGGTCTTGGTGAAGAAGAAGGATGGCACATTGAGGATGTGCATTGATTATAGAGCTTTGAACAAAAATACCATGAAGAACAGATACCCAATTCCCAGGATCGATGAATTGATGGATGAACTAAGAGGGTCCAAGTATTTTTCCAAGATTGATTTGAGATCGGGGTATCATCAAATCAAGGTGAGGGATGAAGACATCCCCAAGAAAACATTCCGATGTCACTATGGACATTTTGAGTTCTTGGTAATGCCTTTTGGGCTAACCAATGCTGAAGCAACATTCCAATCTTGCATGAACCACATCTTCTATGGTCACTTAAGGAAGTTTGTATTGGCCTTCTTTGATGACATTCTTATTTATAGCCGTACATGGGAGGAGCATTTACAACATATTGAGGTAGTATTGCACATTCTTAGGGAGCAACAGTTTTATGCTAAGCTCTTTAAGTGTGAGTTTGGGCTCACAAAGATGATTTATTTGGGCCACATCATTGGAGTATATGGGGTGAGATTCCATGAAGAGAAGATCCGTGCTATCAGAGATTGACCCGAACCAAAGAATGTCATAGAACTTTAGGGGTTTGTAGGCATATGTACCTATTACTGGAAGTTTGTGAAAGGGTTCTCTTAACTAGCAGCACCACTTACATATCTAACCAAGAAGGGAGATTTTAGTTGGACAACCATAGTGCAGAGAGATTTTGATAAGCTCAAGGAGGTGATGAGTAGATGCCTAGTATTGGTCCTACCTGATTTTACCCAACCCTTTGTGTTGGAATGTGATGCTTTGGGAGAAGGCATTGGAGCAGTATTGATGCAAGGGGGACACCCCATAGCTTTTGAAAGATGGAAGTTGCTACCACATGAGAGGCTATACCCTATATATGATAAGGAGATGCTGGCTATTATGCATGCTTTAGCCAATTTCTAGAAATATTTGGTGGGGAATAGATTTCGAGTGAAGACTGATCATAATTGTCTCCGATTCTTTCTTGAGCAGAAGCAGCTTCAGGAGAGGCAACAGAAATGGGTGAGTAAGATCCAATCATATGAATTTGACATAGAATATGTCAAAGGGAAGAGTAATGTAGTGGTAGATGCTCTATCTTGAAGGCCAGCAGCGCTGTCCTTGATGAGCATGGTTGCAGATTTGAAGGCTCAGTTATTAGTGGAATACTCCAAAGACCACTTTGCATGTGAGGTCCTAGATGGATTGGTGACCGATGAGTGGTATAGAGTGATGGATGAGGTCATATATTACCAAGACCGGGTCTTCTTGGCTAGATATTCTAAGCTCAAGAAGAATATTTTGCAGGCATCACATGATTATCCATTTGCGGGGCATCAAGGATTCACCAAGACATATCGGGCTATTCGGGAGAGGTTCTCATGGAAGGGTCTCAAGGAGGATGTACTCCAACACATCAAGGAATGCGTAGTTTTCTAGCAGAACAAAGGAGGGCACAACCATCCTGCAGGATTATTTCACCCACTCCCTATTCTGGATGGGAAATGGGAGAGTATTTCAATGGAATTCATCACCGGTCTACCTAAAGTTCAGGGTAAGGATTGTATCTTTGTAGTTGTTGATCAACTAACAAATTATTCACATTTATTTGTTATTTCTGCACGATATACTACTTCACAGGTAGCCAAGATTTTCTTTAGGGATGTGTTTAGACTCCATGGTCTTCCAAAGAACATAGTCAGTGATTGAGATAGCCTCTTCATGGGTGGCTTTTAGCAAGATATATTTTGGTTAATGGGTACTAAGTTGACATCAAGCACCAGCTATCACCCACAAAATGATGGATAGAATGAATTAGTGAACAAGTGGTTAAAAGGCTACTTACAGAACTATGTTTCAGGGTAGCAGAGATCATGGCTGCGTTGGCTCCATTTGGGGGATTAATTTATTCAACACAAATTTTCATGTCTATTGGCATGAACCCTTTTCGAGCCCTTTATGGGTATGATGCACTATCATTTGTTGATGTGATGTTTGGAGCAAGTAAAGATCCTAGATCCAAGGAGTGGATTCAAGAGAGTCAGGATATACTACGGGCTGTCAAGGACAACATTGCTACAACACAAAACCAACAGAAAATGTATGCAGACCGTGGTCGGATAGAGAGAAAATTTGAGGTGGATGATTTGGTATATCTTCATCTTCAACCATATAAACAATCTACACTCAAGGAGAAATGGGTTGAGAAGCTTAAACCTCAGTTCTGTGGACCATACATGGTGATCCGTCGTGTTGGAGAAGTAGCATATGAGTTAGAGCT
Organism: Pinus albicaulis; assembly: GCA_034641835.2. Classification (NCBI taxonomy): domain Eukaryota; kingdom Viridiplantae; phylum Streptophyta; class Pinopsida; order Pinales; family Pinaceae; genus Pinus; species Pinus albicaulis. The sequence continues at coordinate 9,642 of JAXQQM020077441.1, forward strand.
TCCTATTGGAAGCAAGATCCATAACATTTTTCATGTTTCATGCCTCAAGAGGGCCATTGGAAAACATGTGGTTGCCACTATGGATCTCCTATCTATTGATGATGAGGGCCAACTATTTTTGCAACCAGAGTAGGGAAAATTTTAAGGGTGGAAGTTTATCTTAAAGTTTAGAAACTTTGGCGAATTTTACCAGTCCCTAATATCCAAATTTTAAAATGTTTGATGATAATTTTGTAAAAATGTTCAGATTTGTAATTATTTGATATTATACAATATATAATATTGGTGAATTTTAAGGTAAAATAATTTTATACTATAAAATTTGGGCGAATTAATTTTCAAAAAAATGGAAATTGGCGAATATTTTTTTTGGAAAAAGCATGGAATATTAGCCCACCTGTGAATATTAGCCCCTAAATTTTTTCATGAACTAGAGGCTATCTTAGATACTCGGGAGAGGCAGCTAAGGATGAGAGTGATTAAAGAATATCTGATTCGATGGAGGAATCTTCCTGTTGAGGATGCCACTTGGGAGGGAGAGAAGATTTTGCAGCATCCTTCTTTACTGTTGCTTGAGGACAAGAAACTTTTGGGAGGGAAGGAATGTAATATTCCCAATTAGCTTTCAGCTAGTTGGAATATTATATGTTGCTTCTATTTTCAGTCTAGAGGAATAAATGGGGTAGGGAGACCCTTAAATCTCTTTAGTAGGAATAAAACACTTCTAGTGTGAATGTAGATCAATTTAGGTAGTCAAAATAAATCCACCTTGGATGTGAAAGGGAGAAATGCATGTAGACTATATCAAGGTTGACCAAATCAACAGCAGTGCCAAAGAAGAGAGTGGAGCTAGTGGGGACAGTGCAATTTTGGAGGAGGAGTCTTTTCATGGAAGTACGCTCATAAATGAGTGGGGCCAAGAGTGAGGAAGCTCACCAAGAATATAAGGGAAGGGATGGTAGCCATGAGAGGCATTTAGAATACTTTTTATGTTTGAGTCTTATGAATTCTTGCATGCTTCATCTATTTAGCTGGGTTTGTTGTACTGTTTAGTACACGGGCATTTCCATGCAGGAATTCCCCACTCTTTCTTGGAGGACTTGGGAAGGAAATCTGAGAGGATTATTCTGTGCTTCATTTCCACCATCCGGCATTGGGCCAAGTAGTCACCTACAGCCACAGCATAGTCTCCTTGAGGAACTAAGTTATTTTTCATCGTGTTGCAGTGGAAGGGTCAAAACCCTTGTTTATGAGCTAGTTTCCTAGTGAAAGGATCAACCTTTCACCCGGAAAGCTAGTAAGAAGAAGTTACAACCATTTATTTGTATTTTCAGCTAAATTTATACAGAGCTTCAGTAATACAATGTGATTCAGTCACAGATCTACAATTTATACTTTTTATATCTCATGCCTTTCAAGAAACCCTTGCCAGGTTATCTTGGGATTGTGTAAAAGAGACTAGATCTCCATTTTTCAGCACATTTTAGTAATATATCAGCATGTCCATTTGTTTTTGTATTTCTGTAGTAATAACCCTCATTGGACTGCACTGTCACATGCTTTAGAATTTCCATGTTGCAGTATTCATGGGATTGTAGTGTTTTTGGGTTGTTCTGGGCTTGGGAGGTCTGTTTAACTAAGTTGGAATGATTTGTTTCTCATCCTATTGTACTTTTGGTTGCTATGATATATAAAATAATGATCCATGGGATTTTCTTGACTGTTATAACATAATTTTCTAAATAATGCATTTTTGGTGCTTATATTGTTGTTTTTCCTAATTAGGAATATTACAGCGGAATTCTAGGCAGATTTGTAGGTTTGATGCCGACTTCGATAGAAAATATGCAACGAATAGTGCATAAGCTAGGGGAAGTCATAACTTGATTAGGTTTTGACCAAATTTGAGGCAGAAGGAGGCTACACAAAAATTTTTGGGCAATTTGGAGCATTGGAATAGGTTTCATAACTGTTTGAGCATTACAAATATATGTAATCCCACTTTTGAGAATAATATAAGAGGGGAAAGCCATTGGAAGATGGACCAAGGAAACGTAGCACAGGCGAGGTGAAATCCTTGATCATGTGTTGTTGTGTTACTGTTTATGGTGATGTTCATGTCCGTTAGATGTTGTTGCTAAGTGTTTTATTTATGTTAATTTTCTCAAGAAATTCACATAAAAACACATAAAAACTCATGGAAACCTTGCCATTTACCTCATAATCCTGAAGCACTTTGTTTATATTCTAAATTGGATCTTAGCACATCAAACACTACTATTCCCATTCAGATCAATTTGGTATCAAAGCACGAGGTTTATTTTTGCAAGGAGGATTTAATTATTTTGCAAGTCTTTAAATGCTTACAAGGTTGAAGCTCAAGAGAGGAGCAAGAAAGCTTGTGGGTGCAGGTTCTCTAATTGGAGCAAGGAGAAGGAGGGCACAATTTCCACAATTACCACCACAAGATTCACCTCCTGTCGTACCTGAGGTTGCAGTAAGGATGTATCATGAAGGAGGAAATGATAACATGACAGAGGATGAGAAGTATTTTAGGAAAGCTTTCTTTGACATGACAAAGATGGTAAAATTCCTCTATGAAGAGAGGAATACAAGGTTGCAGGGTGAAAGGTCCAGGCCTCCAATAGGAGAGGGTTTTCCTAGAGGAGGAGGTAATGAAAATGGTGATAAGCCACCATGTACTCCACCATCATCCTCATCACCATCTTCACCTTCATCTTCATCCTCTTCAAAATATTACAACCCTTACTCATACTCATCAACATACCTCAAAAGGAATTGATAAACAAACCTTGTTAAAAATTGATATTAAATTTGAGCTGCCTATGTATAATGGTGAAGTGAATGTAGAGAAGCTTGAAATTTGGGTACGTTAGTTGGAGTTCTACTCGAGGATTCAAAATCTTCAAGATGATGATACAAAGATTTAGCTAGCTTCCTTGAGACTAGAGGGTGCATCACTAGTACTGTGTGAAGCCAAGACACAGGATGAGATAAAGAAGCATGGTAATATCTCAATCTCTTGGTCTAATTTCATTGTTGCAATTAAAATAAAATATTACCCTCTAGCACATATGCATAAATCCATCATGAATTGGCAGAACTTTAGAAAACTTAAAGGTCAAAGTGTGCAATATTACACTCAAGACTCTAGAAAAAATAGATCTTATGTTAGGTGTTTATCTGCAATCAAAAGACACGTTGGTCAAGTATATAGGGGGTTTACATAGGTACCTAAGGCATACTATCCTTATGCTTAATCCAACTAGTATAGATGAGGTTTGTGTGCAAGCCACTCACTTTGACGTAAGAGGGAAAAATATTCCACAAGAGGGTAAAAAAAAACCATTTAAGGGTGGAGATAAAGGAAAGGGTTTGAAAGGAAAAAGAAATAAATATGCATCTGTTATGTTGTATCTCAAGAAACAATCTCTTGGCTGTGGTAAGGAATCAGTGCTTAAGACATTTTGTAAATGTATGTCACAATTATAATATGAAATGGCCTCTACTTAACACCTTTGGAATCTAATTACTTAATACACTCAATAATATGATATAATGAAAGGCTTCACAATGCCATAAACTGCTGATATTCGAATGAAATGAAAAGAGGAACTATAAGGGAAACTTGAAGTGATATGTTGAGAAACAAAATCTATCACTTTTAAGTTTCATAGGAAATTCATGGAGAGAGAGGAAACTTGAAATAATATGCTGCAAATACAGAATATATTACTTTAAAGTTTCATCAGGAGTTTGTGAAGAGATAAGAGATGAGGCGAAGGAGCGCAAATTAAGGTCATTTAACTCTTACTCACAGATGTAATTAAGAGACTGGTTGCTACATTACTTCATTCAAAGAGGAATAAACACAAAGAAAAACTAGAAATACATATCAACATCAACAAGCATAGGAAACTTGCTCTTCTTTCATTTATTTCTAAGAAAATTCAATAACAATTTAACAATCATCTAGAGGTCCAAAACTCAGAACCCATTTTTTTATTTCTATCTACTTAAATACATCAAAGTGGTTCGTAACTGTTGTACTTCTTGACAATACTCAACTACCTAAACAATCATACTGAGAAAACAAATTAAAGCTGAAAATATTGTTCGTTTTGTTGAACTTGATGTTGTTGATGCGTCCTCCTGAAATGCCAAGGTGTCCTTTCTGATTATGATGCAGCAACTGCACAGTTCTGTAATGACACATCAGTGCCTGACTTGACCCAACTGTCATGATTCCAACAATGCTACTATATGTTTTTCTACCCAACTCTACCTATGCCCCTGTGCTTGAAACACAATCATCATGTGACTTGCTACCCGACTCTGCCTCTTCTCCTTTGATATGCGTCTGGTCACTTACCTGAGTCTCTCTGCCCTGTTTTGCCTATTTCTTTATAAAATGGTGCACGAACATCATAAGCCCAAACTTGAAATCCTTTTGATTTCATCTTGGAGACTATCTCTTCGGTTTCGAGCAACCTGATTGAAACTGCAAACATACACTTATTAACACGATATAGAATACATGACTGATGAATAAAACCGATATATGACACTGTGCATAGCAAGGAAATAGACAGAATGCATAAACTCAGGAAATGTCGTTAGCAACACATCTATGAGGTATGCATGCGAGATAATCTGACCGCCAAAGAAACAATCCTTTGTGGTAAGAATATCCCTTAACTTTCCGAAGGATATAACGAGATGCTAATAAAATAGTTCATTAACATTCATCACGAAGTAAATAATAACTTGAGCATCATCAACACAATCACAGATAACTATGGTGCATGAATGACACTATTAATAACACAGATTCATTAATCAAAAGATATTCTGAAGCTACAGGCAGAATACACACAATGTTGTCACGACTAAACACATCATCCAATCAAAGGGGTTTTAACATGTATTGTATTTCATATATCAAGAGTATGCTTCTTCAGCTACAATGCAATAATGCCTTTCAGTCCACAAAAGAGCAGCCCTTAACAATGCTTCCCACTGGGGTATTTATAGATTCAACAGCTGCACTTATGGCCTTCCGACGGTTCAACTTCCCGACGGTTCAACTTCCTGTTTGTACAAATTGCGACCTGCGACCTGGTCGCAAATGCGACCTGCGACCTGGTCGCAAATGTGACCTGCGACCCAGCGTTTGCAGCTTATGGAGGTGGTCGCGCAATCGAGGTTCCCGGAGCGTCGACTTTCTTGCCTTTGATGAAGTCTTTCCAAGTTTGGTAATCCGCCGTTATAGGAGCGACAAGAGGGCTTTCCTCTTTTATCCGAAGCATACATTCTAGAGCATTCGACACCAGAGTCTCCTTCTTCTGAGAGATCATCATTGAGAGAGAAGAAAGCTTGGTGTAGATTTGCACTGGGGTGACAAGCAATCGGTTCAGGTTCTCTTGTGATGCTTCGAATTCCGGTGCGGCGACAGCTTGTCTTACTGGCTGCAGAAAAGACTGAATTTCCTGCTCTACTTGTTCCCAGCCTTTAGTTTCATTTAGTGCCCCTAATGATGGAATGTGATGAAGAGCGTTCATGGAGTCGATACCACTGATTAGGTGATTATACGCAGACACTACTTTGTCCAGATCTTTGGACAGCTTGTCTTTGGATTGCATATTCATCCGAATTTGCACTTTGTCCTCTTGCGTATGACTCCAATCCTTTCGAGGCACGTGTTCGGGAGCTTGCTGATACTGGGCTGTCCAATTCATCATTTTTTCCAAGGCTGTCGAGGCTTCCTTGAGTTGTTCGTGTTTCTGCTTGGTTTCTTCCCGTGCCTCTGCCAATGGGGCCACTGTTTTTTTCAGGGTGAACATTTCCTGGTATACTTGCCTCATTGTCATCTCCAACACATCACATTCCTTCTTGACCGCCAGTGGGACCTCATTCACTTGAGCGGGCCTACCCTGGAGCTGGAGCATCTCATTTCTAGCCTTGATTTCTCTTGCTCTGCCGCTTTTAGCCGGTTCTGTAAAGAAATAATCTCTCTGCTCATCCTTGTGACATTTTCTTCTGTGGCTGCGGCAAAAGCGGTGCCTGCTGACGCTATCATAACCAGATTTGTCCTTGTGTCTGGGACAATGTCTTTTCCGGTGGAGACTGTGGAGATGGCAGGATAGCCTGACGTCAAGGATTTCCTCTTCTCTTGCCGTATCTTGAAAGAGAATTGGTCAAAGGTTAATCTGGTCAAGTCGAAAACTTCTTCTTCTTGCTCCCCCAGAAAATCATCAACATTGAGGTTACTTCCCGCGCCACCTGCAGGGATATTCAGGGGAGATAGATCAATGTCATCTATTATTTCGTCTTCTACATCCTGCGTTTGACCCTTTTCTTTCTCCTTTTGCTGGCGCTCTGCTTCCGCCTTGTCATGCTCTTCCTTCTTTCGGCGTTCTGCCTCTGCCTCTGCTTCCTTTTCCTGTTTCCTCTTTGCTGCGGCGGCCTGTTCTGCCTTTTTCTGATGATCGACTTTATCGAGCTCTTCTTTCAGTGCCCGTTCTGCCGCCGCTTGTGCCTCCTTTTCCTGTCTTTCTTTCTCCTCCTCTTTTTTCCTTTTCCGTTCTGTTCTGGCGTCCTTCTTTCGTTTTTCTTCATCTTCCTTCCTCTTCTTTTCCTCTTCCAGTTTGGCCTGGGCTTCTGCTTCCCTTTGCTGATCTGCAGTGTCAGGTTCTGCACCGGTCTGTGTTCTTTTATCCTTGGAGGAGGAAGAAAATCCAATGTTCTGATGCTCGGTTCCTTCTCGGTCATGGTCGATTCCTGGTGCGAGATGCCGGTTTGCGTTATACCAATTTCTTCTTTCGTCCTCATCCGGGCACTCGATGTGTTGATAAATCCATCTGAAATTAGCCCTTTTACAATGTTCGGGAACTATCCTGACTGGATCGTAATTTCGGCGGTCCATATTTCTGAAGTGATAGCTCTTCGCCTCTTCCCCTTCACGTGCTACTTCTCTGGAGTCTTTGACCGTATAGGAACCAATGGTGAGAGGTAGAGCGGGCCAAGGTTTCTTCTTCCCTTTGGCAAGGACGTTAGAGAAACCCAAGGTCATCTGAAAACATACCTCTTGTATGAGCACCTTGTCGGTAACAAACTTAGGTAGAGCGTGTGGTGCTTTACACGAGCCAAATACTCGGATGATTGTGAATTCAGCGAATGGGAACCAGTGTGCCACCTGACCTAGTGTTTCCATCGCTCGCCAAGACATGCAGGGGGCATCTTGACCAAATAATTTCCCGTAGAGGGCGGGCATGAATATGTGAGAGATTTGCTCGATGTCCGACTTGTACCTAGATTCCCAGAACACCCTGGTCTGCAAGTGTATTTCCTGGGTCTGTTCGGGGTCCCAATTATGTGGCCATCCCTCTACATGCATCTGGGCACAGACAGCATCTAATAGATACGAAGCCATGTAGAATTCTGATGGCGCTCCCTCATCTGGGGCTAAAGCTGAAGCCAAGTTTGTGTGCATGGAACCCATTAATATTCCCGCCCAATTGAATCAAGTGCCGTGAACTTTTACGTGTTCTATGATGGTTGCCCATGTTCCATTGAAGGTGGTGGCGTCCGAACGCCCGTATATCCTGCACAGCATGGCGGCCACTAGCTTATAGAATTTTCTCAGACTGGCCACTGGGTACTCCTGGTCCTTTTTGATCTTAAATTTGTCTGGTTCTGCCCACCATCTCCTGATCGTGTCAACCATCGGTACTTCATTTGTAGCAAACCATCTTGGGGTGAAGTTCACCTCTGCTTTGGGTAGGGAGTAGTAGACCTGTGCTCTTGAACTTTCCAATGTTACGAAAGCTTTCCCTGCACTATCTCGGATTGCGAAGCTTTTCGGATCCGTCTTCTGTATGATCCAGTCCAGCATTTCAGGGCATGGAAAGATGGCCGGATGAGACCCAGCCAGGTGCAATCTGGACTTTTTGACTTTCAGATATATTTCACGGTCCGGGAGATCTTCTGGTAACTCCTCTGCTGTCATGGAAAATTCATGGTATACTTCATACCACCTGAGGCTATCCTCCTTTGCGAAGGTGCAAAGGGTGTCTCTGTATATTGGCGGCGGAGATATTTGTATGTCTGCGTCTGATTCTTCCTCCACCACCTGCCTGCTTCTCCTTCGGGATACCCGGGGTGCCATATTGCTCGAGTCGGAGGGGACCGGTACTGTGTCTGCTCTGAATTCACCTGCGGCATTTAGAACAGAATCACAGGATAAGAAAGACATGATGATAATGGCTAAATAGAGTCTGAACATGCAAAGATAATTTACTGTTTTCTGGGAGTCGCTGGGTCGCCGCTCCACAAAAGGACTCACCCGCGACCTCTGCGACCTTGCGACTAGGTCACAGGGTCGCAGAGTCGTTGAGTGGGAACTCTGCGACCCCGCGACCTCTGCGACTGTCGCTAGGCTCAGCAGTGTGCTTATTTGTGTTTTATAAACATACAAGGCGACCTCAAGTGGGCTATGTAAGGTTACTAATGGGAAAAACTGCGGTCTGAAAGGTCCAGAATTTACCATAAGGCATAGCCATGAGGATTTAGGCAAAGGGGCGGGCGACCTTGGGGTTTTGAGGGAAACACAATGACGGCAATAATCCAAAGAAAAACCCCCATCCTTCTTAGTAAATAAATAAGACCGTGGGGAGGCTCAAAAATGGCAAGAAATGTTTATGCAGGAAACATAGGGAGGAAACAAGGCAACTTACCCGGAAGAAAACGCGCCAGTCAACCTGTCAGAGCAATTCCGCGGTTTTCGCTGAGAGTCACGAATGCGACCTAGCGACCCGACCTTATATAAAAAGGTCACATGCGGCTTTATCGTTGAATGCGGTCGCAAACAGACGTTTGCGACCCAGTATTCGCGACCCACAACACAGCCACAGGTCGCTGGGTCGCAAATGTCTTTAAAACTTCACTTCGCGACCTTGCGACCTTGCGACCCCAAGGTCGCTAGGTCGCAAGGTCGCAGATTGTTGAAATTCTGACTCTTGCGACCTGTGCGACCTGTGCGACCTTAGGGTCGCAGAGTCGCATAGGTCGCCTGGGTCACAAATAATGCATATGCGACTTAGCGACTTGCCTTTAGAACTTTACTTGGTCTCTTTTCCTTTTAGTTTTAAGGGGGCTCCAAAAATTTTGAAGTGTGTGTTATGATTTTATGTATTTTTTGGAGGGTGTTGTAGGAGCTACAACAAATGGCGATTCACTGGATGAATTCAGAGTCTCTGCTGATGAAGGGTCAATGAGGGAGGAGGGAGGGGATCTAGTACTTGCTTGTTCTTTTTACCTCAGAGTTTACACTTTCCTTCCTTTTCCACCCTGCGTAGTCACCTACTCCTTTTGGCTTGTTGGGTGCAGATCAACCGAATTTTAATTCCTCATGCTCCAGGATCGAGAGGGTTGGGGAAACCTTGGACAACTGCAGGGTCCGGTACAATTATTTCGTCCTCATGGTGTTGCTCCGCTGCCAGCGAACCTCTCGGCTCCGGCGGAGTCACCGCCTAAGGAGTCGTGAACGTTGCTCCGCTGCCAGCGAGCCTGGTCAGTACCCCGGCGGAGTCGTTACAACACCTCTCTGCGCAGGAAGCCTTTCTCAAACCTTTACCCTTTATTCGCGTGCGATTGCACTTATTTGAGAATGTGCCTGTGGCACTTATTTGGATGGGCAATATTTTGCCTGGGCGGTTGAGGGATCCCGACTTATTTTGCTTACAGAGAGGTTGCCCCTGGTCTCATATGAGGACTCGGGTTTTTCCCGGATGACCTGCAATTCTCTTGAGTTAGCCCTGTTCCCTCACGATCCGGTTGCGTCTACGCAAGACCTTTTTCTACCTGCACCCTTTAAGCTGCTAGGTGGTTCCTTATGCTTGAAGACTCTGGGAAGACCGTGTATTACCCTTAGGTGCCCATTACAAGCGAGTTTCGACCACCCCGTGCTTTGCGGGAAGGGCCTTTCATCAGCATAGAACCTCTTCAAGGAGTGATCTGGTTGCGGGCAGCTTAGACAAGGTTTTCTTTGAAGATTTAGGGAAAGAGTTTTTTTTTTTTTTTTTTTTTTTTTTTAACAACAAAAGAAAACGGCTTCTATGATACAGGGGGAGAACAGCCCTTTGAGGGCTATTCAAGTAAAATAGTGTTTGAGGTCATGCCCGTTTACCGGGAGGACCTCGACTTTTCCTTCCAAAGTCTGCAATCGGAAAGTATGGGAACCTATCTTTTCTTTAACCTGAAAGGGACCTATCCATAGTGCTTGAAATTTTGCATGTTTTCCTTTCTCTTCGTGTGCCTTATCCCACTTTAGGAAAAGATCTCCTACTTCAAATTTTTTGTCTCCTGCAGACTTTTTATCGAACCATCTTTTGATCCGACTCTGGTGGATGGCGAATTTCTCCCGGGTTTTCTGCCTTTCCTCTTCTAGTTTCAGCAGGGTGTCAATGCGGATTTGCAAGGCGGGACAAGGGGTACCGTGGCACTCTTGAGACAACTGTAGAGCGGGGAGAGACAAATTGGGCGGGAGGACGGCTTCTTTCCCATACACGAGAAAATATGGTGAGGTGCCTATTGATGACTTAGGGGTGACGCGATCAGCCCAAAGTGCGCTTTGGAGAGCGTTATGCCAGTTTCGTTGGTGAGACAGAAGGGTCTTTTTGATGATGCGGATCAGATTTTTATTTGTTGATTCTGCTAGACCATTTCCTTGGGGATAGTACTTTGCGGAGTGTTTGAGAACAATGCCATTTTCTAATGCAAAATCATATAATTTAAAAGATGAAAAATACGTTGCATTATCAAACACTAAGGAAGTTGGAATGCCAAACCTGGTAATGATGGAGTGAGTGACAAATTTCATTACCTCCTGATCGTTGACTTGGCGTAATGGTACCGCTTCAACCCACCTGGTGAAGTAATCAGTGGCCGTCAGAATGTACCTGTGTTGCTTAGAAGAGTGGGGTAGAATCTCACCAATGACGTCCAAAACCCATTGTTGAAAAGGTTCTTCTACTGCTACTGACAACAACGGAGCAGCCGGACGCGCTTCTCGGCTTGCAAATTTCTGGCATTGAATGCATTTCCGAACATACGCGTGAGCATCTCTGAACAGGGTTGGCCAATAATAACATGCACGCATAATTTTATGAGCAGTGGTATCCCCGGCGAAATGACCTCCCGCCGGTCCATCGTGCAGCTCGGTTAAGACCTTTTGAGCTTCATCCTGTTCTAGGCAGCGCAACATTACTCCGTTTGAATGTTTCTTGAAGAGTTTCCCTTGGATTAACCGGTAGGACGCAGCTTTGAGTCTGATTGCACGTTTTTGCCGGGCATCTAGATTTGATTCCAATACCCTGTGCGCCAAATATCCTGAGATATCCGAGTACCAAGACGGGTTCCTTTCCTGGGGCATGACGTCAGTTTGGTACATGTCAATCTCTTGCTCCCAATTATCTTCTTCACTTTTTTGGGAACCTGCGGCCTCCGCAGCCATTTGGCATAAACCTTGTCCTTTAACCGTGCGTGCCGGCTTAAACTCTGATTCGTACTCTTGCATACACGCAACCCAGTTCCCTCTCCTCTCGCCCAACTCTTGCTGCATGAATAGTGATCGAACAGCTGGATGGGGAACGTGTGTGACATGGTTCTTCAAGATGTATGGTCTGAAATGTTTAACTGCTTTGTACACCGCATAAGCCTGTTTCTCGATTTCAGGATAATTTAATTCGGCTCCCTGTAGGCCAGTGCTTATAAACGAAATGGGACGCTCGTCATTATTTCTGTCCTTTTGTGTGAGCACGGCTGCCAGGGATGAATCCGAAGCGAACGTGTACAAGCTGAAATCTCTGCCGAAATCTGGGCTCTGGAGAGAAGGCGCTTCGGCTATAGCTTTCTTGATCTGGTCGAAAGCTTCCTTTTCGGGTTGATTCCATTTGAAAATGGCATTTTTCTTTATCATCCCTTGTAGTGGCTTCACTATCTGGGCGAAATCTGAGATAAACTTATGTACAAAATTGATTTTGCCCAAAAAGGATTGCATTGCTTTCTTACCGCTGGGGAGAGGAATTTGAGAAATGGCTTTTGCACGTTCTGGATCAACGACAATGCCTTGCTTCGTTATGATATGACCTAGCAGATTCCCTTCTGCTACGGCGAAAACACTTTTCTTTGGGTTAAGCGAGATACCGTATTTTCTGCATCTTTCGAAAATCTGTCTGAGGTGACGCAAGTGATCCCCTCGATGTTTGGAAAACACAGTAACGTCATCCAAGTAAACCACCACACTTTGGCCTACCAGACCTCTGAATGCTATGTCCATCACTCTCTGGAAAGTTGCTCCTGCGTTGATTAACCCAAAAGGCATACGTCGGTATGCGAAAGTTCCCCATTTAGTCCGGAAGGTAGTCTTTAACCGGTCTGGTTCAGCCACCAGTACTTGATTGTAGCCAGAGAAACCGTCCAACAAAGAGAACATCTCTGAGCCGGACATTGCTTGTAATATCTGCTCCATAGGGGGCACTGGATAATTATCTTTACTTGAGGCCCGGTTCAAGTTCCGGAAATCTACACATAATCGAATCTCACCCGACTTTTTCCGTACCGGCACTAAATTGGACACCCATGTGGAATGGCGGACTTTGAAGATAATGCGGGCGTCTAAAAGTTTTTTGAGTTCTTTTAGAATTAGTGGCTCCATTGTAGGGTGTACTTTCCTAAGTTTCTATTGGAATGGTTTTACATTTTCTCTAATTGGTATCACATGTTGTATAATTCGCGTATCGTATGTGCGTAAGTCCTCATAGGTCCACGCGAATACGTCGCGATACTTGCGAAATAATTGAGTGAAATCTTGGGCCTCTTGGGGGGTGCAGTCTTTCCCCAGGTTGATGAATTTAGGATTATCTTCCGATCCCAAGTTCACTTGTCGATGAGCCAAGATCGAGCTCTGCACTTTTGCATTTGGGGCCCACGGAAACGGTTTTGCAGATCAAACAGCTTTTCCAGTGATACCACCCCTTTAGGCATGGGGTTTCCCTTAACCTGCTCGTACTCCTTTTGCATAGCCTGGTCGTGCTCATTTTCATCTATAGCAGCGTCTTTGAATATTTCTGAGTTGCACATAAATTCCAGCACCTATTGATCATCATCAAAAACACGCAGATTAGTGATGTTGTCTGGCACGGATGGTCTATACATAACTTCAATAGAAAACCCGTCCCTCAAAGGGGTAAACCTGGCGGCAGCATTAGCTAGAGTGTCTGCTGCTGCGTTATGCATTCTTAGAACATACTTAATTCCAAAAGCATCAAAGGAAGAAATTAATCGCCATACCTCTTGCTGGTACGCCTTCAAATGTGGAGACAAACAATGAATAGTGTTGCGTACCTGCCGAGTGATAATCTCGGAGTCACCAATAACCCGTAAGCATTTCACTTTCAAATCCAACGCCTTCTTAAGCCCGAGGATCAGAGCTTCATACTCGGCAGTGTTGTTAGTGCATTGAAACTCGAGTCGACAAGAGACTAGGAATTTTTTCTTATGTGGATCAAGCAAAACGCAGCCGGCACCAGAACCATCGAGATTCTTGGAACCATCGTAATACAATGTCCATATATCATTTTCCGGCTCCTTGGGGGCAGTGTCTTGCGGAGGAACTTTGGGTTGGTGTGATAAAGTTTGAGCTTGTTCCTCTGCGATGAGTGTCATCTCAGAAAGGACCTCGGGGCCTACTGCAGACTGGGGAGGTTGGTAACATCCAAAAACGGAATCAAGAAAACACATACCAAGTTCTTCTTGGGCGAAGCTGATGGGTTCATTTGTGGCATCCAAATTAGTTACAGTGTGCTTCATGTATGGTTCGCTTTCAACTCTGATTTGGTTGTTCCTCCCTTTGTAGGGTAGCCATAAGTGAGACCAATCTGTGGCTAAGTATCCTTGCAATTTGCTAGACCAGTCTCTACTAAGCAGTACACCATAGGCTTCTGGGATGTCGACAACCACAATATCAATACATTGATGAACCCTCGAGTCGGATGAGAGGCGGATGATGACATTGTTTAACTCTTCGACTGCCGGTACTTGTGATCTGTCCAGTTGAATGATTTTTGCGTCAGTTTTCTCTGGGAGGATGTTGAGTTTCTTGCACACAGATAAAGGCATGACATTTGTGGAAGCACCAGAGTCAACGAGGCAATTGTGGACGTTGAAATTGAACATCTCGAAAGATAAGAGAAATGGAGGGGTGGACCCTCTCGAGTTCGTGTTTACCGCATTTACTATAGATTGGAAATCTGGACTAGTTTGTGCAGATGTGTTGCTAACGGTCTTCGTATTTTGGTTGTTGGCGAAAGCTTTTAGGATAAGCTTCTTTTGGTTCGTGATGCGGGCCAACTCGTAGAGCGAGATGTTAGCCCTGGTCTTTTTCATGTCCTCCACTATGTTGTAGCTAGTGTCAGTGTGGGGACTAGGTTCGGTAGTGGTTCTCGATGGTTCCACTGGGAGTTTGGTCTTTTGACTTGCTTTGCCGTTACTATTGGTAGGCTTGTCCGGCGTAGTTGGTCCTTCGTTGCTAGGGGGGAGAATTTTTCTCAGGAAAGCCCTTTTCTTGTCTTCATATGATTGTTTGGGAATAGCTCCTTTGCTTCTAAGACTATAGTTTCGAGTGGGCTGAGCCTTGGGACTTCCTGCCATGTTAATATCAATGGGAGCGAGACTCTCCCCCCCGCGGATTACATCGAAAGTTAAGACAGAGGCTCCCGATTCCCCATCTAGGAGCGAAACTTCGTCTTGATCAGAAACTTCATCCTCTGTCAGGCTTCCCGGAGTTTGATCATCCAGGAGCTGGTTGACCACTGCGGTCATGCTGCCGATCCATTGCGGGCACGTCTTTTCAGAATGGGCAGCTTGGTGAAAAGAACAAAAATTGTCCTTCCCTATTTCCTCCACGTTGAGAGCGGCACTGGTGTTTGACGGAGGCCTGCTGGTGTTGGGATTGTTTTTCTTGAAAAAAGGTTTGGGAGGTTTATTTGTATTTGAGGTTTCAATGCCTTTTCTCTTTAAGTCAGAGACCTCATTTGTTAGCAGTTTGAGGGTCTTTGCCATACTTTCAAAATCGAAAGTTTCTCTCTCCCTATTTGGGGTGGAAGACTGACCTTTTTTAGTAGTTGACTTGTGATCATCCTTTCCGTCGTGATCCATGACACCTATTGACAACATGTCTTTTTCTACTGCGAGAGCAGCCACGTAATTTGCTGTAAGAGTAGCGCGGGCCTCGCGTTTGACGAAGACTGCAATATCCCTAGGGAGGGCTTTGGTATAGTAGTCGATGGTGATGGAATCGTCTAACGCTAAGTTTGGAGGGAATTTTTGCAATATGGTTGCGAAACGTTGGTTAAAGTCTTTAACTTTCTCTTTTCTATGACACTTGATGGTGCTTAGTTCGGTGAGGAGCATAGAGGGTGTTTTATCTTCCGCAAACTTTTGTAGGAACACACGACGGAACTGGTCCCATGAAGCAATAGACGCACTGGGTAGGGAGCGGTACCAGGAGGCAGCCTGGCTTACAAGAGTGTGTGGGAAAAGTCGACACGCAACGTCATCGGACTGAACTCTCATAATTTGTAGAGACAGATAAAAACTACTAATATGGTCTTCTGCCGATGTGCCTTTCTCTCGATCGAACTTAGGAAGATGCTTCTCTGGGTGTCTGGGCATATCATGGAGAGGACCTAAAAGGGCCAAAGGGGATTGAGCCATCCAGGCCAGAGGTTGCACCCTCCTGGGGCGTTGATGGTTTCGGGTTTCTGCTTCAGACTCACTTCCCGTCCCTGACACCGAGGTTCCTTCATGACGACGAGAGTGTTCATCTCGGTGTCTTTCACGGTTATGCACGTTTCTAAGTAGCTCCCAGTTGTGAGGGGGGGGTATGTTTTGGTTTTGGTGGTGATTATGGTTGGCGTGGTGTCTAAGGTCGTGAATGATATTCCCTCTACCACCACGACCTTGACCCCCGTTGACTCCACCTTCATTTCTTCGAGGCCTATTGACTTCTTTTGCATTCCTTCGGGCTGTATTACCTTCTCTTTCGTTTCTTCTCTCCCCTTCTCCTTCTCGTGGGGAATATACTTGGTTGTTGGTCCACTGATGTGAGTCAGGCTGTGGTTCGGGGAAAGGTTCAGTATCAGGGAAACCTTCACTATCGTGGGTAACGGGGTCATTTTCCTGGACAGCCCGTGCGAGGTCCTCAATCATGGTATTAACAAGTTCAGGTATGGTACGGACTAGCACACCATTGCGAGTGATGTTATCGGCAGGGGTCCTAGTGTGGGCCAGAAATTCCATGATAGGGGTATACCGTAAATCCCTGATGAGATTACGAGCAACTGGGCGTAAGGCTCTCAGCTGTTCGTTAGTGATTTTGAAGTATCGGGCTTCCACCGTTGGAATATCTTCTAAAGGGGGAAGGGCAACTTCGTTATTTATGACCTCTCGGCGGGGAGTTTGAGATGGGATGTCTGTTGCATGCTGGGAGGATGCCATGGCCCGCCTTCTAGCGCCAAATCTGTTGACGGGAAAATATGTCCGGCCAACAGTAGGGGATCTCCCCGGTAGAAAGTCCCAATTAGACTTTGAACCGTTTGGTGTAGGGATCCCGTCCGGGGTGTGGGTCCGGCTACCACTCAAATGACTATCTCTTCGGTTTCAAGCAACTTGATTGAAACTGCAAACATACACTTATTAACACGATATAAAATACATGACTGATGAATAAAACCGATATATGGCAGTGTGTGTAGCAAGATAATAGACCGAATGCATAAACTCAGGGAATGTTGTTAGCAACACATCTATGAGGCATGCATGCAAGATAATCTGATCGCCAAAGGAACAATCCTTTGTGGTCAGAAAATCCATTTACTTTCCGAAGGATATAACAAGATGCTAATGAAATAGTTCATTAACATTCATTATGAAGCAAATAATAACTTGAGCATCATCAACACAATCACAGATAACTATGGTGCATGAATAACACTATTAATAACACAGATTCATTAATCAAAAGATATTCTGAAACTGCACGCAGAATACACACAATGTTGTCACGGCTAAACACATCATCCAATCAAAGGGGTTTTAACATGTATTGTATTTCATATATCAAGAGTATGCTTCTTCAGCTACAATGCAATAATGCCTTTCAGTCCCAAAAGAGCAGCCTCTAACAATGCTTCCCACTGGGGTATTTATAGATTCAACAGCCGCACTTATGGCCTTCCGACGGTTCAACTTCCTGTTTGTACAAATTGCGACCTGCGACCTGGTCGCAAATGCGACCTGCGACCTGGTCGCAATTGCGACCTGCGACCTGGTCGCAAATGCGACCTGCGACCCAGCGTTTGCAACTTATGGAGGTGGTCGCGCAATCGAGGTTCCTGGAGCGTCGACTTTCTTGCCTTTGATGAAGTCTTTCCAAGTTTGGTAATTCGCCGTTATAGGAGCGACAAGAGGGCTTTCCTCTTTTATCCGAAGCATACATTCTAGAGCATTCGGCACCAGAGTCTCCTTCTTCTGAGAGATCATCATTGAGAGAGAAGCAAGCTTGGTGTAGATTTGCACTGGGGTGACAAGCAACCGGTTCAGGTTCTCTTATGATGCTTCGAATTCCGGTGCGGCGGCAGCTTGTCTTACTGGCTGCAGAAAAGACTGAATTTCCTGCTCTACCTGTTCCCAGCCTTTAGTTTCATTTAGTGCCCCTAATGATGGAATGTGATGAAGAGCGTTCATGGAGTCGATACCACTCATTAGGTGATTATACGCAGACACTACTTTGTCCAGATCTTTGGACAGCTTGTCTTTGGATTGCATACTCATCCGAATCTGCACTTTGTCCTCTTGCGTATGACTCCAATCCTTTCGAGGCACGTGTTCGGGAGCTTGCTGATACTGGGCTGTCCAATTCATCATTTTGTCCAAGGTTGTCGAGGCTTCCTTGAGTTGTTCGTGTTTCTGCTTGGTTTCTTCCCGTGCCTCTGCCAATGGGGCCACTGTTTGTTTCAGGGTGAACATTTCCTAGTATACTTGCCTCATTGTCATCTCCAACACATCACATTCCTTCTTGACCGCCAGTGGGACCTCATTCACTTGAGCGGGCCTACCCTGGAGCTGGAGCATCTCATTTTCTAGCCTTGATTTCTCCTGCTCTGCCGCTTTTAGCCGGTTCTGTAAAGAAATAATCTCTCTGCTCATCCTCGTGACATTTTCTTCTGTGGCTGCGGCAAAAGCGGTGCCTACTGACGCTATCATAACCGGATTTGTCCTTGTGTCTGGGACAATGTCCTTTCCGGTGGAGACTGTGGAGATGGCAGGATAGCCTGACGTCAAGGATTTCCTCTTCTCTTGCCGTATCTTGAAAGAGAATTGGTCAAAGGTTAATCTGGTCAAGTCGAAGACTTCTTCTTCTTGCTCCCCCAGAAAGTCATCAACATTTAGGTTACTTCCCGCGCCACCTGCAGGGATATTCAGGGGAGATAGATCAATGTCATCTATTATTTCGACTTCTACATCCTGCGTTTGACCCTTTTCTTTCTCCTTTTGCTGGCGCTCTGCTTCCGCCTTGTCATGCTCTTCCTTCTTCCGGCGTTCTGCCTCTGCCTCTGCTTCCCTTTCCTGTTTCCTCTTTGCTGCGGCGGCCTGTTCTGGCTTTTTCTGATGATCGACTTTATCGAGCTCTTCTTTCAGTGCCCGTTCTGCTGCCGCTTGTGCCTCCTTTTCCTGTCTTTCTTTCTCCTCCTCTTTCTTCCTTTTCCGTTCTGTTCTAGCGTCTTTCTTTCGTTTCTCTTCATCTTCCTTCCTCTTCTTTTCCTCTTCCAGTTTGGCCTGGGCTTCTGCTTCCCTTTGTTGATCTGCGGTGTCAGGTCCTGCACCGGTCTGTGTTCTTTTATCTTTGGAGGAGGAAGAACCTCCAATGTTCTGATACTCTGCTCCTTCCCGGTCAGGGTCGATTCCTGGTGCGAGATGCCGGTTAGCGTTATACCAATTTCTTCTCTCATCCTCATCCGGGCACTCGACGTGTTGATAACTCCATCTGAAATTGGCCCTTTTACAATGTTCTGGAACTATCCTGACTGGATCGTAATTTCGGTGGTCCAGATTTCTGAAGTGATAGCTTTTCACCTCTTCCCCTTCACGCGCTACTTCTCTGGATTCTTTGACCGTATAGGAACCAATGGTGAGAGGTAGAGCAGGCCAAGGTTTCTTCTTCCCTTTGGCAAGGACGTTAGAGAAACCCAATGTCATCTGAAAACATACCTCTTGTATGAGCACCTTGTCGGTAACAAACTTAGGTAGAGCGTGTGGTGCTTTAAACGAGCCAAATACTCGGATGATTGTGAATTCAGCGAATGGGAACCAGTGTGCCACCTGACCTAGTGTTTCCATCACTCGCCAAGACATGCAGGGGGCATCTTGACCAAATAGTTTCCCGTAGAGGGCGGGCATGAATATGTGAGAGATTTTCTCAATGTCCGGCTTGTACCTAGATTCCCAGAATACCCTGGTCTGCAAGTGTATTGCCTGGGTCTGTTCGGGGTCCCAATTATGTGGCCATCCCTCAACATGCATCTGGGCACAGACAGCATCTAATAGATACGAAGCCATGTAGAATTCTGATGGCGCTCCCTCATCTGGGGCTAAAGCTGAAGCCAATTTTGTGTGCATGGAGCCCATTAATATTCCCGCCCAATTGAATCGAGTGCCGTGGACTGTTACATGTTCTATGATGGTTGCCCATGTTCCATTGAAGGTGGTGGCGTCCGAACGTCCGTATATCCTGCACAGCATGGCGGCCACTAGCTTATAGACTTTCCTCAGACCGGCCACCGGGTACTCCTGGTCCTTTTTGATCTTAAATTTGTCTGGTTCTGCCCACCATCTTCTGATCGTGTCAACCATTGGCACTTCATTTGTAGCGAACCATCTTGGGGTGAAGTTTACCTCTGCTTTGGGTAGGGAGTAGTAGACCTGTGCTCTTGAACTTTCCAATGTTACGAAAGCTTTCCCTGCACTATCTCGGATTGCGAAGATTTTCGGATCCGTCTTCTGTATGATCCAGTCCAGCATTTCAGGGCATGGAAAGATGGCAGGATGAGGCCCAGCCAGGTGCAGTCTGGACCTTCTGACTTTCGGATATATTTCACGGTCCGGGAGCTCTTCTGGTAACTCCTCTGCTGTCATGGAAAATTCATGGTATACCTCATACCACCTGAGGCTATCCTCCTTTGCGAAGGTGCAAAGGGTGTCTCTGTATATTGGCTGCGGAGATATTTGTATGTCTGCGTCTGATTCTTCCTCCACCACCTGCCTGCTTCTCCTTCGGGATACCCGGGGTGCCATATTGCTAGAGTCGGAGGGGACCGGTACTGTGTCCGCTCTGAATTCACCTGCTGCATTTAGAACAGAATCACAGGATAAGAAAGACATGATGATAATGGCTAAATAGAGTCTTAACATGCAAAGATAATTTACTGTTCTCTGGGAGTCGTTGGGTCGCCGCTCTACAAAAGGACTCACCCGCGACCTCTGCGACCTTGCGACTAGTTCGCAGGGTCGCAGAGTCGCTGAGTGGGACTTTTGCGACCCCGCGACCTCTGCGACCCTGCGACCTTGCGACCTGGTCGCTAGGTCGCAGGTCGCATTTGCGTTTTGCGCGCGCGCGACCTTGCGGCTAAGTGTTTACTAATGGGAAAAATCCGCGGTCTGAAAGGTCCAGAATTTACCATAAGGCACAGCCATGAGGATTTAGGCAAGGGGCGGGTGACCTTGGGGTTTGTGGGAAACACAATGACGGCAACAATCCAAAGAAAAACCCCATCTTTCTTAGTAAATAAATACGACCGTGGGGAGGCTCAAAAATGGCAAGAAATGTTTATGCAGGAAACATAGGGAGGAAAAGGCAACTTACCCGGAAGAAAACGCGCCAGTCAACCTGTCAGAGCAATTCCGCGGTTTTCGCTGAGAGTCACAAATGCGACCTAGCGACCCGACCTTATATAAAAAGGTCGCACGTGCGGACGTTTAATGCGGTCGCAAGTTGCACGTTTGCGACCTTGCGACCTTGCGACCTACAAGTCGCTGGGTCGCAAGGTCGCTGGGTCGCAAATGTCTTTAAAACTTCACTTCGCGACCTTGCGACCTTGCGACCCCAAGGTCTCTAGGTCGCAAGGTCGCAGATTGTTGAAATTCTGACTCCTGCGACCTGTGCGACCTGTGCGACCTTAGGGTCGCAGAGTCGCATAGGTCGCCTGGGTCACAAACAATGCATATGCGACTTAGCGACTTGCCTTTAGAACTTTTCTTGGTCTCTTTTCCTTTTAGTTTTAAGGGGGGCTCCAAAAAATTTTGGAGTGTGTGTTATGATTTTATGTATTTTTTGGAGGGTGTTGTAGGAGCTACAACAGAACCACATCACGTTCGTGCCAACATCACACTTTGCATTTCACTACCATTAACTTTTCCTC
The DNA here is from genome assembly GCA_034641835.2 of Pinus albicaulis. Classification (NCBI taxonomy): domain Eukaryota; kingdom Viridiplantae; phylum Streptophyta; class Pinopsida; order Pinales; family Pinaceae; genus Pinus; species Pinus albicaulis. The sequence continues at coordinate 31,199 of JAXQQM020077441.1, forward strand.
AACACTTATCTTTTACAACTTGCAATGTGTGTTATGAAATTGGGTCCCACTGCATCACAAAACTGCATTTTAAACATTACCATGGACCTGTGGGTTATGGCCCACATAAAATCCCTTTACATACCCAATGGTCTACCATACTAGATTTTATTTAACATACATACACGTGCAATCAACAACGATTTACTTTAAAACATATCGCACATAAATCAACCACTTACATATACGAAGAACAATGGTTGCAGGGTCCCAAAATACGGTGACCAATCACGGTGCATCACATATCGACGAACTCAACATATAACTTAAATGATATATAATACAAACGCTGATGCAAAGTGTGACGTAATATCCATCATAGATCTTCGCTAGATCTAACGGCCCCACTGTATCTTCTCACACTGCCATCTCCCGTCCTTCTCGCATCACAACCAAAATAATTTACCTTGCAAATTCGTAATGCTAAAATCTAAACCCGTCGATGTTCGATATGTGCTGGATCGTTGTGTGAACACATGGCTCCTCCCTTTACCACATCACAAGTTTAATTCTTACCACATCGCAAGTTATTTCATTTAACTTGCGAAGTCCTTAACCCATAAACTCAAATATCACCGATGCGAAATTGTGCTATGCCAACACGTGGCTCCTATCCTCATCACATTGCAAAATATATTGTTTTAACTTGTGATGTGATCCCAGCCATCAGTCTATTCCCCTTTCAAATCTACGATTCGATCTTTGGTGCCCAATCACCTCCTTTGGAAATCTTCTAAGTGTTTCTGTCCTAATCAATTTATCTACTTTCTACCGTCACCGATCTGCAACTCCGCTATCCTTCCTGAGCTTTATTCAGTCTTAAAAAGTGTTGATCTCTCCTAAGCTTGTGAATGAGCCCGACTCGACCCTGTCTGGTGTGCAATGTTCTGAACATGCCCATCAGTCTGACTCTTGAACTGTTTAGCACGTGAATGAACTAGACTCGACCCACCTTCACATGTCATCATGTAATGTTAATCTATCAACATATAAATCAGAATTCTTCTATCTACTACACACAAAATTTTACATTTTCTATCATATATGCTTTTCTAGTGTTTTGAAAAATATTTCAAAGATAAATGCAAATGGGCCACAACATCTGGCTCCACCTGGGGATAGTTCTTTTTTTCGACAGAAGCACTAAGAACCGCAGATTAGTGCTTTATCCATTGGGCATGGAGTCAAATATTTCTTAGTGACATATGAACAATGAGCAATCCGATATTTACAATGGTGGAATGATGACTTTTAATGCTGGAAATAATGCTTCAGATACTGCCCGTTCACAAGAAGATGTATTGACTCTCCATCTAGATCTTCCAAAATTAATGTGTTATTTGACCTTGCCTCAAAGATCTTGTATGGATCATACCAGAGAGGGTCAAATTTACCATTCTTCCCCTTTTCTTCTCGTCTGGTGTCCCATCTCAGTATCAAATCTCCTGCTTGAAAGAGAACTTTTTTTTCTTTTCTCTGAAATATAGACTTCATCTTTTTCTGATAAGTAATCAAGCTATCCCTGACTTTGTTTATGTTTTCACTTGATTCAATTATTTTGTTCAATCTTCTTACCAGAGAATTAGGTTCTTCCAGAGATTCTTGAAGGAAAGAAACCACTAGTTTTTCCATCTGAGTAGGAAATAGTGCTTGGGTTCCATAAACCAGTTCATAGGGAGCCTTTCTAGTAGATCTCCTAGTAGTGACTCGAACTGCCCAGAGGGAAAACTTCAACTTCATATCCTAATCCTTCTGATTCTTAGTGATTGTCTTCTTCAACATCCTAACCAATGCCTTATTTTAGGACTCTGCAAATCTGTTCCCTTGGGGATGATATGCTGTGGAATATGATAAAATTAGAATAAATGTTTGACAGAAATTAATGAAATGAGCAAAGTTGAATTCGTGAGCATTATCAGTCATAATTTTGACTAGACATTCGAATCTGCTGAAGATGTTTTCCTCCATAAACTTCATCACTACTTGGTCATTTTCCTTCTTCGTGGGTATTACTTCAACCCATTTTGTAAAATAATCAGTGGTAGTCAGAATCCACATGAAATTTCCACTTGATGGTGGATTGATGTCTCCAATAAAATCCAATCCCCATTGCATGAAAGTTTTTTCAATAAATATTGGGATGAGAGGTGATGGAGCAAGTTTTTTCTTTTCAATAAACAACTAACACTTCTGAAGACTTATGATCAGTCTATAAACATATGCAAATAGGGGTGGCCAATAGAATCCTGACTTGAAAATCTTATGAGAAGTGACCTTCCAACTATAATGTCCTCCACACAGAATTTCATGATATGGTTTAGTGACTTCAACAGATTCTCCTTCGGTCAAACATAACAGAAAAATACCAACAGGATCTTTCCAATATAGCTTTTCTTCTACAATAACATATGGTTGAGACTTGAGCTTGAGAGCTTTGTATTTTGTTCTATTTAGTGAAGTTGGACAGGAAAAGGAACACAGGTAGTGCACAATGTCCTTATACCAATCAGATCACAAAAAATTGTATTGAATACCTGTTTTGGACTTTATTTGACCTTCTTCATTAACAACTCCATCCACTAGTGCCCACAGATTAATTCCCAAGGCTTAAAAATTTGTCTCTGTCAACAACTTCGCCAACCCATGTCCCTTGACCAGCTTGGTGGGTTTGATGTCCAAATCATAATCTTGGATTTTTACTATCCACTTCCCCCTTTTTCCTTCAACCTCACTTTGGACCAGCAGGTCTTTCACAACAAAATTGGGAACATAAGCAGTTATTTGGGACTGTAACACATAATTCTTGAAGGATTTCAATGCTTTGACCAAAGAATATACTTGTTTCTCCAGAATACTTTATTTGAGCTCAGCATCTTTGAGAACTTTACTGAAAAATTCAATTGGTTTCTCCTTGCTATCTTCATTTTTCTGCAAAAACACAACAACAATAGTATTGGGGGATGAAAATGAGATTGCCTTAAAGGCTTTTGATAGTTTAGACTAATCAGAACTGGAGCTTCCTGAGGTGCTTCCTTTATTCTTGAAAATGCATCTCTTGCTTCCTTATCCCATTTCACTTCTGCATTTTTCTTCAACATATCTATTATAATTCTCACGATCTTAGCATAATTGGACACAAATCTCCTCAGAAATTTTACTTTTCCGAGGAATCTCTGGATATCTTTCTTGCTTTTGGGTAAAGGAATCTTATGAATGGTTTCTTCCCTTGCTGGGTCAATATTTACTCCTTGTTTAGCAACCATGTGACCCAATAACTTACCTTCTTCTAAGGCAAATAAATATTTCTTGGGATTTAATGACAGACCAAAATTTCTGCAGTTTTGATAAGATTTTTTGAAAATGTTCCAAGTGTTCATCATCTAACCCTGAGAAAACAATTACATCATCCAGATATATAAATACAAACCTGTCACTAGAAAAGGCTATGTCCATGGCCCTCTGAAATGTTGCACCTGTGTTCATAAGGTCAAATGGCATCCTTACATACATGAAGGTGCCCCATGGCGTCGTGAAAGAAGTCTTTTTTTATCTTCTTTTTCTACTGCTACTTGATTATAGCCCAAAAATATGTCAATCATAGACAACCTATGAGCTCATGTCACCTTATGAAAGACATAATCCATTTTCGCCAAAGGATAATTATCTTTTAGAGATTCTCAGTTCAAGTTCCTGAAGTTTACACACAATCTTATCTCTCCATTCTTCTTTCTTACAGGGACCAAATTAGAAACCTAGTCTAAATATATGAGAGGGACTATAATTTTTGCCTGCAACAATTTCTTCACTTCCTTTTCGATTGGAGCTAACAACAATGTATTGAACTGTCTAAGATTCTGTCTGTGTGGTTTGAGTCCTTCCCTCACTATAATATTATGCTGAATTATGCTTTTGTCATATGTTTTCAGGTCTTCATATGACCATGGAAACAAATCCATATATTTCTTCAACAGATCAATGTATCTTTCTTTGTAGTTTTTGGGAACACCTTTGAACAATTTCACTATTTTGGGTTCCTGTTGAGTTCCCAAATTACAATCTTCCATCTCTTCTTCTTGATGTGTTTTCTTTGAATCAACAACAACAAATTAGCATCGAATAATATTTCAAGGGGAACCAACCCTTTATGAAGCACATTATCTTTCAATTGGATAATCTTTTGCTCACCTATTGACTTCTTAAGGTTTCCTACTTCTGCTTTTTGCTCTGTTTTTTTTTCCTCTTGGTCTATTTCAGCATCTTCAAAGCTTCTAATCATTGTCAGGAACTAAATTATATGTTCATCATCCTCAAACACCTGCCAATGTTTCACATTGTCAGGGATAGTAGGTCTATGTATAATTTCAATTTCATACATTTGCCTTGGATTTATTGGAGGTTTGAAGGTGTTGGTTGCAACTGCTAAAGAATCTGCCAATCTATTCTCCTCCCTCAGAATAAACTGAAGATTGAATGCTTCAAAATAGTTTTCTATCAGATCCCAAACTTCATTCCTATATGATCTTAACCTCGAATGCTTGGTTTGACAATGATTTTTAATCTGCCTTATTATGAATTCAGAGTCACCAAAAATTGAAGTACATTGAAATCCTATCTGTTTAGCAACTTGAAGGCTTGAGATTAAGGCCTCATACTAAGCCACATTTTTTGTTGAATAAAATTCTAGTTTTAAAGAGAAAGGCATGAGGATACCTTCTGGTGATATCAACAAGAATCCAGCACCTGTGCCTTCCTTGGAGTAGGCACCATCAAAGTAGCACTTCCAAATATTCCTGGAGTGCAACTCATTATTTAAAAGTGATGAAGAGAGCTGCTTACCCATGTCTTCAGCGAATTATGCATCTTCATGCAGCATGAAACAAGAAAGATCTCTTGTTTCTTGACTATAAATGGGGGAATTTCCTGCATCTTTCTTGGAGGTGGTATTCACAAACATTGTTTCCTAGTATAAGCTCCTTTCTTCCCCATTAAAATCCATAATGATAACAGAAGTGAAATATAATTTTAGTACACCTCCTAACTTTTCTCCCCAAGATCTTGACATGAGAATTCCAAACCTAGCTGGGATGTTAGCAACCATTACATCCATGACTATACTCTTTGCTAGGATTTGTGCCAACGAAACTACCACATATTTAATTAACCCAATACATTTCACCCTTTTGGAATCAAATGAGTATGGATCCCTATAAGGTTTGGTAATCTGCAAGTTATGTTCCTTCATAACAGATAATGGCATGAGATTATGGGATGCTCTTGAGTTCAACATACAATTATGTAGAGTAAAATCATGAATCAACAGAGAAATATAAAAGGGTGGAATAGAAGGATCTAATTCTTCTACATGAGGACCAAAGGTGACCACTGGCTTTTCTTCTTGTAACTTCATCGTGTCACCTATATCTTCCACCTATGTGAGATTAATCAATTCTAAAATTTCTTTCTTGTAAGATTGTATTTTAGCTAATTCCAGAAGAGGTACCTAAATTTTAACCTTCTCCAACTCTTTTGCCAAACTGAAAGCATGAGTTTGCTTAACGTTCTTTTCAGGTTCTTCTTCACTTTTTCTAGAATTTGCCACTTGTTCAGGTATAGGAACAACTCTCTCCAAATAGTGTGAACTGATTTGTTCTAGGAAGATTCACCCTACTGCACATTTGTTCTATTAAGTGAATTTATAGGTTGTTTCCCCTTACTTACCTGTTTCACAGGGTCATTTTGTTATGGAGTCTCCATTGGAGGAGGAATGGAACCTTGTTGTTCACCTTCATTATCCTGCACTCTAGATCTCTTTCTAGACCTTAAATCATATTTTTTATGTAACTCAGCTTGCATGAAATCTGTGAATGTCCTACAGTATTCATCCATTTCATCTTGATCAAAAGATACTCCATCTTCAGCATATTATCCCTCACAATATTCCTCTTCATCCTCTTCTATTGTATACATAGCAAATACTTGATTCTTAGCCTCCCTTTGGTCATTGTATGCTAGCTCTGCGGGTGCTGCTTCTATATACAATGGTGCTTGAACCTGGTCTTGATCTCTTATTTCCCTCTACAGAATTTGCAGGGGATCTCTTCTGAATTGAGGGTTAACCCCCCATCGGTTTTTTTGTACTTGTATTTGGGAGTTTTTGTTTTCCAATTCCATCTTATCTAGCTTATTTGTCAATTTTTTCATCATCTTTGCCATATATTTAATCCTTAGTCTTGTGATGATTATTCTTTTTCTTTCCCCATCTCTTGGAATGGCTATTTTTCTTTCACCTTTCCAGCTACAATCATATTAGCTTCAATATCTAAAGCGTATTTTTGTATCTAATCAAGAGTAGGGGCTCTTTTCTCTCTCAATGTAAAACTAAAATCAACTTCAAAATCCCCAGCAAAAACTACCTTTGCTCCTACAGGGGGGCCTTCATCTCTATAGGTAAAATATTGTACAATTTCTTGAATCTTTTTACAAACTCAGAAATGTTTCCATTGGGATTTCTTTTAATTACATTAAACTCTGTCAATGAGTAGCCATGATCCCTTTTTTCACCCCATATTTAAGTGAATCGATTTTCCAGTTCTTCCCATGTATTAATAGAATCATCTGGCAATACCTTAATCCACTTCCTAGCCTCTCCATCCAGAGATTGAACAAAGAGCCTCATTACAACATCAAGATGTTCTACATTTAGATTTTCGGCAAAAGTACAAAACATAGGAAAGTGTTGTTCTGCAGTTATTTCATCTTCTCCAGTAAAATGTGGGAGTAATTTAAGATACTCTTGAGGCATTGCATTCATTGGTTGAGGAAGGTTAAGTGCAACATATCTGTTAAAAAAAACGTTGTTGCTATCATGTTTTCACCTTGATTGATTGTTCCTTCGTTAGATGTAGTCAATGGACCTGTTGTGAAAATGAACGAAGGTGGAGACAAAACTAATATGGTGATAGGCTAATGGACAATATCAGAGGGACCAATAGCTAGAGTTTTTTGAGATTGAGTAAAAGTAAATGAAACAGAATGAAAGGAGTGTTCTTCCACCTTAGGTTCTTGAAAATAAAGTGGTGTGAAAGGTGAATCTTGTTCCAAGGAAGGAAGTATTTCAGAAATATCTCGAAACAAAGGGTTACTAGAACTACTATTAGGAGTATACAATGTAGGATCAGGTGTTGAAGGAGTTTCAGGTTTCTAAGCCTTTTTAGAAACCAATCTTTCTAGATCTAGCAAAGCAGGGACTATTTGCTGTGAGGTATCTAACCTTGTGTGAGGCGTTTTGAAAGCCAGAATTTTGAAAATAACAAACACATCCCAGTATTTTCACCTCACTAAATAGCTAGAGGAAATAATGTGAAAAACTCAGGGAAAAATATACTTTGTTTCTTCGTCCCTGGCAACAGTGCCATAAAATGTTGTATCTCAAGAAACAATCCCTTTTCTGTGGAAAGGAATCAGTGCTTAAGACATTTTGCAAATGTATGTCACAATTATAATATCAAATGGCCTGTGATTAACACCTTTGGAATCTAATTTCTTAATACACTCAATAATATGATATAATGAAAGCCTTCACAATGCCATAAACTGCTGATATTCGAATGAAATGAAAAGAAGAACTGTAAGGGAAACTCAAAGTGATATGCTGAGAAACAAAATCTATCACTTTTAAGTTTTAGAGGAAATTCATGGAGAGAGAGGAAACTTGAAATAATATGTTTCAAATACAGAATCTATTACTTTAAAGTTTCATCAGGTTTTGAAGAGAGAAGAGATGAGGTGAAGGAGCACAAATTAAGGTCTTTTAACTCTTACTCACAGATGTAATTAAGATACCGACTGCTATATTACTTCACTTCATTCAAAGAGGAATAAACATAGGGAAAAACAGGAAAGACATATCAACATCAACAGGTGCAGGAAACTTGATCTTCTTTCATTTATTTCTAAGAAAATTCAATACCAAATTAACAATCATCGAGAGGTCTAAAACTCGGAACCCATTTTCTTTATTTCTATCTACTTGAAAAAATCAAAGTGGTTCATAACTGTTGAACTTCTTGAAACTACTCGACTACCTAAACTGTTAAGAATTCTTATGAAATCATATGGAGAAAACAAATTAAAACTGGAAATATTATTCATTTTTCTAAATCTGATGTTGCTGATGCGTCCTCCCAAAATGCCGAGGTGTCCTTTCTAGTTATAATGAAGCAACTATGCAGTTTTGTAATGATCCCTTAGTGCTCGACTTGACCCAGCTGTCGTGCTTCCAAAAATGCCACTATACGTTCTTCTGCCTGACTCTGCCTATGCCGCTGTGCTTAAAATTTATTCATCATGTTATTTGCTACCCGACTATGCCTCTTCTCCTTTTATCTATGTCGGGTCAGTTAGTTGAGTCTCTCTACCATGTTTTGCCTATTTCTTCATAAAATGGCACACAAACCTCATAATCCCGGACTTGAAATCCTTTATATTCCATCTTTGAACCACATCACGTCCGTGCCAACATCGCACTTCACATTTCACTTCCTTTAACTTTTCCTTAGCACTTATCTTTTACAACTTTCAATGTGCGCTACGCGATCGGGTCCCACTGCATCACGAAACTATATTTTAAACATTACCTTGGACCTGTGGGTTATGGCCCACATAAAATCCCTTTACATAAGCACTAGTCTACCATATTGGAGTTTATTAAACATACCTACACGTGCAATCAACAATGATTTACTTTAAAACAGATCTCACATAACTCAACCACTTACATATGCACGGAACAATGGTTGTAGAGCCCCACAATATAGTAAAAATTCACGGTGCATCACATATCAGTGAACTCAACATATAACTTAAATGATAGACAATAGAATCACTAATGCAAAGTGTGATGTAATATCCATCATAGAACTTCGCTAGATCTAACAGCCCCGTTGTATTATCTCACACTACCATCTCCAGTCCTTGTCGCATCACGACAAAAATAATTTACCTTGTGAAGTATTAATGCTAAACTATAAACCCACCGATGTGCGATATGTGCTAGATCGTTGTGCCAACACGTGGCTTCTCCCTTTATCGCATTGCAAGTTTTAATTCTTACCGCATCACAAGTTATTTCATTTAACTTGCGAAGTCCTTAACCCATAAACTCAAATATCGCCGATGCAAAATTGCATTATGCCGACACGTGGTTCCTATTCTCATCGCATCGCAAGACATATTGTTTTAACTTGCGATGTCTTCTCAACCATCAGTCTATTCCCCTTTCAGATCTGTGATTCGATCCTCACCGCCCAATCACCTCCTTTGGAAATATTCTAAGTGTTTCTATCTTATTCGATCTCTCTACTTTCTACCGTCTCCAATCTGCGACTCCGCTATCCTTCCTGAGATTTATTCAGTCTTAAAAAGTGTTGATCTCTCCCAACCTTGCGAATGAGCCTGACTTGACCCTGTCTGGTGTGCAATGTTCTGAATGTGCCCATCAGTTCAGCTCTTGAACTGTTCTGCACGTGAATGAGCCCAAATCAACCCACCTTCACATCTCATCATGTAATGTTAATGTATCAACATATAAATCAGAATTATTCTATCTATTACACACAAAATTTTACATTTTCTATCATATAAGATTTTTTGGTGTTTTGAAAAATATTTCAAAGGTAAATGCAAATGAGCCACAACACATTAAAAAGGAAGGAGAGAAACTCATATGAAAGAATTTTTCCAAGGATGGTCACGATGAAGACCGTTGTTGGAAGCTTCATCTAGAGATGAGGCCAAAGAAATTCAACAACAAGGGAAAAAAAAACCAGCTGCAATCACTCAACATGATTTGGGATCTGACTTGGGTGATGAAACTAAAATTACAACCATGGGTATGAAAGGAAAAGAATCCATTGGTAGCACTAGTTCATCAAATTTCCACACTAGTACTCCAAATGAAGGAACTAGGATTGAATTATTTCATGTGAGCGTTATTGCAAAACATACATAAATCAACACACTGTTTGATAGTGGGTCTCAAGCCAATTTGATAGATGAAGACTTAGTCAAGAAGCTTAATCTTGAAACCATACCTCATCCCAAGCCATATCCATTGGGTTGGATATGCAAGGATGCCAATTTACAGGTTAGAATAAAGTATATTTTCTAGTTTGGAATCACTACAAACTTCATTGACGAAGTGGAATTACATGTTCTACCACTTGACATTTCAGGGATTGTTTTTGGAAGTCCTTACCTCTATGAAAAAAATGAAATATTCTATCACCATGAAAACAAGTACCACTTCAAATATGGTGTGGAGTACATAGTGAGAGCCCATCACAAGAAACTAAATATATCATTAGTTATGTTGAACTCTGAGTTAAACTGAGAGGGGCGGGGGGGGGGGGTGAATCAGTTTAACACATTCATAATCTTTTTGAATTTTTAATAAACCTTATTTACACCTTCATTTCATGTCCAGCTTAATATGTGAGTAATCTTAGAAAGTGAGCAGCAAGTATTAATATAATATAACAGCAAACTTAATATGATAACAACAGGTATTAAGCAGATGATATAAATCAGATCAACACATAAACATCATGCACAAAGACACCAGATATAAGTGGAAACCCATAAAGGGAGAAAACCACATCTTATTATTGTTGTGATGCAAAGGCAAGCTCCAACTCCCTCTCACCACTTTTTTTTGCAGGCACCAACCTACAGGAGGCTCTATCCTCAATTCTGCAAGCTACAACTTGCAAGGAAGCACCAACTCCCTTCAATTTTCTGCAGGCACCAACCTACAGGAGGCTCCAACCTCAATCAGCTACAACTGACAGCTATCAAGCTGCAACTTGATAGGGAAGCTCCAACTTCCTCAATTTTTCAAACTGAATGTTTGTTGATTTACCTCAGATATCAGCTCTGTTCTGTAGCTTCTCTTTCTGCTCTTCTTTTCTTAATCTTCTTTGCCTTACACTTCTATACTCTGCCTTCTCTATATTTTCTCTCTCTGACCTCGCTTGTGCATATCAATGTGATATTATATATAGAGTTCCTCACATGACTGTTTGTATTTCATAAAGAATTTGGAGTGAACGGTCATGATTCTTTGGCTTCTGTCTTCTTATTCCTTTATTCAACTCATTTTTAAAATTACTACAATATGTACAAATTTCCATGCTATAGTGGGATTTTGTCTTTTCCTTAGGATACTTGCCTTTGCATCACAAACAATATAAACAACAAAAAAATATTTACATTTTCAGTTACACATTTCAATATCACTCAGCTATTCTTCTGAACTTTGGCTTCACTGGATTTTGTCTTTTTCTACTGCTGTTAAGAAACTGTTCTATATTCTCTTTGTTTACTGTCATATGTATATTTCTCTTGTTCACTGCACTTTTGAATCCCTTTGCTGTACATCTCTTCAACTCTAAAAATTTTGTTTACCTCTGTCAGGCCTCATACTTCCTCTTTCTGTGTGCATATAAAATGAATACAACAAATTTGTACTCAATCCAATTGTTGATATGGGAAATTTCAATACTCCATTTTCTGGGCTGGCAATTTGAATAATTAAAACTTACTTGCACATAAAATCACCTGCACTCAAATTAGTACTTAACCCAATTTTTCTTTCTATGCATATAAACATGCATCTCCAACTTTTCGGGCCTTTGCACTTATATGCTTGATTTAGAACAACTGTAATATTAGCTCACAACATAATATACCAATATATTGTAAAATTTTCACCCAGTGTTTCGAAATGCTGCATAGTATCCTTGAATTTTTCTTAAACCCCAATGCGTCAACATTCGATATATATTAACATAAATAAATTCTTATATGCTCATGGTTTCCTCATATATATATATATATCTGAACCTTGGAATCGCGGTTATAACTCTTCACCTTTCACATTTAACCCAACGCACTGGTTAAACAATTACTATGTAATAAACCTCGGCTCTGGGCCCACCTCTACGTCCAATCACCCAATCAAATGCTCGTATCGTACCTGGCTATCCTCCGCGCATCTTGGTTAAACTCTGGGCAAGTCCAACGCGCGATCATTGTCCGATGGCCCTTTCCCAAATCAACGGGTCGTACGCATATCGCTCGGCGTCTTGTTACGAACTATAACACGCGATGGCGCACTTTAAACGGCGGTTTTCCAATTTCGTTTAGGGACACGTGTCAGTCAGTCTATGGAATCGCTCGCGAATGGTGGAAACCGCTTGCCCGACAGATGGTGGTGCGATTAAACCCACGGTTTCACTCCAAACCGCCGTCACTGTTCCTCTCGGTCACGGTTCCGTTCTCCACTCCAGGTTTCGTCCTTGCCTGTTCCACTCTTTTATGTGTTCCGCTCCTTTCGATATATATATAACTATTCATCGCATTTCACCGCTGTGATTTCATCTGTTACTATGCATAGCTCCATTCACACTGCGCATTTGACTATGGTTCCGCCTCTCCTTTTGTGACATCGATCCTTCCGGCCCTTCAGATATATATGTGCAGAATGTTGAATGAGCCCTTATTTCAGAGTTATTCGATCAATACAACACATCTAAGTTCGGAACAGAGGATCTTCATATATCTATACTAACCCTTATTTTATATATATCCTTCGCGCATCAGAATTGTTTATAAATCAAACCATTTGCATTAAAACTTATTACAATTACTCAACAACACTGAATTCCTTATTTTATGCAGGGCATTTCCATGACCCTTCACACACAATTTTCAACACTCTTTTCATACTTTCTATAATATGTTCCCACACTCAGAACCAGTTTCTCAAATCAAATATCTTTTCTCCTTGATGATGCTGCTCCTTGCTCCTAAAGCTCCTCTGCTGCTCCTTTGACTTCTCCTTAGCCATCTCCTTTGCCATCAATGACAACATTTCCAACAGTCTCCCCCTTTGGCATTGATGGCAATGCACTTCCTCTGCTTTCCTTTTAAGACAAGATCCTTTCTTCTGTTACTATCCTCCCCGTTTGACATCAATGGCAAAGGGTTGCTCATTTCCTTTCTTCTTTCTGCATTTCCTCTCTCTGAGATCTTCTGAATTTGTACCCTGCTGCTCCTAATTTTGGATTAAATCTAAAATTCTGATCCTTTAGCCTTTTCATTGACTCATGTATGCTGGGTGTATTCTTTCCATAATCCTTTGACCCTGAGAACCTGTTTCATGCTTTCCTTGCTGGCTGATCTCCCCCTGGAATGATATTTTCGTTTCTGTTCTCCCCCTGAAGTTGTGCTTTCTCTTCATATCAGAGAGTAGCATCTACAGATACTACCCCTAGCTTATCTCTCAAATATTCAAATGGTTCTCTAGCAAGAGGTTTGGTAAATATATCAGCTGTCTGTTCTTTTGTCGGCACATACTCCAGCTTTACTATCTTTTGAGCCACTTGTTCTCGGAGAAAATGATACTTGATTGGGATATGCTTTGTTTTTGAGTGAAGCACAGGATTTTTTGATATACTTATAGCACTTGTATTATCACATTTGATTGAGATAGGTTCATCAATGCTTACCTTCATGTCTTGGAGAGTTTGCTTCATCCACATGACTTGTGTACAACATGCTGCTGCTATATATTCTTCTTCTGCTGTAGACAGGGAGATAGATGTTTGTTTCTTGCTTAACCATGCCACCAGACTTTATCCTAGATAGAATTCACCTCCACTTGTACTCTTCCTATCATCCACACAGCTGGCCCAATCTACATCTGTGTATGCCGTCAAGGTGAAGCTTTTTCCTTTAGGATACCAAAGTCCATATTGTGTTGTTCCTTGTAGATATTTGAATATTATTTTGACTGCAAGAAGGTGATTTTGTTTAGGTGCTGCTTGATATCTAGCCACTAGTCCTACTGTTAGCATGATTTCTGGTCTTGATGCAGTCAGATACAATAGACTTCCAATCATGGATTTGTAGATTTTTTGATCTATATCAGCAGACCCATCATCAACACATAGCTTGCAACCCATTAGGGGAATTTTGAGGTCTAAAATGGGCCTCATAAGAAAAATGTACAACAAAAATAAACTTTATAACAACCAATAGGATTCAAGATGATGATGTCATCCATAATGGATGATTCACCATTTTTGGAGTAAAAAAGTAAAAATATTAAAAATAATAAAATAATAAAACTACTTTTTCAACTCGTATTTTAAACTTATCTCCCAAAATTTTTACTCAAATTTCGAGCGGGAGTACTCGTTGGATGCGGAATTTAATTCCTCATCCAAGGAGTACCCATGTTGCATACTTTCGATGAACTCTTCTACACGAAAAATGAGAAATACATAAAAAACGTGATTGTAATCACGTTTTTTTTATGTATTTCTCATTTTTCGTGTAGTAGGACCCATCTAAAGTATGCAACATGGGTACTCCTTGGATGGGGAATTAAATTTCACATCCAACGAGTACTCCCGCTCGAAATTTGAGTAAAAAATTTGGGAGATAAGATGAAAATATGAGTTGAAAAAGTAGTTTTTCCATTTTTCCCTCTAAAATTTGATGATGTCATCAAATCTTATTTGATTTTTTCCACTATTATTTTATAATTTCCCTAGGAGGCCCATTTTAGACCTCAAAATTCCCCTAATGTGTGGTCATGGGAGTTGACACAGGTTTGCAGTCCTCCATTTTGAACTTTTTCAGCATTTCCTTTAAGTATTTTTCTTGTGAGATGAATGTACCTGTGTTCTTTTGCTGAATTTGAAGTCCTAAATAGAAAGTGAGTTCTCCAATCATAGACATCTCAAACTCTGTTTTCATCTCATCAACAAACCCTTTTACTAGTTCTTCTCTGTTGCTTCCAAACATAATGTCATCAACATATACTACAACAATCAGGAGTTCATTTTCATGGGCTTTTATGTATAGATTGTTGTCTACTCCACCTCCTTTAAAGCCTTGTTTTTGCAAATACTTATCCAGTCTTGAGTACCAAGCACGAGGAGCCTGTTTCAGTCCATATAGGGCCTTCTTCAGTCTGCACACATAGTCTCCTTTGTCTGTCAATGAGAAGTCTTCTGGTTGTTCCATGTAGACTTCTTCTTCTAAGTCTCCATTCAGAAATGCAGATTTTACATCCATTTGATATACTTTGAAGTTTTGGTAACATGTAAATTCCAGGAACATTCTGATAGCTTCCATTCTTGCTACAGGGGAAAATGTTTCATCGTAATCAAGTCCTTCAATTTGTGAGTATCCTTTGCAGACCAGCCTGGCTTTATTCCTGATTACTTGTCCTTGCTCATTCATTTTGTTTTTTAATACCCATTTTGAACCAATGATATTTTTCTCAATTGGTCTAGGAACTAGTTCCCAGGTATTGTTCTTTTCAATTTGGTCCAATTCCTCATTCATTTCTTTTACCCAAGACTTGTCCTTGTTGGCTTCTTCAAATTTCTTGGCTCTATTTGTGATAGCATGGCTATGTATACTTCTTCAGTTTGTTCTGTTAGTTGCCTTCTTGTATGGACCCCTGCTTTCTTATCTCCTATGATTTGATCTTCGGGATGATTCTTCTGAGTGTATCTTGAGGGGGCTTTCGAGCTCAGCTCTTCATTTTCTGTAGTCTTGCTTGTTTCATCATCATTCTGGTCTTCTTCTTCATGGTTATCTGATGGACTGCAGCAGTCAGTATCTCTTGTATTGTTTTGAAGTTCTTCATCAAATCTTACATCAATGCTTTCTACTATTTTCTGAAGAGTCTTGTTGTAGCACCTGTACCCTTTGCTTTTGGATGCATATCCTAGAAATATTCCTTCATCTGCTCTTGCATCAAATTTTCCAAGATTTTCATCATTATTCTTCATGTAACACTTGCGACCAAAGATTCTGAAATGTTTGATTGAAGTTGGCTTTCCATGCCATAGTTCGTAGGGAGTCTTGTCACTGCTTGGACTTAAGTGAGCTTTATTAAGGATATGTACTGCTATGTGCACTGCTTCTACCCAGAAGGTTTGAGCAATATTATTCTCTTGCATCATGGCTCTGGCAATTTTTTGAATAGATCTGTTTTGTCTTTCTGCTACTCCATTCTGCTGAGGTGTTCCTGCAATGGTGAATTGTTGTTTTATGCCATGTTCATTGCATAGGTCAGTAAAGTCATAATCAATGAATTCACCTCCTCTGTCTGATCTGATGCATTTCAGCTTGCATCCTGTCTAATTTTTTGCTAATGCTTTAAATATTTTGAATTTGTCCAGAGCTTCCGATTTATTCTTGAGAAAAGAAACCCATGTCATTCTAGAGAAATCATCTATTATCAGCATGAAGTAGGATTCTCCACTTGGTGTCTTAGTTCTAGCAGGTCCACACAGGTCCATGTGCACAAGCTGGAGTGGTCTTCTTGTTGATAACTCATCTTTAGATTTAAAGGATGTTCAGGTCTGTTTGCCCAATTGACACGATTTTCATATGGTATTTGAAGGCCTTTTTATTTTTGGCATATCTCTGACAACTTTCTTCTTGCTCAGTCTGATGATATGATCGAAGCTGAGATGTCCCAATCTCCTATGCCATAACCATGACTCCTCAAGTTTGCTAAGATGGCATGCTTCATCTTCCTCTTTCACAATGTAAACATTTCTTTTTGTTTGAACACCTTTCAGTAGAGTCTTACCTATGGTGCTTGATCTGACTTCACAGTCTTGTGCTCTAAATAGAACTTCGCAACCTTTGTCACACATCTGACTGACACTCAGTAAATTTGCTTTCAGCCCATCTACAAATAGTACATCTTGGGCCTTTCCTCTGCCATTGTCTATGCTGACTGAGCCCTTTCCTTTGATATTTCCTGACTTATCATTGCCAAAAGTAACATTGCCATATTTCTTTTCATCAAGAGTTATAAACTTACTTTTGTCTCCTGTCATGTGTTTAGAGCAGCCACTGTCCAAATACCATTGACTTTTCAGATCTTGAGCAGTTAGAGCCAGGTCACACTTATTCACCTTCTTTATCCACTGAAGGCACCCTTTTGTTTTGTATCTTTTGTGAGGTGATGACCTCCATCTTCTTAGAGGACATTTGGAAGGTATATGTCCAACTTGATTGCATACACAAAATTTGATCATAATTTTTGTAGAATTATGAGTATGAACATAATTTATTTGATTCATAAACCTTCTTGAGGTGTTAAACATCAATCTTTGTCCATACTTTCTACACTCAATGATTTTATGACCGAATTCCTTACAATAAAAGCAGTAACCATAGAAGTTATTTGCATACCTGATGTAAGGTTGTCTCTTCCATTTGTTTGCTTGAGGCAGTCTCTTTAATGTTTGCATCTTTTGTTGGTTTTAATTACTCCTCCTTGCATGACAATATGCAGCAATGTGTCCCAGCTTGTGGCAGACATAACAGGTGGCATTCTTCATTGGAGGGAAGAATCTCCTTTGATGGTTTCCAAATTTTACATATTCAGGGGTCTTTGTATTTATTACATTCTTTGATACTAGTGGTTTCTTCTTATCTCTATCTTCCTTATTGCAGATTTCTTCTTTTGTAGGAATTGTTTGAGCTGCTTCATCATTCTTCTTTGATTTTACAAAAATAATCTCTCTGTCAACCTTTTATTTTCCTTTACTTGATTCTCCTTCATAGCCTATTCCAGTCTTTATCATAGGGGATCTTTGAGCAATAAAAATTTCATTCAACTTACTAGAACTTTCCTTTGAGAATTTTCTAATTTATTTCTGAGACATACTACTTCTTCTTCCAAATTTTCTTGTTCTTGAGTTTTTTCTTTGATTTTCTTAAGTAACATGTCCTCTATCTTCTTGGCTTCTTCAAGCTCTATTTTTAGCTACTTAAGGACTTCTAAATTCTGTTCTTCTCGTACATATTTGAGAAGAATGTCATTTTGTTTTCTGCATTTCAGTTTGAGTCTATCAATCTCTTCTAGAGCACTTCTTAGCTCCCCCTCAAGGTCGACTTCACCTTCTTCTTCTTCATCTTCTAGCAGGAGACCTTCAAGTTCTTCTATGGCCATAAATAAGAATTCAGAGGTTCCTTCTTCACCTGAGGATTCATCTGAATCTTCAGATGTACTGCTATTTTATTGAGCATAGAAGGATTTTCTGCTGAACTTCTTTCCTTTCTGCCAGTTCTTTGATTTATTTTTCTCTGACTCTTGAGCCTGATTCCTTACTTTCTTGTGAGGACACTTAGCAGCATAGTGTCCCACTCTTCCATAGTTAAAGCATTTGAAGGGGAGTTTACCTTTGTATTTACCTAAGCCTCTATCCAATTTCTTGACAAACTTTGCCTCTTCTTCATCCGAGCAAGAGCATATGTCTCCCTCTTCTTCTTTCTTCTTTTCTGTTTTAAAGGCTGCTTCCCTCGTACTTGGCTTCTTCTGTGGGAGCCTCATTTCATAGGTTGTTAGATTTCCAAGTAGTTGGTTCATGGTCAAGGTCTCCCAATCAGTTGTTTCTTCTATTGCAGACACCTTTGGATTAAACCTGGATGGAAGAGATCTTAGAATCTTTTGCACAATTATACTTTCTGGCATTTTTTTCTCCAAGAGCTTTCATATTGTTAATAATTTCTGCAGCTTTTAGGAAGAAACTGGCAATGTCTTCATCATCATTCATTTTTAAGTTTTCAAATTGGGCTCTATAGACTTGAAGTTTGGCAGTCTTTACTTTCTGGTCTCCCTCATGTATGTTTTCAAGAGTATCCCATATTTTTTTGGCAGTGTCTTTGTGCATTAATTTAATAAACTCTGCTTCACATAATCCATTCAGGATGGCATTCATGGCTTTTGCATTAGCCACAAAATCTTGTTTTGTTTCTTTTTCTGTGTCAGTTTCTTTTGGGGCATATCCTAATTCCACAACAGCCTAGACTTCTATTCCTAGAGACATTATGTATGTCCTCATTCTGATTTTCTAGAAAGCATAATTTTCACCAGTGAAGAAAGGGGCTTTATTGGTTGAGCATCCTTCTTTACTAGCCATCTTGGGAACTTAGGATCTCCTTTCAGTTGTTAGACTTGTACAAAGGAACCTGCTCTGATACCAATTGTTGAACTCTTAGTTAAACTGAGAGGGGGGGGGGGTGAATCAGTTTAACACATTCATAATCTTTTAAACTTTTTATTAAACCTTATTTACACCTTCATTTCATGTCCAGCATAATATGTGAGTAATCTTAGAATGTGAGCAGCAAGTATTAATATAATATAACAGCAGACTTAATATGAGAGTAGCAGGTATTGAGCAGATGATATAAATCAGATCAACACATAAACATCATGCACAGAGACACCAGATATAAGTGGAAACCCATAAAGGGAGAAAACCACATCTTATTATTGTTGTGATGCAAAGGCAAGCTCCAACTCCCTCTCACCACTGTTTTTCTGCAAGCACCAACCTACAAGAGGCTCCTACCTCAATTCTGCAAGCTACAACTTGCAAGGAAGCACCAACTCCTTTCAATTTTCTGCAGGCACCAACCTACAGGAGGCTCCAACCTCAGTCAGCTACAACTGACAGCTATCAAGCTGCAACTTGATAGGGAAGCTCCAACTTCCTCAATTTATCAAACTGAAGGTTTGCTGATTTACCTCAGATATCAGCTCTGTTCTGTAGCTTCTCTTTCTGCTCTTCTTTTCTTAATCTTCTTTGCCTTACACTTCTATACTCTGCCTTCTCTATATTTTCTCTCTCTGACCTCGCTTGTGCATATCAATGTGATATTATATATAGAGTTCCTCACATGACTGTTTGTATTTCATAAAGAATTTGGAGTGAATGGTCATGACTCTTTGGCTTTTGTCTTCTTATTCCTTTATCCAACTCATTTTTAAAATTACTACAATATGTACAAATTTCCATGCTATAGTGGGATTTTGTCTTTTCCTTAGGATACTTGCCTTTGCATCACAAACAATATAAACAACAAAAAATATTTACATTTTCAGTTACACATTTCAATATCACTCAGCTCTTCTTCTGAACTTTGGCTTTACTGGATTTTGTCTTTTTCTACTGCTGTTAAGAAACTGTTCTGCATTCTCTTTGTTTACTATCATCTGTATATTTCTCCTGTTCACTGCACTTTTGAATCCCTTTGCTGTACATCTCTTCAACTCTACAAATTTCGTTTACCTCTGTTAGGCATCATACTTCCTCTTTCTGTGTGCATATAAAATGAATACAACAAATTTGTACTCAATCCAACTGTTGATCTGGGCAATTTCAATACTCCATTTTCTGGGCTGGCAATTTGAATAATTAAAACTTACTTGCACATAAAATCACCTTCACTCAAATTAGTACTTAACCCAATTTTTATTTCTATGCATATAACCATGCATCTCCAACTTTTCGTGCCTTTTCACTTATATTCTTGATTTAGAACAATTGTAATATTAGCTCACAACATAATATACCAATATATTTTAAATTTTTCACCCAGTGTTTTGAAATGCTGCATAGTATCCTTGACTTTGTCTTAAACCCCAACGTGCCAACATTCGATATATATTAACATAAATAAATTCTTATATGCTCATGGTTTCCTCATAATATATATATATATATATATATCTGAACCTTGGAATCGCGGTTATAACTCTTCACCTTTCACATTTAACCCAACGCGCTGGTTAAACAATTACTATGTAATAAACCTCGGCTCCAGGCCCACCTCTACGTCCAATCACCCAATCAAACGCTCGTATCGTACTTGGCTATCCTTCGCGCATATTGGTTAAACTCCGGGCAAGTCTGACGCGCGATCACTGTCCGATGGCCCTTTCCCAAATCAACGGCTCGTACGCATATCGCTCGGCGTCTTGGTATGAACTATAATGCGCGATGGCACACTTTAAATAGCGTTTTTCCAATTTCGTTCAGGGACACGCGTCAGTTAGTCTATGGAATCGCTCGAAAATGGTGGAAATCGCTTGCCTGACGGATGGTGGTGCGATGAAACCCACGGTTTCGCTCCAAACCACCGTCACTGTTCCTCTCAGTCACGGTTCCGTTCTCCACTCCAGGTTTCGTCCTCACCTGTTCTGCTCTTTTATGTGTTCTTCTCCTTTTGATATATATATATAACTATTCATTGCATTTCACCGCTGTGATTTCATCTGTTACTACGCATAGCTCCATTCACACTGCGCATTTGACTATGGTTCTGCCTCTCCTTTTGTGACATTGATCCTTCCGACCCTTCAGATATATATGTGCAGAATCTCGAATGAGCCCTTATTTCAGAGTTATTCGATCAATAAAACACATCTAAGTTTGGAATAGAGGATCTTCATATATCTATACTAACCCTTATTTTATATATATCCTTCGCGCATCAGAATTGTTTATAAATCAAACCATTTGCATTAAACCTTATTATAATTACTCAACAACACCAAATTCCTTATTTTATGCAAGGCATTTCCACGACCCTTCACACATAGTTTTCAACACTCTTTTCATACTTTCTATAATATGTTCCCACACTCAGAACCAGTTTCTCAAATCAAATATCTCTGCTCCTTGACTGATGCTGCTCCTTGCTCCTGAAGCTCCTCTGCTGCTCCTTTGACTTCTCCTTAGCCATCTCCTTTGCCATCAATGACAACATTTCCAACAAGTTAATGCAAGGAAAATGTAAAGGCTAGTTAATTCAAGAAAAAAAATTAGTGCTTCATATGATCAAACCTAATGTTGATGATGTTTATGAAGCATTTGATGGTTGTAATACAAGTTTTAATTTTGATTCGGTTGATATAATTAACCTTGATGATAATGTGTTTCAGGATGTGAAGGGATTTCCTCTCAAGAAGAATGGAATCCCACATGAAAAACCTTTGTAGTAGTAATGTTTTCTTTGTTACATTGGCATGCGTCGGATGTCAAAAATGCAAAGTGTAGAAATACTAGAGCAAAGGAAAAATTTGTTGAAGAATGGAATCACTCGACCATCTCTTCCACCATGCAGTGCACCTATGGTTTTGGTGCCCAAGAAGAATGGAAAACATTTTATTGTGAGGGAAAAAAGGTGTAGCTTTCATCAAAGAAGAGTTGTTGAAGGAGTTATGTGGAATACAACATTTAACATCAAACAAGGTTTGTATGAATGGATTATTTTGTTTTATGGTATTTTCCATACTCATACTAGTTTCATGCATATGAATAATGATGAATGAGATCCATTTCTAGATGTGATAGTACACTTGTATGACATTGTAATTTTTATAAAATTTCATTATGAACATGTCATGTATGAGAGAAAAATGCTTGATGTCGTAAGGCATGAAAATTTGTTTTTGAAGATGTCAAAGTATGAGTTGGATAAAACTTCTTTGATGTACTTGGGATATAATGTTGGAGGAGGTAAGTTGAAGGTAGACCTCTCCAAGTTTGACACCATTGTGGATTGGTAAATTCCCAAGATGGTCATCTCAATAAGAGGTTTTTTGGGAGCAACCCAATGTTGGAGTATTTATTTTTTTAATATTACTTCTATTGTAGCTCCTTGGAATGCATTGACATGTGTGAAAAAGGTCTTCCAGTGGGGAGAAAAACAAGAAGAGGCATGTGATCTTTCCAGGCAAAAGATCATTTCAACTATTTTATTTTCTCTTTTACGCTTGAAAAGGTCATTTGAGTTTCAGGTTGATGCAAGTGACTTTTCCATTTCATTGCATTTAGAAAATTTTAAAGGTGCAATGATTAAGTTGCAGCAATTAAGGAACTTTCATTTTATGGGTGTTCGTCGACAATTCCACTTGGTCAAAAGGTATAAGAGAGGTATAAGCGAAAATTTTGTTGATATGCCTTCTAGGCCTGATATTTGTGTAACTATTGTACTCAAGAATCATTTTTTTACATGAAATTTATGTTCAACAATATGCATACTTTCAAGATGTACATTCAAGCTTGAGTCAACTAAACCAAGTAGTGGAATTCGTTTACCATTTGCATCATAATTTGTTGTGTCATATTGGTAAGAAGGATGTTTCTTTTGATGGAGACATGGAAAAACCCAAGAAGTTCATTGAAAAAATCCAAATGGTACATAAAATAGTGTAAGGTCTGTTAGAGTCGGTCCTTACAGCCCTCCGTCAGAGATCATTTCGCTTTTTGCACATCATTTTTAGGTGTCTCGCTCATTCCACTTCGTTGCATTTCGCTAGGGGCATGCCATTGACTGACGAGAGGGTCTGGTCGTATTGTATTTCCTCATGCTTGTACCTGCAGGGCTAATTAAAACTCCTCAAAAATCATCAAAGTTCAGGTCACGTCATTCATGGTCATAAATGATTATTTTTGTCAACAAGAGTCTTTAGTCCTAGAGTCTAGGGTTTTCAGCCTTTGATACATGCAATAAAAGCCTGCAGGCCATGAGGATGGTTTCGAAAAGGTTCCTATTTCATATTTTTATTCTCAAAAACATTTGAAGACATTTCTAGTCCAAAACTCTATTTTGAACTAGAAACTGTCAATTTTATTTTTGAGATAATTTTGTATTTGTTCCACCATAAAAAGTTCAAAGCAAGCCTCTGGTCTTTTCCGAAGTCAAAATTCCAAAATCCCTGCAAAGAAAAAATCATTACATCAGTCCAAAACTCAGAAAAAACAGTGAAAATCCAAAAGACAGAATTGCATTAAATGATAAAGTGCCAAGATTGCCAAACATTACAAAGTGGGTTATGGAGAAAATTTAAATTAAATCTGATTGAGATATTTTTCAACCTATATAAACCATGGAGGACAAGTCATTTTCACAAATTCCCAAAGCAAAGGTCGAATTGGAGATTGGAAGGGCGAAAACTTGTTTTCAAAGCCGTGGAGGTCGAAGTGGAAGTGCGCGCGGCGCATACAGGTGGCACGCGATGCACACAAGGCACGCGACGCACTGGGCATCATAGGCCCATGCATTTTTTCATGTGCGCGACGCATACACAGCGCGCGACGCACTGGGCATGTGCGCGACGCGTAGAGTTTCAGTTCCAAAAATTTTACTCCTTCGCCCAGATTCATGCCAAATTACCTCTTTTTACTTGCAAGTAAGTTGTTCAGGCCTGCTTAGTCACTCATGAACATGCTGTGGTGTTTTGAAAATGGAAAAACAAGTGTTTGATGTGGTGAAATATAAACCCCATATTCATTGCTAAAATCACTCCCTAGGATTTTGAAAGACTTTTGAAGGACATGTTAGTGATATCATGGGGGGTTTCCAAACTTGTGTTATTGATATATATGTTTATATCATCTGTTGTCAGTGGTGTCCCTGCTTATTACCTTAGCCTCACGCTCTCTCTTGGCTATTAAATCACTGCTGTCATTACCACTGTCATTGTCACACTGTTTCCCATTTATATTGTAACACAGTCCCATATTCACTGTTCCCCATTCTCCATTGACAAAGCCTAACTATCATTGCAAGGGTTGTTTCTTTGTCCTACATTACATTATACTCCTTCCTATTCTCTTGTCAAACCCCATGTAGTCAAGAAGTGACTGTTGTCCATTTAAAATCATTTGTCAGAACCTTTATCACTGTGGCTTTCCTATAACACTTTGATACACATGTGACACATTTGGGATTAGAGCATACACTGAACTCTTGTTTTAACTATACCTATATCAGCATATATTTGGAAAATATCTTGATTTCAGTGCCATGTCAGAGACAGATTCAGTTTATGAGCAGGAGTATGACAGTGATTCCACAGCAGAGGTTAATGTGCCACAGAGGTCTCACAAAAGTGGCAAAAGTGGTAGACATGTCAGGGAGGAGCCTACTTCTTTGGCTCAATTGCAGGATTTCCCGCCTGAAATGGATTGTTTTCAGCATCAGTCATGTTTCCAATACTGTGAGATGATTTCACAAACCCAACATCATCATGAGCTAGCTCGTCTATTTGTTCTACATTTACATGATGGCCGCGTAAACCTTGCCGGAGTAGACTTCATTCTGTCACCAGAGACCATTGCTCAGGCCACCGGAATACCAAACATAGGAGAGGAATGGAACAAATGACAGCAGCTAGAGAAATCCTACTATGAGCCATACATCAAACCTGGGTTTATGAGGCAGCTGAGCAGGGTATTTCCATTCAGATTTCTGAAGGATGAGTTTGCACCATTGATGAAACTCATCATTCGATATTTCAGTTGCGAGGGCAGATTCTCGCGCCTCTATGCGTACCATGTCCGTTTGTTGATGCATTTCACGAGGGTACGTATGATGAGCATTCCATACTTCATGTATCACAACATAGAGAGGATGACATTTATTGTATAGAAGAAGACCCCAGAACAGCAGCATAGCAGTATATATCATTACGCGCTGATCAAAATCATGGTGGTACATCAGCTGACACAGCAGGGCATTGCTTGGGAGGATTTCATCTCCCGTGACTTTTTCGCAGTGCCACAGCCGCCTCCCGAGGTAGTTCATGATGAGGGAGAGCCTTCACACCAGCTTGACATTCCTGAGACCAAGAATATCAGTGCTCCAGTGTATGTGACATATCAGTGAGGCCACGGAGCCTTATTTGCAGCTACACGACAAGTACTATCTCCACATGATGTGGAAGGGGTCTCGTTGACTTCATCAGCAGAGCGAGTATTATCTCCACATGATGTGGAAGGGGTCTCGCCTTCTTCTTCAGCATAGGTACAGATTCAGGACAAATGCAAGAGGCCTATGCACGATGAGGGCCCCTCAGGAGGCCAAGATACTAAATTCACATTGATTGATGTTGATGCGAGCTCTCCTAGCTCGAAACTGAAAGAGATCATCCAGGAGCAGAAGGCCGAGATTGACACGCTGAATGTTAAGTTGCAGAGAGCTCAGTGGGTGATAAACTACCTGGAGTAGCGTAACAAACAGCTAGAGGATTAGCACACACTTGTAGAGCTGCGGCGAATCCGTGAAGATCGACAATTGGCCCGGAAGAGACCCGGTGACATGACACCAATTGAGCGAGAGACATGCCTCACACATGTTAACATTCATCTGGAGAAGTTGTTGGAAAATTCCAATAGAGAAAAAGACATGCTCCATCACATGAAAGGTCATTATTGGGCCCGCATGCACGTCTGCAAAGCAAAAATGAAGATTCTGAAGAGGAGGTTGAGCAGAGCACTAAAACGGCGAAAGAGGCCTGATCCACTCCGGATTTTGGCCGAGGCTTCATTGGATGAGCATGATACATGATGGAGGGTCTTCGCTCTAAATTTGAGCAAATTTGAAGAAGTTTTTGTCATTTTGGAAAATTTTGGTCTCAAAACAGGTTTTTCAGCCCAACGCGTAGCGCGTCACTACGCGCGCTTATGATTGGGACGCTTGCTGGAGGAAAAATTTGTATTTTTGGATTTTTCATGGTAAGTTATGCATTCTCAAAAATGGCTGAAGCATTTCACCAAGTTCTGGATGATCAAAAGGGTAAAAAACACCATGAAAATCACCTTTCTGCCACCTTTTGCACCAGCAGGAAGTACTTGTGGGAGAATGAAGTTTTGGAGGGGCAAATGAGCTTCAAATTGGGAAATTCCACTTGGGTTGGATAGCATACATCCAGGGATTTCCAACAAGCTATCATGAGCTTGATTTTGATGCCAGGAAGTGACCCAAATGTAGGCTGAAAGGCGCGCGATGCATAGAGCTCAGGCGCGCAGCGCATAGAGAAAATTGGCTAATTTTTCATTTTCCAGCTCAGGATTTCGGCCAGTTGGACCAGTTTTGATTTTGGATGTAATTTTTGAGTTATCTTGATGTAATTTTGTGGTTGTAATGTAAATTTGATTCACTTTTACCTGTTCTAGATGATTCACTCCCAAAAAAGTGAAAATCAAGTGAAAGAATCAGTTTCCTTCCTTTTAGAATCAGTTGATTGGCTGCCTAGATTCTAGCTTCTTGTTTAGAATTAGTTGAAACTGCTCCTAGAAGGAGGAATTCGACCCCTAGAGGCATGGGAAGGGGTTAGGATGGTCTATATGATGTAATTTCTGAGACATTCTACAGGTTGGACTCTTGGGAAAGGTTTGGCACACTATTGTACATATTTTCTACATTTTGGCTAAGGAAAGATCAGAGGTTTTGCAGCACCTGTTGGGATTCTTGTGGCTTTCAGTTTTGATGGTGTGTTATCTCAGTTATTTGTAAGTTCTTTAATGTTTAATGTATGCCATTCCCTTGTTTTGCTTCTGAAACTAAATGAATGAGTAAATGAGGTTGAATCCATTGTTTCCAGTGCTCTGCCTTTGAATTTGTTTAGTTTTACATGTTTTTGCCTGTTTGGAGAGGAATCCTGTTCTCCCTTGCCCTCTTCAGCTCCTTGTCATTATGATCCATCCATACACCTAATCCAAAGGCATCAAGACTACTGCCTACCTTGCCCCAACTCGAATTCTGCAAAGATCTGGCCTCATCCCCGAGCCCAAAATTGTTTCTCCCATTTTTTCAACAAAAACCCAAAAAATCAAAATCAAACTTTCCTATCTCTTTACTAGCCTAAAATCAGTATTCATTATAAGTCATCTCACACCCTATTGCTCATTTTATCGAGATTGACTGGAGAGAGCCCTCTCCTGTCCTCGTAGGTCTAGCTACAAGGCTGAGCATGGTTTGATGTTGCCTTGAGTTTTACCTTATTTCAGCCTAAGGTAGATTCGAGCGCTAACAAGGTCATCTTGAAAAGAGCAAAGGAAAGTATAAGTATCGTATCAATCACAAGCAACAAGTTGATGATGGAGTTTGGCGTCACTTTTGTAAGGAGAGGATTCAAAGTGAATAACAAGGAAATAATTTTAATATTCCATATTTTGAATATTTTTCTTCAAAATTTCTTAATGAGCTTCAACAAGATGCCATTGGTGACAAAAGAAAAAAGTCTTCAAGATGAGGGAATGTTGGTTACCTTCGAGTGAAGACCAAGGAAACAAATTTTTCAAATGCCAAAAGTATCAATATTGAAAAGGTGAGGGGGTTATACCCTCATCTACTTGACATTTGAAAGTGATATTTTGGGGTCCAAAAGCTTCTCAGTGGGGAGTAGTGATTAGATGCTCAAAAAAATTCTAAAATTTGAAAGTTTTTCAGAATAGTGTGGAATCTAAACAGCCGCGTAGATATCATCATCATGAATTTGGCACAACTTGTTTCGCGGAAAATAAACACTGTATGCTCCGTGAAATGCATTCTATTTGATTTGGAAAACAGGAAAATTTAAAAAAAAAATGCAGGGAAACCTCATTAGCAGTCTGTACAGCTGACTAGGCATACCTATGTGACAAGGTGACTATGCACATGATGGTTTTCCTATAGCGTATGATATTTTTCCAAGTGGCATGTTTTGATTGGGTTGAAATGGTGTGTTGCAATTGGTTGTTAGGAAGGCCAATCATAGGCTACCATGTGGCCCAACCCAGGGCTGCCATGTGGCAACCAAAGGGCCACCAAAATTATGGTTATAGTTTGAGTGGAGTGTGTGGGAGTAGAACCCACGACCTCCAAATTCTAGCAACAAGAATTTACCAATACACCATACCAATGAACCTTAACAATATATGGTTTCGGGTTGGTTTTTTTTAACATCATTTCTCCCGTGGGGGAAGGGGTCGACATCTAGCCCCAAACAAGCTGAAGAAGTGTTTAAATACACTTCAATTTTGATTTATATGTTTTTGTATTATCAATCATACATTTTTAAATTTTCCTTGCAGAAGTTAAATGAAGAGGGTAACCAATAGTCAGTTATATTTTGGAATTCTCTAATGATGAAGGAGTAGCAAGAATTCTCCTACAAGTAGTTTGTTGAACACTTTGTCCACCCAACCATGAGTGTTCTAAAAAGTTCAGCAGAGCCCAGGATCATTGAAGACATCAAAACAGTTTTTCATTTGACGGATTAGGAAAAGACTGGAGACTGGTACTTGTACTAGAATTACACATAAATGAGAGTGTATGGATGTGATTTGGCACCATACAAGCTCCTAAAATACCACACTATGAGGATTTTTGCACTCGATTACATCGTAAAAATTTTAAATTATGATGAAATAAATTTTGTGTCATCTAAAAGGAAATCACAGTTCGGAATCAAAACAAAAATTGGATCCTTCATCTGTAACAATAGGTCAATAGGAGGAGAGACATATAAGATTCTTAAGGAGATGAAATTCAGCCTGAGTTTCACATGTTCTTATGACCCTCTGGGTGTCATTTCCAAGTCAAGAGTAGAAGATAAAACTACTCCATACATTCATACCCACAGGCTTGAAATAGAGAGATATGTAAACCAGACTGTTTGGGCAAAAAAAACTTTATGGGAAGCCGAGGAACAACTTGTCTCTGCATCTACATCACAGAATCTTGTTCCACAGGATAAATCAACCAAAAGATATAGGGAAGAAAAATCACCTTCAGTGACTAATATCGTGGGAAAAGAATTCAAAATCATGTACAGGAAGAGAAAAAAGTTAATTCTAAAGGTAGATATGGAGAATAATTTAGGGTGGGAGGTGGCTATGGTAATAAAAGAAACACCATATTCCTCTTAGGAATGAGGCCAGTTTACTGCATCTTCCACATCATCCTCAGTATCCTAGGGGTAGCAATAAATTTTCCAACCAACAAAATTTATCCAAGGAGAGAAAGAGAAGAATGTTTGACAGATTCAGAGAAATAAAACTAAAGAATGAGATTCTTAAGAAAAATAATTATGCTCAATTTTGGAAGCAGACTTCCAACTCCCAAAGCAGGCTACTATCAATTTTTGAGTTAGAGAAGGGAAATATACATATGGCCTTCCTTGAGGCCCAAGTTCCACAACCTAAATCAACATCAGATTACAAGAAATCAACATTCGAGTTTGATACAAAGGATATTCATCCTATTTACCAAATGGAGAGGCATAAACAAATAGGTGAAATGATTTGCTCCACTTTAACTAACACTACTATGATTGTTTCTAAACTGCAGGTTTCATTGTCCAATACTCAGTCATAGTTGAAGATGGGAAAGATTTATTCTCTTGCAAAGGACACAAGGATTAAATCCTTAGAGGATTTAGTTGTGAAGATGGGATATGACCTTGTAAACATGAAATTTGTAGAGGAATTGATAAAGAAGAAGAATGCTGACATTGCAACATTAAGGAAGCAATTGAAATTACTAGTCATTGAAGATCCCCTCACAAAGCGCATTGAAGAAATAGAAACTCTGAAAACTAACATGATGAATATGATCATGGAACAGAATGCTCCGATAAGACAAATGGAAACAGAGTTGGATAAAATGATAAAGGAAAAGGAGAAGAATGATAAGCTATCCATGATTCCTTAGGATGTTTTACCTCTTATAGCCACTCCCATGAAAACAACTACAAGCTCCAATGCACCTACTACATAGTCTACTGATGGTGATGAAAAACTGACCAAAACTGTGGAAAATCTATCAATTCGGACAAAAGAAATAAAAAATTTGCAAGAATAAGTCAAAGCATTACAGGACCAGAAGATTAGGAGTGAAGCTTTAGACTCTACTAGAGCTCAGAGGGATCATAAGCTGATTGAAAGGTTGCAAAAATATGAAAGGGAATCTGAAATTGGACAGACCTTGGCCCAAGCCAGGGAAATTATTTGGACAGATATCATGAATTCAATGGCTCAAATTTGGCACTATATTCATATTATCTTTGAGAAGAAAGATTTAATCAAAAGAGAAACAAAGGTCATTAAAAATATTAATGAACAGTTGGGATAAATGCTCGCAACAACAATAAATATCATTAAATTCTTAAATTCCAAGAAAAACTATGAATTATATGATTTAGGAGTTGATGATAGAACATAAACAATTTTGGGGGTAAATAATATTCTCACCGAAAAGAATCGGGTTGTTCAGTTAGAGGAGAAATGTCATAGTTTGGAGATAGAAGTAAATATATTTTTCACTGCGATTGAACCTATAACTAAGAAGGGGATACCTAGTTTATTTGTAATTAATGAAAATTAATACTCATGAAGATTACATTAGAAAATTGGAGGTAGCCAAAGACAACTCAAAATTTTCAAATATCAAAGGCATCATGACAGACAGAGATTTCTTAGAAGCTATGGGCAATGATTTCTTCATCCATCATGAAATAAATCATATTGCTATGGTGAGGCCCACATTTTCCAAATATACTGAGGTTGTTGAAATTTATTGGAAGGTAATAAATTTAACCATTCCAGATGAAGATAGGTGGGACAAACTTTGTGAGTTATAGGACTGAGCAGTAATTCGGGTGTAGTAAGAAGAAAGGCCAACACATAAGACAACACATCAGCCAATGCAACACAGGAATAGGCCCATTCGACAACTGACTCCTCCAAAGTAGAGCCACCTCTCCACACAATTGTCCACCTTGCCTATTACTATGCAAAGATTGATTTTATTGTTTAGGATAGTGCTAATTATACACTATTGATTGAGATAACGATTTTGTAAATTAATTTGTAACTTATTGTATAAATACTTCACATTTTGAAGTATTCCAAGTTGATTGTTGAGTATACTTTTCTCTAAGTTATTGTAATTTTCTGGTTGCTCGATGCATCAATAATACAAGGACATTGTTCACAGGATTCATGTGGTTTATGAATTGGTGATATTTTTTTTTTGTTAATGTGTTTATTCATTGTTTCCTTTCTCTGTCATTTCTTAAAAGCTTAATTACATAAGAGAAACTATGACGAATAGGATTTGTTATAAAGAGCACCCCATTTTGGCTGTTTGTAATTTATATGTTTTCTGTTGAAGTCAAATTCTTCATTTCTCCTTGGTTTCCACTGAACCTTACATTTCTTCTATTTCATAATTCATTAAAATTATGAAAGATCCAATTAGTGCAATGTAGCTTACCCTATGAAACTCCTTCAAAGTTTGATGCAGACCTAGTTAATATTTAGACTCCATAGCCCAATGGAATTATGAAAATTTAATCAACCAAACAATCCAATCAAATCATAAACAAATAAACAATCAAAAAAGTAATAAATAACCTAAAATCCACATTAAACATAGAAAATTTTTATAGGTAGATCCCTCCATGAAGCTGGTAGGGCTATATCCTAGCTTCCAAAGTAGTTTTGATGTTGTCCTCTGTGTTTATTCTCACAATATCATAAATGACAGAATGATAACACATTACACTCTCTTTTATGCACTCATCAAAGAGATGGAATATTCCACTTACACTCATTAAAATCATGTCATAAACTATTCCTCTTATGCTCTCTTTAATGCATATGCTGTAATCTCCTTAACTAAGGTAGACATAGCTCTCCTTAATGGCATGAGTTACACTCCTATAAATGGAACATGTTACTTTTCCTCAAGGCATGCATATTACTCCCCCTTTATAAAAATAAATTTTTTCTCCTCCTATATATGTGTCTCACATATTCTCACTTGAGGAGCTGCATGGCGATGCCAAGAGTCTGAGATATCTGAAGAAGATTGTGAGAGGGAGAGATTTGGAGAGTAGTGAAATGCTAATATAAATTACTAAGTAGCTCTACCGAATGGTGTTGAACATGAGTGGTATTGGGAGGAAGTGAAACTTGTCTTCCTCATATTTCCTTAGATATCTCTCTAACACTATATTTTGGTATTTTTTTGTGAGCTCTTATAGCTCAGGGGTTCCAGGGGGAGAAGTGGTGTCTGGATGTGGTTGGGAGGAAAACCAGATGGTTAAAATGAGTTGGTTAGTGGACCAAAGATGGATCATATTCTAAAGGATTGTAATTGAATATATATTTAGCATTTGAGAAAGGAAAGCCAAATATTTTTGAAAGTAATTGCAAAAAAAAAAATCCAAAGGACTTGGTTAAGAGTTTCACGAGTTATGGTTTTGTTTCATTTTAATTGAAATGGGTAAGTAGAGACACATTTTAGAAATGGTTTTAGGATATGTTGCAAAGTGTTTGGAAAAATCCGTGAATGGGAAATTTCTATTATTTTTAGTTTATATGTAAATGATTATGCATGAATAATTGCTAACTTGCATCTTACGGGAGAAGTAAGGAAATTGACACATACCCAACATGTACCTGGAGGAATCAATGGATCAATCCTTAAAATAAAAATGCAAAATAATGACAACCAAGAATTTCAAGGAAATAATTGAGGTAAATTTTAGTCATTATGTGCTTATAATCCTTGCAAATGTAGACAACAAGTAAGGATACATAATGCATTATAATAATCATCAATGGTTTTATATTCAAGCTTGCATGCCATCCGTTTAACAAAATCTATAAATGAGATTCTAGGAGTCAGAAGATTTTCTATTTTAAACAATTACATCCATGGGTGGTTTCGTAATGATTCCGGACAACATAAGGGTTATCCATACCATTTGCACCTATAACCCCCACCTTGATTTAAAAAAACAATTTCCCATACCAAGATTGTAAAATGGTTGATTTTTTAGATTGTTGTTGCCAACTCTGTGCGCTTGTTGTCAAGTTTCGGGCGAAAGAATAAGATGATTTATTCCATGTTTTAATATTTTGTCATTTGAAGAATTAATTTATAAATTTTATGAGATAAATAAGTAGAGGGAGAATCTTAGATTCATGTCAAATTTTCTTACTTCCAAGTGTTTTACAAAAGGCCTCAATGGTTGTAGATTGAATGTTTTCAAAGTGTCTGTCAAAAGGCCTCAATGGTTGTAGCCTATAGATTGCATGCTTGCAAGTGTCTTTCAAAACTTCAATGCATGTAGTTTTTGTGCATATAAATTTTTAGAGTAAATGTCATTCTTATTGTAGCTTTTATGTACTAGAAAATTCATGAATAGAATATTTAATGGGCGTAGCTACCTATGTCTACAATTTTTTGTATGAATGTGAAAATGAATTTAATAATTTGTTTAAGTGTGAATATAGAATATGAAAGTTGTTACTTTTATTATCTAAAGCTATCATTTAAAAAAAATGGTTGTTGTTGGAAACAATTTTAGAGTGACTAAATCTATGGGATTTTGTCAAATGAGCATAATAAGTTTCATCTGATCTGCATGTACTCATGGGTGCATTATTGCGCTTCAATGACAATAGAAAAGAACTACTCGTGCCCAATTTATGCAGGTCCATTGTTTTACTTGTCACTTTTTGAAGAATAATATGCTTTTGAATTGGTAACATTAGTTTCTCCTGCTGCAACATTCATTATACAATTCTCATGATTGAAGCATTGGCTTAATAATTGGGATTGGGAATTTTAATTGATGAATTTGGAAAATTTTCTCGGTTAATATATTTTTTGATTCCATTTGATAAACATATCATATTTATTAGATTTACCGATGAAGATAGGTATATTGTTCCCACATTTACCTTTCTATAGGTAGCTTAGTACTCATACACTTATATCTAATTTTTGTAATAGAAACATTATATTTTTGTGGTTATGATATCAAGAGTCAATAAGTGGAGCGCAATCTAGGAAATCAAATAGGTTGATCTAGCTTAATGCTCACATATGGAACTACGGTGGAATTGATTTCTAGTCTTACTTCTAGCTCACATATAAGTATGAAAAGAGCACATGTTACTTTTAAACTTGAGGATAAATGTGTTTTGGAATTGGTTTTAAGGGAAATTTATCCACGAATTCTTATGTTATATTCTTACATTGAAGTAACCGAAGGAACATGATTACATGATAACTAAGTTAGTCATATTATGAGTAAAATGAAATTGAGTAATAGTATTCAATGTGACCTTTACTTCTCTATACTATTAATCATTGGTAAGGTGGGACCTTACATATGGTATCAAAGCTAGCTATAACACTAGGGCCTAATGGGACACCATGCTTACTTGTATGTTGATTTTGTATGAATGTTGATTTTGCATGCATGTTGAGATGTTTTGTATGTTGACATGGAAGCATATTAGTTGCATAGGGGATATTATTATTATTATTATTATTATGTAATTTAGAAACTCATGAAAGAAAAAATAATGATTTCTTATATTCCTTTATATATATTTTTTAAGACAAATTATTAGAAATATGTTAAAAGACTTAAGGACATGTTGGGAAAGGATGTTCTTGAGAAAGTTGGGGTTAAACCCAAGCATGTGAATGGATTGATTTTCAATCAATGAGTGAGTTAGGTGGGGTGCATGCATGGTTTCATATATGTTTAAGGCATAATTATCAATGTGATATGGGCTTAGTGACCATATTTACTAGCTAAAATCATATCTACCAAGGAAAATATTGGGTTAATATATACTATAGTATGATGACCTTGGTGTGTATGCTTTCGGAATGTGTAATTAGTGTAAGGTTGATATTAAATTGACGTGATGATTGAGTTCATCATGTTAATCTTGACTCTTTTCCTATATACACTAATGGAAACATAACAAAATATACCTTGAAGGATGTCACTTTTAACTATGATTATAGGTTCATGAGTAATGTATGTGCATTAATTTGATGTGTTAAAATATGATACATTCTTAACGAGTAAGAATGTAATTCCTATGATTTCTTTGACATGATTTTGTCTAGTTTGGGTGGAAAATATGCATCAAATAGATTGAAATTACTCAAATAATAGGTTGTGGTATGATCTTCCTAGTAAGAAAGAGGCTTAAAATACTCACGCATGAATGGTTGTGGAAGCCATTTCAAGGAACGCTTGAAGGTTATATTTTCCTTAAGTTATGTATGTTTTTAGAATCCATACTAGAATATATCTATGAGCTAATGTATGGGTGTGGAACACATACTAAGATATATCTATGAGATAAGTAAAGAGGTAAGGTATGGGTGTGGAATTCATATTAACATATCTATGAGCTAAGTAATGAGGTAAGGTATGGGTGTGGAATCCATACTAACATATATTTATGAGCTTAATAATTCTTCTGGTTAGAATGACAAAAATATTTTGATGAAATCTCATAGACATGATTAAAGAGCATTGACTATGTGTAATTAAAGTTAAATGGATAGAGGTACATAATATGAATTTTCTAGATATTTAAATCAATTATTTTATTTTTTATTACAAATGAATATACTAAGATTGGTATAGTGAACACCAATATGTGGTTTAGAATGTTTGAAGTAACTTATTTTGATGTATGGAGTCAAGTGTGAACTAGTTATCTATCCTATAGTATTGTAATTCTTTTTTATGTGTTGGATTTAAGTAGAATAAATTTGATTTTAAAATTATTGAAATGTGGAAAAACATTATTGTGATAAGTTGATGAAATATATTTTTTATTGGCTTAAGAAAAATTAGTTCTAGGAAAGCCATAATAGTCTCCTTAATAATTTTATCAGTTGCATATTGGTTAAATTCTAATTAAAATAAATTAATTAGAGAAGTTATGAAGATTGAACTCATGAACTTCTCTAAACTATAGTTAGTTAGGTGACGGATTCAAAATTCATATTGTTTATGAACTTGATGAAATGCTTCCTTGAAATTTGATTAACTTGTAAATTGTTAAGATAATAACATGTTTAGAAGATAAACATGTTTTGTGGTGAGAATATTTTTATTTTATTTTGAACTTAACGGAAAAAGGTATGCGATTAATGAAAATTTTATTTTAGTTATTGTTTGCAAGAATATGTGCTTATGACATTTTTTTGAGGGAGAAATTGAAGGAGAGTGAGATCAAATTTTGATGAATTGGAATTCTTACATTATTTAGAAGCTTAAGATGATTGTATTGTATGTGTAATGGAAGATATTGTTGGATTTAGAAATGTTGTGCTTGGATGTATAGTTGTATGAGTATTTATTAGTCCTACAAAATGTTGTAATCATTTGAGAGGGTCATAATTATCCTAAAAAAAACAAAATAAAAGGTTTAGCTTTAGGCTATAAATTCCCTTGTGATAGTCTAAATCTTATTTGAATTCAACAATATTATCCACATTTTGAAAAATGTATGGTTTTCATATCTTATTTTTGCATACGTATTAATAGTAAGGAATAAGACTTGAAACCAAATGAGTTGATTAAATAATAAATAGAAATCATGAGTGATTTTATAGTTGAAAACAAATTGAATTACAATTATCAAGATAGATTAAATAATATAGATACCATATTTTCATAATTATCAGAGTTGTTCTCGATTACAAGCTGCTTTCAAAAATATATAATCAATGTTCTTTCAGAATGAAGATCTTCTAACAGATTCATTCATAATTGATTCTAAAGTGCGAGAAATGAATAATAATGAATATTATGGGAACTAAAGGAATGGTTTATAACACATAAGTGGGTCAATGAGGACTGTATGGAACCCTAGCTTGTTAGTTAAAAAAAGAAGAAAAAAGGTGCCTTGAACCTCAAATTATGATTTTTACTAAATTTGGTAAAAATTATAGGTAGATCCTAAAGGTTTTGATTACGAGGATGCCTTATGGAATGAAAAGGGGGAACTTATATTGAGAAGAAATAAATCAAGTGGGATGTAAGAGTGGGTTTTATATATAAAATCATGTTTTGTTGTGTAGCTTCACGGGAAATCATATGAGGGTGATTTTATGCTTATTATATGCAGATTTGATTATGAGATGGGATGGACCATCATTGCTGTTTATAAAACCAATGTGTGAGCGATTTATAGCTTGGCAAGATCAGCATACTATAGAATCAAGAAGATGACACATGTAGGATTCATGCAGACTATGAAAAAATAAAAACACGTAGAATATAAAATTATTATAGATGGCTTAAGTAGATGTTATATAAATTACATAAAATAGTATTTTGATATGGTATTATAAATTTTATGGCTGGTTTTGATATATAAATATTTGGCATTTTATATCAAAACATTCCTAATATGGAATGGATATATTTTCTACTTGAATAAGAATGGTATGTTTAAGTTTTCATGGAGTTGCATCCACTTTAGAAAACATTAAACTACTGATTGACATGAATAAAAGGATATCAAATAAATATACATAACATTAACACCATATTGATAGGAGAATCTAAAATAACTAAGTATATTATGACTGTCAGAAAAAATTCGGGCCAAGTTTAGCCCAAGAGGGGGAGTATGTAGTATCCCTTCTTGGTGAGATAGCTTTGATGACACTTAGAGTGGGTGATTTTAATATAATTTTATAATAGTATGCATGTCAGACTAATGTACATGCTTATATTCTATAGACCTAGTTTGGGTCCCCTAGTTGTTATGTTCTTATGATAATATATATGGTTGTGTGTATAAGAAATGATTTTGGTTATGTGCATATCATCAATGTTTTCTCTTTTGATATCCTAGTTTTGAAATAGGTGTATGACATGGATGTTGATCCAGGATTGAGATACATAGATCCATGGATGATCATGGTTATATGGAACATATGGTTAGTTATGATTTATGTATGATACATTATTTCTATAATTATATATGCTTAATATCATACTAAACATGATGTGGAAAGGGACTTGGTCATTGCCAAAAAGGATGCTCGAGTTATAAATGACTCTGGAAGTCATTTGTCCAAAAATGAAATCACTGTAGAAGTCACACATAATCCTTGGTAAAATGTGAATAATTTAATTATGAAGTTCATTTGATTCCTTTGATCTATGATATTGTGATGTGTGTAGGTCTTGGAAAAATACCTTACCAACGAACCATCAGATGGGTATGAGATCACAATTAGTACCTTAAGGTGAAGTGAAAAGTTTCAAAGCAGAGTAGATGAGAATCCATGGAAATTAGGGTGCAAAGTCCTAAATCCATGAAATATAAAGATGTGGAGTGTTAGATCTATAATATAAATTTTAGTGCATAGAGTCTTGAATATTTAAAAAGATCAAGGTGTGGAATCTTAGATCTTTAGAGAAGATCAGGGTGTGAAGTCCTCAATCTACTAAGGCACAAAGTTGCATGCAATAGGGGCACATAATACCTATTCTCCGAAAGAAAAATACCACTCATGGGCAAACTAAGGATGAATTTCCTTAATAAAATCTCATTTATAACAATTTTGGAGTGACTTTATAAAATATAGAATGTCATGTCTAGCATCTCAAGTACAACTTTCCAAAAATATTAAATCACCTTCAATCAATGGGTAATCATGTATACTTAAAGGAAAATCACTTAACTTCTCGTTAATAAATCCAATAGTTCAATCTTGACTTAATCCTCAATATTATTAATATTATTTATATCTTTTATGAGACTATGACACTTTTATTAAAAGGGAATTATACCTCCTCAATCACTTCACAACTCCCTCCTTAATGACTCTCATGGCTCTATGTAACTTGCTCTCTCTGTTAATAAAATGTTACACTCTCTTTTATGCACTCATAAAAGAGATGGCATATTCCTCTTACACTCATTAAAATCATGTCATAAAATATTCCTCTTATGCTCTATTTAATGCATATGTTACACTCTCCTTAAATAAGGCATGCATGCATCTCCTTAATTATATGAGTTACACTCCTCTAAATGGAATGTGTTACTTTTCCTCAATGCATGCATATTACTCTATGAAAATAATTTTTTGCTCCTCCTAGATACGTGTCTCATGCATTTTCACTTTAGGGAGGTGCATGGTGATGCCAAGAGCTTGAGATATTTGAAGAACAATGTGAGAGGGAGAGAATTGGAGAGTAGTCTGATGCAGGGGCAAATGAAACAACCAGATGTTTTTTAGATGTCCATACACAGTGGGGGAAAAGTTTTGCTTTTCAATACATTGGAAGCAAAAGAGATTTAAATTGTGATGATGGCCAGAAGCTGGAAATTGAGAAATCAATTGGACGGCTTGAAGAGACTGAAGAGAGGACCATTGAAGAATTTCTGAAGTGCATATAAGACATGCAACAATAGGAATGTTTGGTGATTAAGTCATCAAATGAGACCATGGGGTCTTATGGTTTTAAAACTGACAAGTTGTATGTGAATGCAGGTATTGAAGAAGATAGTTCATATGGTGAAACTGTATTCAATGAAGCTGAAGGTTACCAAGCAAGATATGATGATGATTATCTTTCAGAATAATATCAAATTGAAATACTGCAGCAGAAGGAATTTATAAATTCCTTTTTTGATGAAAGAAATTATTTCAATGGAGACATGACAGTTTTGTCTAATGATGACCAATTTTTTATTAATGTTGGTAATGAAAAATTGCTTTTGTTAAATGGCCAAATGAAGAGTGATGAACAGATAACTGAAACTGTTGCAGAGATGGGAGATCAGAATTCTATTCTGATGAAAGATGAGGAAATAGTGACAGCAAGAAACTTGACTTGTGAATATAGTGAATTTTTCACAGAGAGTTTCTCAGATGAGATGGCAGAATTGTGGCATGAGTTAAGTGTTCTGGAGAAAAGGATAGAAACATAGATAATAAGTATTTAGATTGTAAAGGCAGAGGTGGACGAGACTGAGGAGGTTCATTTTTATGAACCAGTGCAAGGATACATCCTTGAAGAGGATGATGTAGAGGAGAGGCTAGCTGACAGTCTCGAGAATGAATTGAAGGATTGGAATCAACATACTGATGTGATGATGACAGAATAGTAGCAGATTGAAGTGTTGCTAGAAGAAATGACAGAGCATCAAAATGAAGTGTTGCTGGAAGAAATGACAGGACAACAGTTTGCAGTGTTGCTAGAAGAGGAAGAGACACAAAGTTTCTATAACTTTTATGTTTTTTTATTTATTGTAGGTACTGATGAAAGGAATAAAGGATGTTTGGTCCAGGAGAAGAAAAGAGATGATGACAGTGACTAGAAATTTAAATACCAGTTTGAAAAATTGCTGAAGTCAGAGAATGAAGAAATTGTCATGGGTGACAATCCGGAAGAATTTTTCTATAGCAAAAGACAAGAGGGTATGCATGATTGGGTGGCTACTACAGCAGGAGATCAGCAATTGACAACAACAGTAAGGACTAATCAAGTAAAGGCTCAGCAAGTAAGTGGAATATTTCAGCAAGTGAAAGCAAGAGTTCAACAAGTAGGAACTCAGCAAGCAGAAGAAGAAGTAAGAATTTAGCATTCAAGAGGAAGCAATACCCAGCAGTCAGAAGACATATTAGATGAAGAAATTTTATTTATAAGAATACTGATGGTGAGATTTTCTGAGAAGAAGACAACAACAAGAAAATAGAGAAACAACAGCAACAAGAAGAAGACAGTCACAAATTGTGAAGGCATAGCAAGTGGAAAGATGCAGAATAAAACATGGAAACCTGGAGGAGTGTAGGAGAAGAACATTGCAATAGATGACTAGTTTTAGAACAAAGTGTGGGATCCAGGAAGACAAGGATGAAAGCAGATGATCAGGAGATCATGAATCATTTTAACCTGGGGAGTCTGATGTAGGGGCATTAGGCTCAAGGCAATACTTTGTATATGAATAGACATAAGGGGGGGTCTCATGCTTTGATTTCTCATGTAAATAATTATATTTGAGTGGTTTTAAATTAATATAGAGAGAAAATTGTAAATGTCTCCATTGGT
The DNA here is from genome assembly GCA_034641835.2 of Pinus albicaulis. NCBI lineage: Eukaryota > Viridiplantae > Streptophyta > Pinopsida > Pinales > Pinaceae > Pinus > Pinus albicaulis. The sequence goes on from JAXQQM020077441.1 coordinate 72,810, forward strand.
TGGAGAACATGAAAGATTGTCGATTGTTAGGAAGGTGAAAAGTTAGTTTCAGTTTGTTTAAGGATTTAGGCTAAATTTAGGCTTTGAAGAATTTGAAGAGTTTTGTTGAGCATTAAGAGAACTGAATCAATTTATCATTAATTTGTATAAATAAGCCTCAAAGGCATTAAGCAAGAGGAGGTAGAGCAGAAGATCTGGAGGGCTGTAGAGTGTGTGAATTCAGTCTTTAGAAGTTGAGAGGGCCATTGATTTGAAGATCTGGCCCAAAAGAGAAGGAGCTATAAGTGACTTCATTGTATGAATGAAAGAATATGTTTCTGTTTCACCTGAGTATAATTTGATTTAAAACCCTGTGTGAATGGCTTTTGAATCTCAATAAACAATTGTAATAGGACGTGTGAACAGACTCTGTAATTGAGAGTTTTAAAAGGTTATGTGTGTTATTGAAGAAATCGACATTCATGTTGATGTTGTATTGAATTTCTATGAATTATGGATTTGAACCCTGTGTGCCGAAATCGGCGATAGAGAGATGAGATTTCTCACACACAGGAACAAATGTTGTAGTAAGAATTTATGCGATGGCCCCATAAATCATTGGAAGGCCGATGTTGAATTAGGTTGAGGATATATCAATCCTATTGTGTAAGACCATGGAATGAATTCCATTCCTCACACATTCAGTAGTTTAGTTATCTGAAGTCGAAATTGAAAGCCTGTGAAGAGGTCCCATCGAAATTGGAATGGTTCGATTCATGAGTAAATGAGTGAGGGGTTTGGTTTAAACTCCTGCCTGTATATTTAATTGATGGTGGAGACGGCTCGTTCGCTGCATAGAGCTGTGGAGGCATAAGATTAACGAACCTTGGAAAATAAAGAGGATTTTCCCATTCGAATTGATTTGAAGAAAATAGAGAATGCTGAAGGTTTGATGAAGCCTGAAGGTAATTTGAAATCCAACTGAAGGAATCGAAGGCATGACATTGAAGTCATGGAGATAGAATCACTATACGTTGGTTAATTGACTTGGTTCATTTAAACCAGTTCAAGTGTTTAATTAGATGTGGTAGCCTTGAAGGATTGCGTGTGGGAAGGTTGGGAGTGTTACATTCAAATCATAAAGTGAAGGAAGGTGAACTGTCATCGCATAGTCGAGAGAATATAATCGTGAAATGATGTGGAACCACGAATAGAGCAGAACCATGAAGGTAAGTGGTTTTGACAAATAAAACCAGTGGGTTCGCATTATTTTGAAATGGTAAGTTGTTTTGCTAAAAAAAAATGCGATATTGTTCTTTGATGGACACGTGGTATAAAGCGATTTGTAAAAACCACTTACATCGCGTGATTTTTGAGAATTAACTCTCGGGCATCTAAATCACGCGATAGCCATCGGATGCCCCCCTGAAATCCCCTTGGAGTGCGAGAATAGATAGGCCATTGGATCAGAATTGAAGTCGTGGGGAAGTTAACAAGGTATGTTATAAATTTTATACGGTGATTCGTTTACGATTGGCTATGGGGCCTAGCACTTTAATATACGTAGGTCCTTGACATGTATACACTAAGGAGTTGTGGATCCAATATATTCTTTGGTTGATGCTGGTGCCTTGCATATTAAACAAAAACGGAAGTTATAATGAGTGAAATGATTATGCTATGGTCGAGTTATGTGTAGCGTTTTGGTATTTTTAACCAAAGTCTACAATTGTAAAATTATTGTGTTTCCACGTCAAGAGTATATGAAAGGGCTTGAACCTAAAGTGTGGTCATATTAGATTTCGGGTTTTACATTTAGGTCGGATGTGTATATTCGAATTTCATATATGGTGGAAGTCAAAGATTTTCTTGAAGTCTGAAATATCAATTTCAAATTCATAAAGCGGAGTTTGAACCATAGCGCATAAGGTGAAGAATTACTTCCATATCAAAGTTTCAAGGTTGAAATTGTGTTGTGTATAAAAGGTGAGCCTCCGAAATTGAGTTTGCCAATTTGGGAATTTTCAATTAAAGGAAAATGAAGAATGTATTGTATATGAAAAAAGTAAAGCATCAAAATTCCGGTTGTAAATTAGGGGTTCTTAACCACAAATTTGTAACTCACAGATATTTGAAAGGAATCTAAGCTTCTGCATACATGTTTAATAATTGCCCAATTTTGAGAATAGAACTGGTGTGTGATTTTTACAATCACAAGAAAAGTACTTCAATATCTCAAATATTAGATTTGAGATATAGAAGCTTCAGAAATATTATTGTGAATTTTCCAGGCCTTGAGTTTAGTTGGAGCATTTTAAGCGGAGAAATTTTATATGCACATAGAGAGAGGAAAGTGTGGAAAAAATAAATTGAGCAGGTAGCCCGAGCATCATTGTGGTATCAGAGCTAGAATTGAAATAGCTCTTTGAAAATTTATTTTTGAAATGCATATGTATTGAAGCAGTGAAGAAAGTTGGATTTTAAATCTGTTTAATAGAAATTGCAGATTTGCAGAGGTATACAGTAAAGGTTGATGATTCATATTTCCAAAATCTGAAGTTGAAGGCAAGAGAGTTTTGGAGATTGCCAGGATTTGTTTTAGAAGATGTGAACACAGGTATGAAGTGATGACAAGTGATCAGATCTAAATCTGACAGAATAGTGTGCAGTGCAGCAGAGCATTTGCAGAAGTGATTGCAAGTGGATGTTGAACAAACTCTGAAGGTAAGATATTTTTTGTTCTATTTGAAGAATTTTGTTTGCAGAATGCAGTGTGCAAGCAAGTGAGGGGCATCTCACCAAAAAGATCATAGCTTTGAAAAGTAGTGATGAAGGAAGCCAATAAAGGTCTCTGAAGAGAAAGAGAAGGTGAGTTGATGAGAAGTTTTTAACTCTGGTTTGGATAATTGTTTGCAGAATGCAGAGTGCAAACAATTGAGGAAGGAATCTTAGCAAAGGTAGATCAGAGCTTTGAGAGCAGTGATAAAAGAATCCAACAGAGGATTCTGAGGTGAAGAAGAAAGTGTGGCAGAACCTAGAGGATTCCCAACAGAGGTTGGATGAAAGAAGAACAGATGTGTTCTTGAAAAGTTGCAGAGTGAAGCCTAGAGAGAGTAGAAGAGAGTGCTCCGAAGGTTCCAGTAGACAAGGGACTAGCACTTGCCAAAAGATGAATTTGGAGGAAAGGATTGGTGAGGTAAGTTGTAGCAAGAGAGCTTGCTGTTGCAGAGGCTTGGTGCAGCTGATGAGTGAAGAACTCATGGAGAAGAATATTACTACTGATAGTCATCACAGAGATTGCAGAGATTCTGAGAGAGGCCACAACAGAAGAGTGAAGGAAGATGCCAAAGAAAATGGCATGAGGAAGAAATTCAGTGATGCAGAGTATGAGAAAGAGTTAGTTGAGATCAGACAACAGTTTAACAAACTAAAGATGATGGTGCAGATGATGGTAGAGGTAAGCTAAAGAGTTGGTTGGTTCATGAAGAAGAGAGTGAAGTGGTAGAGGCTACAGATGAAGAGAGAGCAATTGATCAATGCTCAACAGAAAGAGAAATTACTCAGAGTGATTGAGTATTTGGAAAAAGACTTGAAGACTGGAACTTCAAGTGAGACCAAGGGGTCAAAGGACTTTACATCTGACAAATTTTATATGTTTGCAGAGCGAACATTTGGAGGAGAACAAATTGTTGATGTTGTCACTAAGGAGGAAAATGAAACAGCCAGATGTTTTTCAGATGTCCATACACAGTTGGGGAAAAGTTTTTCTTTTCAATACATTGGAAGCAAAAGAGATTTAAATTGTGATGATGGCCAGAAGCTGGAAATTGAGAAATCAATTGGATGGTTTGAAGAGACTGAAGAGAGGACCATTGAAGAATTTCTAAAGTGCATAGAAGACTTGGAACAACAGGAAGATTTGGTGATTAAGTCATCAAATGAGACCATGGGGTTTTATGGTTTTAAAACTGACAAGTTGTATGTGAATGCAGGTATTGAAGAAGATAGTTCATATGGTGAAACTGTATTCAGTGAAGCTGAAGGTTGCCAACCAAGATATGATGATGATTATATTTCAGAATAATATCAAATTGAAATGCTGCAGCAGAAGGAATTTATAAATTCCTTGTTTGATGAAAGAAATTATTTCAATGGAGACATGACAGTTTTGTCTAATGATGACCAATTTGTTATTAATGCTGGTAATGAAAAATTTCTTTTGTTAAATGGCCAAATGAAGAGTGATGAACAGATAACTAAAATTGTTGCAGAGATGGGAGATCAGAATTCTATTCTGATTAAAGATGAGGAAATAGTTACAGTAGGAAACTTGACTTGTGAAGATAGTGAATATTTCACAGAGAGTTTCTCAGATGAGATGGTAGAATTGTGGCATGAGTTAAGTGTTCTGGAGTAGAGGATAGAAACACAGAGAATAAGTATTCAGATTGTAAAGGCAGAGGTGGACGAGATTGAGGAGGTTCATTTTTATGAACCAGTGCAAGGAGACATCCTTGAAGAGGATGATGCAGAGGAGAGGCTAGCTGATAGTCTCGAAGGATTGGAATCAGCATACTGATGTGTTGATGACAGAACAATAGTAGATTGAAGTGTTGCTAGAAGAAATGACAGAGCATCAGAATGAAGTGTTGCTGGAGGAAATGACAGGACAACAGTTTGCAGTGTTGCCAGAAGAGGAAGAGACAGAAAGTTTCTATAACTTTGATGCTTTTTTATTGATTGCAGGTACTGATGAAAGGACTAAAGGATGTTTGGTCCAGGAGAAGAAAAGAGATGATGACAATGACTGGCAATTTAAATACCAGTTTGAAAATTTGCTGAAGTCAGAGAATGAAGAAATTGTCATGGGTGACAATCCGGAATAATTTTTCTATAGCAAAATACAAGAGGGTATGGATGATTGGGTGGCCACTACAGTAGGAGATCAACAATTGACAACAAGAGTAAGGACTGAGCAAGTAAAGGCTCAGCAAGTAAGTGGAATATTTCAGCAAGTGAAAGCAAGAGTTCAGCAAGTAGGAACTCAGCAAGCAGAAGCAGAAGTAAGAATTTAGCATTCAAGAGGAAGCAGTACCCAGCAGTCAGAAGACATATTAGATGAAGAAATTGCATTGATAAGAATATTGTTGGTGAGAGTGTCTGAGAAGAAGACAACAGCAAGAAAACAGAGAAACAAAAGCAACAAGAATAAGACAGTCACAGACTGTAAAGGCATAGCAAGTGGAAAGATGCAGAATAAAACATGGAAACCTGGAGGAGTGCAAAAGAAGAACATTGCAACAGATGACTAGTTTCAGAACAAAGTTTGGGATCCAAGAAGACAAGGATGAAAGCACATGATTAGGATATCATGAATCATTTTAACCCGAGGAGTCTGATGCAGGGGAATTAGGCTCAAGGAAATACTTTGTATATGAATAGACATAAGGGGGGGTCTCATGCTTTTGATTTCTCATGTAAATAATTATATTTGAGTGGTTTTAAATTAATATATAGAGAAAATTGTAAATGTCTCCATTGGTTGGAGAACATGAAAGATTGTCGATTATTAGGAAGGTGAAAAGTTAGTTTCAGTTTGTTTAAGGATTTAGGCTAAATTTAGGCTTTGAAGAATTTGAAGAGTTTTGTTGAGCGTTAAGAGATCTGAATCAATTTATCATTAATTTGTATAAATAAGCCTCAGAGGCATTAAGCAAGAGGAGGCAGAGCAGAAGATTTGGAGGGCTGTAGAGTGTGTGAATTCAGTCTTTAGAAGTTGAAAGGGCCATTGATTTGAAGATTTGGCCCAGACGAGAAGGAGTTGTAAGTGACTTCATTGTATGAATGAAAGAATCTGTTTCTATTTCACCTGAGTATAATTTGATTTAAAACCCTGCATGAATGGCTTTTGAATTTCACTAAACAATTGTAATAGGACGTGTGAACAGACTCTGCAATTGAGAGTTTTAAAAGGTTATGTGTGTTATTGAAGAAATCGAAATTCATGTCGATGTTGTATTGAATATCTATGAATTATGGATTTGAACCCTATGTGCCTATATCGGCGATAGAGAGATGAGATTTCTCACGCACAGGAGAAAATGTTGTAGTAATAATTTATGCGATGGCCCCATAAATCATTGGAAGGCCAATGTTGAATTGGGTTGAGGATTTATCAATCCTGTTGTGTAAGACCATGGAATGAATTCCATTCCTCACACATTCAGTAGTTTAGTTATCTGAAGCCGAAATCGAAAGCCTATGAAGAGGTCCCATTGAAACCAGAATGGTTTGATTCATGAGTAAATGAGTGAGGGCTTTGGTTTAAACTCCTTCCTGTATATTTAATCGATGGTGGAGACGGCTCATTAGCTGTGTAGAGCTGTGGAGGCATAAGATTAATGAACCTTGGAAAATAGAGAGGATTTTCCCATTCGAATTTATTTGAAGAAAATAGAGAATGCTGAAGGTTTGATGAAGCCTAAAGGTAATTTGAAATCTAACTGAAGGAATCGAAGGCACAACATTGAAGTCATGGAGATAGAATCGCTATACGTTGGTTAACTGACTTTGTTTGTTTAAACCAGTTTGAGTGTTGAATTAGATGCAGCAGCCTTGAAGGATTGCGTGTGGGAAGGTTGGGAGCATTTCATTCAAATCATAAAGTGAAGGAAGGCGAACTGTCATCGCAGAGTCGAGAGCATAGAATCGTGAAATGCTGTGGAACCACAAATAGAGCGGAACCATGAAGGTAAGCGGTTTTGACGAATAAAACCAGTGGGTTTGCATTATTTTGAAACAGTAAGTTGTTTCGCTAAAAAAAAACATGATATTGTTCTTTGATGGACACGTAGTATAAAGCAGTTTGTAAAAACCACTTACATTGCGTGATTTTTGAGAATTAACTCTCGGGCATCTAAATCACGCGATAGCCGTCGGATGCCCCCCCCTGAAAGCCCCTTGGAGTGCAAGAATAGATAGGCCATCGGATCAAAGTTGAAGTCGTGGGGAAGTTAACAAGGTATGTTATAAAGTTTATACGGTGATTCATTTAAGATTGGATGTGGGGCCCAGCACTTTAATATATGTAGGTCCTTGACATGTATACACTAAGGAGCTGTGGATTCGATATATTCTTTGGTTGATGTGGTGCCTTGCATATTAAACAAAAGCCAAAGTTACAATAATTGAAATGATTATGCTATGGTCAAGTTATGTGTAGCGTTTTGGTCTTTTTAACCAAAGTCTACAGTTGTAAAAGTATTGTGTTTCCACGTCAAGAGTATATGAAAGGGCTTAAACCCAAAGTGTGGTCATATTATATTTCGGGTTTTACATTTAGGTCAGATGTGTATATTCGAATTTCATATATGGTGGAAGTCAAATATTTGCTTGAAGTCTGAAATATCAATTTCAAATTCAAAAAGCGGAGTTTGAACAATAGTGCATAAGGTGAAGAATTACTTCCACATCAAAGTTGCAAGGTTGAAATTGTGTTGTGTATAAAAGGTGAGCCTCCGAAATTGAGTTTGCCAATTTGGGCATTTTCAATTAAAGGAAAATGATGAATGTATTGTATATGAAAAAAGTAAAGCATCAGAAGTCTGGTTGTAAAGTAGGGGTTCTGGACCATAAATTTGTAACTCACAGAGATTTGAAAGGAATGTAAGCTTCTGCATACAGGTTTAATAATTACCCAATTTTGAGAATAGAACTGGTGTGTGATTTTTACAATCACAAGAAAAGTACTTCAATTTCTCAAATCTTAGATTTGAGATATAGAAGCTTCAAAAATATTATTATGAATTTTCCAGGCCTTGAGTTTAGTTGGGGCATTTTAAGCGGATAAATTTTATATGCACATAAAGAGAGGAAAGTGTGGAAAAAATAAATTGAGTAAGTAGCCCAGGCATCATAGTCAAATGCTAATATAAATTACGAAGTATCTGTACCAAATGGAGTTGAACGTGAGTGGTATTGGGAGGAAATGAAACTTATCTTCCACATATTACCTTGGATATCTCTCTAATGCTTTATTTTGGTATTTTTCGTGAGCACTTACAACTCGGGATTTCCAGGGCAAGAATTTCTCCCTGGATATGGTTGGGTGGAAAAATAGATGGTTGAAATGAGTTGGTTAAGGGACCAAAGATGGATCATATTCTCAATGATTGGATTTGAATTTATCTTCAACATTTGAGAAAGGAAATACAAATATTTATGAAAGTAATTTCAATAAATAAATTTCAAAGGAATTGGATAAGAGCTTCATGAATTATGGTTTTGTTTGATTTTAATTGAAATAGGTAAGTAGAGACATGTTTTGGAAATGGTTTCAGGATATGTTGCAAAGTGTTTGGAAAAATTCATGAATGGTAAATCTTATCATTTTTATTATATATGAAAATAATTATGCATGAATAAGTGCTAACTTGCAGCTTGTGGGATAAGTAAGGAAATTAATGCATACCCAACATATACCTGGATGAATCACTCGATCAACCGTTAAAATAAAAATGCAAAATAATGGCAATTGGAGTTTCAAGGAAAATAATTGAGGTAATTTTCAGTCATTATGTGCTTACAATCCTTAAAAATGTAGATAAAAAGTAAGGATACGCAATGCATTAAAATAATAATGAATGGTTGTAGATTAAAGCTTGCATGCCATCTATTTGAAAAAATCTGTAAATGAGATTCTAGGAGTTAAAAGATTTCCTAGTTTAAAAAATTGCATCCAGGGACAATTTCGTAATGATTTAGGAGAACATCAGGGTTATCCATACCATTTTGACTGGTAACCCCTTACTTGATTTAAAAAAAAACCACCTTTCCAAACCCATAACATAAATCTAGATGATTTTGCATATTCTTGATTCCAACTATGTGTGCGTGCTGTCAAGTTTTGGGTGAAATAATAAAATGTTTTAGTCCCTATTTTAATATTTTTTCATTTGGAGAATTAATTTATAAATTTTATGAGTTAAATAAGTTGAGGGAGAATCTTAGATTCATGTCAAAGTTCCTTAAGCGATTGTGGCTTCCAAGCATTTGAAAAAATGCCTCAATGGATGTAGATTACTTGCATTCTTGCAAAGCGTTTGTCAAAAGGCCTCAATGGTTGTAGATTGCATGTTTTCAAAATGTTTATGAAAATTCCTCAATGGTTGTAGCTTGTAGATTGCGTGCTTGCAAAGTGTTTGTCAAAACTTCAATGGATGTAGTTTTTGTGCATATAAATTGTTAGAGTAAACTTCCTTCTTACTGTAGCTTGTATGTACTCTAAAATTGAGCAAATTATTTATTGGACATAGCTTCATATGTATACAATTTTTTGTATGAATGTGAAAATGAATTTAGCAAGTTGTTGAAGTGTGAATAGAGAATATGACAATTGTTACTTTTAATATCTAAAGCTTTCATTTAAAAAAATGGTTGTTGTTGGAAACAATTTTACAGTGACTAGTAATTTTGTGAAAATGAGCATAATAATTTTCATCTAAACTGCATGTATTCATGGGTGCATTATCGTGCTTCAATGACTGTAGAAAATTTCTACTTGTTCCTAATTTATGCAAATCTGTTGTTTTACTTGGAACTTTTTGAAGAATAATATGCTTCTAAATCGGTAACATTAGTTTCTCTTGCTGCAACATTCACTATACAATTCTTATGATTGAAGCACTGGCTTAATAATTGGGATTGGGAATTTAATTGATGAATTTGGAAATGTTTTTTTGGTCAATATATTTTGTGATTTCGTTTCATAAATATATCATATTTATTATATTTACTGATGAAGATAGGCATACTCTTCCCCGAATTACCTTTCTATAGGTAGGTTAATACTCATACACTTATATGTTATTTTTGTAATAGAAAAATTATACTTTTTTGGTTATGATATCAAGATTCAATAAGTGGAGCTTATTTAGAAAAATATAGGAAATAAAAAATGTTGATCTAGCTTAATTCTTGCGTACAGTATTATGGTGGAATTGATTTCTAGTATTACTTAGAACTCACATATAAGTATGAAAAGATAACATGTTTCTTTTAAACTTGGATGAAGAATTTATTTTGTGCATGGATGGATGTAAAGAAGGACTTGGAGGAGTGCTCATGCAAAATATCATGTGATATGTTATGAATCCAAGAAGCTCAAGGAGCATGAAACAATTTATGCCACTTATGATTTGGAGTTGGTAGCCATTATACATTCCTTGAATACATGGATGTATTGCAACATGGGAAAGAGGTTTGAGTTAAGAAATAACCACAGTGTGTTAAAGGATTTTTTGGAGAACCACATTTAAATGCTAGAAAAATTAGTTGGCTAGAACATTTGGTTGATTATGAATTTGAGATTATGAACATAAAGGGGTAGGAAAATAGAGTAGTTGATGCACTCACTAAGAGATTACTTAAAATGGATGCTATATCCATAAGCACATTCAAACCTAATTCAAAAATTATAATTTTAGGAGGCTAATTTAGAATAAAAATACATGGAAATAAAAAGCATGTTATAGTGAGGTGAAATGCAACCCAAATAAAGGAATTATGAGATGAAATAAGACGTTTTTTTTTTTTTTAAATACATATAAAGGCATAATTTATGTGTATAACTCCTCGGTGCCAAAATATTTAGTGTTGAATGAGATGCATAAATTACCCTTTGGGCATCAAGGGTATCAAAAGATAATTCAACAGTCAAGAAGCAATACTTTATCCATATATGAAGAAAGAGGTGGTTGATTATATTGTAGAAATTTGAACAATTTTCTGAATTATTCGCTGAGATTATCCTGGTTACACACTATTTAAGCTTCATGCATAACACATAACCTCTTCTACAATTGATCATCAATATGCGGAAATAGAAATAGTCGCATGCGCACATAAACACAATAGTAAAGCACACATAAACACAGGATGTACTGGGGAAAGCAATAGTTGAAAACCCCCAACTATCTGTATAATATAATGATAGAGAACATGTAACAATACATAGCACAAAGCTATCATAGCTCTCAGCACTATCTCACATGCTACACACAAACTAGCACAAAAGCTGAACAAGTCTCAGGTTCAAATCTCCTCCACAAGTCTGCCTGCCTCTACTGCGCAATCAAAGATGAATAATGGTGAGATCCAAGTTTGAATCCACCTGGCTTCAACTGTGCAATCCTCATTGGCAATCTCAATCCATGTGTGTGCAAATCTCATGCACAGTTATGGTCACACTGATAGTCACACTCACCCTTTCATCCACCTCAGCTGCTTGGTCTCCATGACATCCCATGCATTACAGTTAACTGATGTGTTCATTAGTTGAATTATGAGTTAATAATTAGTGAATTAATTATTAATTAATTCATACCACTCATCAATAGTGTATTTTCTAGTTAGACTAAATACAACTAGTTCAACTAAGTTAAACCGAACACAACTCCACCAACTGTCTCATCAACTCCACCAAACTCTGCCACTTGAGTTCTAACTGAAGTCAACCATGCATTAGCTCAAATAACCCATAGGAAAAGTGTATTTCCTTCTACCAGCTGCATGTGCCACATCCGTAGCTCAAACTAAAGTGCTCCAAGAGGAAAAGATAATGTTTATAGTCTAAATATTATTAAGGGTTAATAATATTTGACTGATCTATTTTTAGCTCAACAGTCTAAAAATAGAAACCGCCCAATTTCTAAAAATAGAGGTCCATCTATTTTTACCAACTTGACCAATCATCCATAAATAACATCCTGCAACTCATAGACCACGATCCATATGTCTAAAAATAGACATAGTCTAAAAATAGACTTTGCGCCAAAAATAGCTGCGGGCCCATCTAGTGGCGACTTCATTTCACTAAGCTCCATCATCTTGTTGCATTTTCAACACTCCCTCTCAACAAGATATGGATTATCTATAACCCCTATCCTGCCTCTTTGTGGAGTCAATTTTCTCCTGGTGAGCGCCTTCATCGGGATGTCGACATCACAGTCCTCCGTCAGGAATATATGAAAGTAACATGATCCTCCGCTGCACACAATCTCTGATATGATGGTACCTGATGTCGATGTGTTTGGATCTATCATGAAATATTGGATTAGCTGAGAGTTTAATGCAATTCTGGTTATCACAATAAATCACGGTAGGCTCCAAGTGTGACCCGAACAACTCGACCAGGATCTTCCTCATCCATATAGCCTCGCATGCAGCCAAGCTTACTGCCATATACTCGGCCTCCGCGAGAACTAAGTGCCACGGGATCTGCTTCCTGTTTGTACCGGAAAATGATGTCGACCCGATCTTGAAGATCCCTTCGGATATTGCTCTTTCGATTAGTTGGGCTCCCTGCCCAATCTGCATCCGTGAAGCCACAAAGCTTCACCTCATCCGACTGTCTGTACCATAATCCATATCCCGATGTGCCTCTGAGATATCTCAATACATGCTTGCCTGCCTTCCAAAAGAGCTTGGTAGGCTTAACCATAGCTTGTGAAAGCTGGTTAACAGCATAGCATATGTTGGGTCATGTATTGACCAAATACATAAGCGACCCCACCAACTGTCGATAAACAGTGGCATCCACTACCTCCGCCGAAGTAGCATCTCCCTTCCTCCAACCTCCAGGAAGAGGGGTATCAACAGGCTTGCAGCCTTGCATGTTGAACCTCTCTAGAATCTCCCGGGCATACTTGCACTGAGAAACAAACAGTCCTCCACTGCGCTGCCAAATCTCCAATCCCAGGAAATAATGAAGGATGCCCAGGTCCTTCATCTCAAACTCTCGTGCAAGATCCTCCTTGCATGAAAGTATCAACGGCTCGTCGCCAGTCAAAATCAGATCATCTACATACAGTACGATGATCAACAGCTTCCCCTCCACCACAATCTGGTACAGGTTTGGATCCGCCTCACTCTTGGAGAATCAAAGCCCGGTGAAGTAGCTGTCTATCCGAGTGTACCAAGCACGAGGTGCTTGCTTCAGCCCATACAGTGCTCTCTTGAGTCGGCACACATGCGACTCACTGCTGAGATCTCGAAAACTTCGGGATACTCTATGTACACCTCCTCCTCAATGACTACGTTGAGGAATGCAGTCTTCACATCCATCTGATGGATGTGCCACCCCATCTGCGTTGAGAGAGCTAGGATGGTCCGTATGGAAGAGTACCTTGCGACAGGTGCAAAGGTCTCCTCATAATCGATCCCCTCTATCTGTGAGAAGCCTCGAGCAACAAATCTCGCCTTGTACTTCTCCACACTCCGGTCAGCCGCCTGCTTCACTTTGTAGATCCATCGCGAACCTACAACTGATTGCCCAACCGGTCTTGGGACAATCTCCCATGCACTGTTCCTGATGATCGAATCATATTCTTCGATCATGGCATCAACCCATGCGGGTTCCTCCACAGCTTCCTCAAAAGAGGATGGCTCTATCACAACACATTGACTCATAAGAGCCATGTATCCAGTGTACCGATCCGGTGACTGTCTCTGTCTGCGTTGTGCTGTAGGTGGTCCTACAACCTTCTCTGCATCCCGAGCCAGTCGCTCAGCTTCTGTAGTGCGCATGCGCCCTCTGATGGTTGGCGCTGCATGGGTGGTTTCTTCCACCTCCTGAACCTCCTCTTGTGGGTGATCCACATCCGGAAGCTCCTCCTTAGGAACTAACAGCTCCTCATCTGCATGCAAGTGTAGCTCCCTCTCAAGCGAACACTGCATGGCTTTCTCCTCCTGAAATTTTATATCCCGTCGCACAACAGTCTTGCGACTGTCTGACAAATACACCCGGTAGTTGTGAGGTGTATCAGTGTACCCCACAAATATTCCAACCTTTGCGGTCGGATCCAGCTTCCTTCTCGCATCCTTCGTCACATGCATGTAGACAGGAGAACCAAAAATCCGCAAATGGGAAATATCAGGCCTCTTGCCAGAATAAGCCTCCTCCGGTGTACTCATGCCAAGAACCTTGTGAGGACAACGGTTATGCACATACATTGTTGTATTGCATGCCTCAGCCCACAAGTGAAGGGGTAGGCCCTGATCATGCAACATCGCCCGTGCAGCACCCACGATCGTTCTGTTCTTCCGCTCAGCAACCCCGTTCTGCTGTGGGTTATGGGGTGCAATGAGCTCTCTCCGAATCCCTTCTGCGCTGCAAAAGTCCTTGAATTCAGCAGAGATGAATTCACCACCATTGTCGCTCCTAAGAGCCTTCACATGCTTCCCCGATTCCTTCTCAACCAGCGCCTTGAACTCATAGAACTTTGAGTATGTCTCGCTCTTCTTCTGCATGAAGAAGATCCAGCACTTCCGAGAGAAATCATCAACAAAGATCACATAGTACTTGTGCTTTTCTGTCGAAGCTACTGAGAAAGGTCCACACACGTCTGTGTGAATTCTCTCAAGGATCGTCGTGGCGCGACTATCCTTCTCATGAAAGGTGGCTTTCACAAATTTTCCCAAGGTACACCCCTTGCACTGATCTGACTGCGCAAGAGTGCCCCTAGGAAGCCTAGTAGAAATCTGCTGCAGTATCTTCAAAGCTCCATGGTGAAGGTGGACCAATCTCCGGTGCCACATCTCGCCATCATCCCGGCTCACCACTCCTTCCGCCTTGCATGCCATTGCTGCATAGCCATCTACTTGCAGCTGATAAAGGTTCTTGACTCGAACCCCTATCTTCCGGGTTTCTCCAGTTGTCTTACTGCGCAGGAAAGCCTTTCCTTCGCTGAAGACAACATCGTACCCCTTGTCTTCTAACATCGCCACAGAGATCAGATTCTTCTTCAATCCTGGAACATGCATCACTTCCTTCAATACGAAGGTTTTACCAGACTCCCTCTCAAAGGAAATGGTACCGATACCGGTCGCACTGTATCTACCATCATCGCCCATCTCGATGTGCACTCCAAGATCTTTTTCCTCCAGATCTGAAAACAGATCTTGATCTCCGGTCATGTGAAATGACGCACCACTGTCCAAGAACCAAACTGATCCTGCCACACTTGAAACCAAGCATGCGATTAGTGAAAAATCCAGTTCGAATTGAGAAGCCAATGCCTCTCCCGCTGCAGATCCAGCAGCCTTCTTATTTTTCTTCTTCTGCGGACAATTTGTGGCATAGTGTCCATGCTGGTGATAGTGAAAACACTTCACCTTGGACATGTCTTGCTTCTTTCCTTTCGCACCAGACTGAGAAGCTTTCTTGCTCTTCCCCTTATTTTCTTTGGCAGCCAAAGCGCAATTTTCTTCATCAGATACCTTTGATGAAGATCCGTCCCTGGTAGTCCTCCTTATCTCCTCTTGCATGAGATCCACCCAAAGTCGCTCCCATCCCGGCAACTTCTCCCGACCATTGACAGAGTCCTGATAGGAATGCCAAGCCTTCGGAAGACCAAGGAGAGCCAGGTCTACCATGTCCTCTTCTTCGACAATCACCTCCACACTTCCCAGCTCATCTCTGCATTGAGTGAACTTCGTGAGGTACTTGGCGATACTGTCGCCTTTCTCCATCTTAATGTTTTTGAGCTTATCCTTGAGCGCCAGCTTCCTTTGGTCGCTCTTACTCTGGAATAGATCTGTCAACGCTTTCCACATCAAATATGGAGAAGCTTTTCCATGCAGGCTGGATACAATGTGATCCTTCACGCCCTCCAACAGAATCCTTCGACATTTCGCCATCTTCTTTTTCCAAGCCTCAACTTGAGCAGCATCAGTAGGCTTTGGGATCTCAGCATCTATGAACTCCTTCAGCCCGTTATCATCTAATACCGCCTCCATCTGGTCCTTCCATGCAATATAATTCGAACTGCCCTCAAGGGCATATTCCAGTCGCAATCCGTTGAAAGACATTTCAACTTTGGCACCAAGAAAACTACTGCAAATTCGAATTCCAAATTCTGCTGCAAATTCGAATTCCAAGCTCAAAACTCAGCTGCTTCTGGATCTGTGAGAACAAATTATTTCTAGCATAGAGATCGACTGTAAGGGAATTTACTGGATATATCACCTTTCAAAGAAAGGATGGATCCAGAGGATACCTAGCCCGTTATAGACTCTGTCTACCGAAATAAATTGTAATCACTGTAATAGATCCGATGATCAATTTCGCTCTGATACCATGTAGAAATTTGAATAATTTGCTGAATTATTCACCGAGATTATCCTGATTACACACTATTTAATCTTCATGCATAATACATAACCTCTTCTACAATTGATCATCAATATGCGGAAATAGAAACAGTCGCATGCGCACATAAACACAATAGTCAAGCACACATATCAACACAGTATGTAATGGGGAAAGCAATAGCTGAAAACCCCCAACTATCTATATAATATAATGATAGAGAACATGTAACAATACATAGCACAAAGCTCTCACAGCTCTCAGCACTATCTCACATGCTACACACAAACTAGCACGGAAGCTGAACAAGTCACAGGTTCAAATCTCCTCCACAAGTCTGCCTGCCTCTACTGCGCAATCCAAGATGAATAATGGTGAGATCCAAGCAATCCATCTCCAAGTTTAAACCGCGTAATCCTCATTGGAAATCTCAATCCATGTGTGCAAATCTCATGCACAACTGATGTCACAACTGATAGCTATCTCAACCTTTTCATCTACCTCTTTCACTGGTCTCCACTGAACTGTCCATGCACTGTAGTGAACTGATGTGTTCTTGAGTTGAATATTGAGTTAATAATTAGTGAATTAAATAATATTTAATTCACTCCACTCATTACTAGTTGATTAGCTAGTTAAACTAATCACAACTAGTTCAACTAAGTTAAATCGAACACAACTCCACCAACCGTCCCATCAACTCCACCAAACTCTGCCACTGAAGTCCTAACAGAAGTCAACCATGCATTAGCTCAACTAACCCATAGGAAAAGTGTATTTCCTTCTGCCAGCTTCATGTGCCCGTAGCTCAAACTGAAGTGCTCCAAGAGGAAAAGATAATGTTTATAGTCTAAATATTATTAAGGGTTAATAATATTTGACTGTTCTATTTTTAGCTCGACAGTCTCAAAATAGAAACCGCCCAATGTCTAAAAATAAAGGTACATCTATTTTTACCAACTCAATCAATCATCCATAAATAGCATCCTGCAACTCATAGACCATGATCCATATGTCTAAAAATAGACATAGTCTAAAAATAGACTTTGCGCCAAAAATAGCCTGCGGGCCCACTTAGTGAAGGCGACTTCATTTCACTAAGCTCCATCATCTTGTTGCATTTTTAACATATATATCCAATTTATTGAAATAATATAAGGTTAAATATGAGAAAAGGAAACCAACAAGGTTGGTAAGGCCAATACCCATTCCTGAGTGGAAATTGAAATTTTTTTCCATAGATCGTTTTACAAATCTGCCCAAAATAGTTTTTGATAGAGAAATTTTATTCTTTGGGGAGGGAAAATTATTTATTGCAGATTCAATATGATGATTATATTTTATCCTCGAAAGAAGGGTCTTTATTTTTCCAAATGGAATTGTTGATCATTGTTCCTTTCCCTGTCTCTTCCGAAAATACTGAAAAAGCATTTCGAGTTGGAGCCAAAATTTTTTTTCCAATAAGATCCCGACGAGTTCAACAATTAGTTCTATATTACAATATAGAGATTCATTAGAACACTTATTCATCTATATAAGTAAAATAGTGGAAGAACATGAATCCTGACCAAAATTTATCTGATTTTGGAAAGCGGAGAATTATGTCACATGATTCAATTATGGTTGTGGTGGATAAACTCACCAAGGATACCCAATTCATTCTAATTAATTTAACATATAAGGTAGCCAAAGTTGCTGACATTTACATGAAGGAAGTTTCTAGGTTGCATGATGTCCCCAAGGCAATTATCTCAAGCAGAGATCCCAAGTATATGTCCAATTTTTCGGTAGGCTTGTTTAAGGGATTTTGGATTGATTTAAATTTTAATATAACGTACCATCCGAAGTTATATGGTCAAATGGAAATAGTTAATGGGTTTTTAAGGACACAATGAGGATATGTGTGATGGAGAAACCATTGAAATGGGAAGAGTACACTAGTAGAAAATGAGAAATTAGTGACTAGGTCACTCAAAATTTTTGTCACCACAACTTTTCCAAGTGAAATACTACCAAAAATTAGCAATCTCAAGTGACCCAACTAAAAATTACTAACATAAATGACTAATTTAGTCCCGTGTCAAAATATACGAATAGTTAATGATTAATACAACTAATAATGACTAACATGAGTGACGAATTTAGTTTATGAGCAACAATATGACTACCTAACAATTACTACAATAATACGAATTAGTCGTTTTTTTTAGTCATTTTAATCGTGTCACTTTAACAATATAAACTTACAAGTGATAGGGGATTCAAAGGTTGTTATAGATTAGCTGAAAGGTTATATTTCCTTAAACACTTCTTTATTGGGTCAATGGATGCTTAGATTTATGGAGTTGATTGGAATCTTGAGGGTTATATCATTTGATCATATTCACACGGAATTAAATTTGATGGTTGATAGATTATTGAAAATGGGTGTGGGCTTATAGTTGGGTCAAATTCATTATGAATAATAACCGCAAGGTGAAGTGTTGGTTATTTAGGAGTTGAAACATTTAATTTAGTTGAAGACTTAACTTTTCATGCATATCTAGATTTTTTATTATCAGGGTCATATCCATTGAACTTAAGATAATATTTTTTAACTTGGATACCAACTTGTTTATCTAGTTTGAATGCACATTATGAACATATCCAACAATGCAAACATTTAGAGGTATTAGTTGAATGTGGAATGCACACATAACACAACCCTTTCCCACATATATATGGACCAATGTTGACATATTGTCTCCTAAACATCTACCAAATGACATATTCACTCAATACATTAAGGTAGCCATGGGTACCCTAATAGTGTGTGAGGCACACATAACATTGAATAAATATAAAAATATGGATTAAATCCTACACATGCTATCCTTAAGGCTCACCAAAATTAAGGACGATTATCATATAACCAATTGTTAATGTCATTATTCTTTCATGGGAGATGTGTAAAGTTCAAATCTCCCCCCACGTTGTTTTGACATTGAAATGATTACTACGGATATGGCCATAATTATTTGGTGTTACAAATATTATGGCCACATCCATGCGCTATCAATTTCTTCTAGCTAGGACCTCCATCCAACCTTTAATAGAAATAGACAAGATCATGTAGTTCGGGATTGAGACTTGAACCCAAGTCATCATTAAGATAAGAACTCCAACTTATACGTAGACCACATCTCAAAAAATATCCCCTCCCCATATTAAGTGGGTTCCTCAAAATTCATTGCTATTTCAAGTGAGAGGTGCAAGGTTCAAATATCTCCCCCCTTCTGAATTTTTCTCTTCAGTAAAATGGTCATTGCAACTAAGCCACTATAAAAAAATTCATCGCAACCATACATTGTCGATTTATTTTAGGACTTCCACCTAGTGTTGAATATGTCGACATAGGAGAACACTTTTCAAGTTGTGATTTGAACTTGGGTATTCATTATAATATGTTTTCCGACTTGCTACAAAACTATAACATGACAAACCCCTCCCCTCAATCTTAAAGTGGGTTTTTATATTGTATTAAAGTAGATTACTATGCTAATTACCTTATTAGATATCAAACCAAAGCAATGAATTAAAAAATAATTGATTACTTAATATCTATCAAATTTATAACTATAGCCTTTTATGACATATGTTAAATAACAAAAAATGTAACAATTTATAGCCATGATTTATAATGGAATTCAATGATGGATTATTGTTAAATTTGGATCATAGCTTCGCTTATGGCCCTATCATGCTTAAAAATGTTTAAGGATATTTGATTACATTTAAAACCTTATAAAAATAAAAACAATGTTAGATTAATCAAAGCTTTAAAATTGATTTTTCCCAAAAAGAATGCATATAAATATGTCCATTTTCCTTTATAGATAAACAACATTGCGATTTATTTTTCAGTTATTATTTTGATAACCTAACTTTGCAGTTGAGCTTGAACATGTGGATTAATATTAAATTATATTAAATTCAAAAGGTCATATGTTTGAATATTAAAAAAACAAAGTAGAACACTACTAGGGCCAACATACAAGTGGCCCATCATTTTAATAAAAAAATTATCCTCAACACATATTAACATGGCGAATATCCTTGTCTAATGTGTGTGTGTGTGTGTGTGTGTGTGTATACATATATATACATATACATATACATATACATATACATATACATATACATATACATATACATACATATACATATATATATATATATACATATATATATATATATATATATATATATATATATATATATATATATATATATATATATATATATATATATATATATACATATACATATACATACACATACACATACACATACACATACACATACACATACACATACACACACACACACACACACACACACACACACACACACACATATATATATATATATGTTTATTCACTATCACCACGAACACATTTTAACCCTAATTTAGTTCTTCACAATTAAATATATGAATATACAGATGAGTATATATAGAATGAAAAGGAGTGTGTATAAATGTGCAATAAATATTTGAACTTGAAAATACATAGGGAAATGATCCTTTTTAGCTATTAAAATTTGGTGTTGTTGAAGAAGTAATAAATCCCTCCTTGTTTTCCTGTGTTTTATCTGGCTCTATTTTTACAAGTTTTAGTGATCATGATTTTTATTTCGATATTTCCCTCCAAGAATTTTTATTAATTTGGCGGCAGCTTTAACAATTCATAGTTTAAAAGGTTGTTTCGACTGTAGTTTTTTCACCTTGGAGAATAAGTAGCCATCCAGACTCTATCTTTCCAGACCCTAATGTAAATATTTTCATCCCAAATTTTAACTGCATTTGTTGGATTTTGATTCTAAGGTCTTTATTTTGAATGTGGAGACAATATTCAGGTAATCAATTCACTTTTATGTGTTCAATTCATTGATTAGCCACAACTCTATGCCTAGTTTTCTTGATCACATATTGAACAGTGAACTC
Source organism: Pinus albicaulis (assembly GCA_034641835.2). Lineage (NCBI taxonomy): Eukaryota > Viridiplantae > Streptophyta > Pinopsida > Pinales > Pinaceae > Pinus > Pinus albicaulis. Next base: position 93,920 of record JAXQQM020077441.1, read on the forward strand.
ACAACATTACTTGTTGCTACTCGACTCATTAGTGGAACCTATAGTGAAATGGGTCCCATGTTCAATTCTCGGGCTTGTTGAATCATAGGGAGCCACTTATCAATCACTAGAATTCACTCCAAGTTGATGGAAACCATTTTCCCTACTAGATCTAGAAGAAGAATAAAAACATATATCTACCCTCAAATGCCATGAAATTTTAATAACTACAACCACCAATGAATGGTTTCTGGAAATAAATCAAGTGCATATTGTTAAAACTTCATGCAATTGGAAGATTAAAAATTTGAAAAAGTGATGCCTCTTGATTAGATGGGTTTTGCATTACCTTAATGGTAAGAATTATAGTTGAATATATACAGAGGTGACTATTCTTTTTGAATTAGAAACCAAAAATGTTTTCAAATATAATTGCACAGAGAACTTTATATATATATATATATAAGGTTTGGGTTGTTGAAAAGTGTGACCTTCTATTGGCTCTTGAGCCTTAGCACACCATAAAGTTTCGACCACAAAAATCTTGTATTAAAGGGGATTACAAAGGTCCTCAATATTTTTGATGTGTGGATTTTATGATGAATATTCTAGCCATTTTTTAAAATTTTCCATTAACTATCAAAGCTTGGAGAACAGTTCTTGAGGATCTAGACATGCATGAGGTAAGGGAAACCACAGACTGGAATAATATGATGGAAATTAAAATTCTTTCCATATCAATGACCCATACAATTATTGTCAACCAAGGGTTTGAATTCACATTGTACATTGCCATGTACTTCTTTGGTTATAAATTTCAATACAACTTAGTATCCCTAGATGGTTCTTAGTGCGAAGACATCGCAAGTATGAGAGTCATCACAACTATGGACTTTGGGAAAGAATAAAGGGAAGTTTTCTAATAGGAGGTGGACTATATTTATGAATAAAATGAGCAAAAAAATAGCATCAATACACAAAAAAAGCAATGTCTATGATGACTGGGTAGTTGTAGAGTTTGAAAAAAAGATAGAGCCACATTAGAAGTTATATTATTAGTCTCATTAGGGATTTTGTGATAGTATACCAAGCACAATTCTTAGGTTTTTAACCAAAAATATGTTCTTTCAAATATTTTCTATAATGTCGTCCTTCAAATATTGTCTAGATGAGTGTTTCCTATCATTAGAGGCAACAAATTTGAGTAGTCATATAAGGAATACATATGGAGTTGGGATTGTGAGATGGAACTTCAATTTGTTGATAATTTTCTTCTCCATAACCAGTACATGTTTCTTTTAAAAATTATTTTCTAATATTCCAAGAAAGTCATTTATCTGTCACCAAAATCAAAGAAAAACAAGGTGTGAGTAAGACTATGAAATATGAAGCCAAAAAGTATGCATTCATTTACCAAATAGAGATTATGTTCTCCAATAAGCAATAAAAATACCCACTTTTGGAGACCAAATTTACTCATACTTTAAAGATAGAAGCATCACAGTGCCAACCACTAATTGATAGTTGCTCCTCGATACAAGTTTAGTAGCATGATATCCATGAAGAATGTTTGTTGTAAGATATAAAATCTCTGGAATCAACCCAAATCTGTAATGTCCATGCAATTTGAAAGGCCAAACTCAACTTAAACAATAATTAATTATAAAAATATTGATTATAACTCCAGTCACAAGTAGGAAACTCACCTCAATTAACCAATTTATTAGGACTACTCTCATTTTTACATTAATATCTTATTGTATGGGCATATAGTATGGCACACAACTTATTTTTTGAAAACCAAATACAACAAAGAGTCAAATAATTTTTATGATGGTCACTATATTCATTATAGTGAGATGTAGGAATTTTATGATGGAAATTAAAATTATTTCCATATCCATGACCCATCCAATATTGTCAACCAAGGGTTTGAATTCACATTTTACATTGTCATGTACTTATTTGGTTATGAATTCCAATACAACTTAGTATCCCCAGACGGATCTCAGTGCAAATAAATCACAAGTTTGAGTGAAGCACTTTGTATTTTTATGAGACATAGGGGTTATTTCTAAATTCTCTTGTAATTATTAGTATTTTTGAATAAAAAGTGAGAATTGTAAATGTTCTCTAACTGCAGAGAACAAGAGAGAAATGAGTAGTTAGGAATGTGAAGAGACTAGGATCGGTTCAGTTATTTTGGGATTAAGTCTAAAGTTAGGGAATTGAAGAGTCTAGTGAGTTGTTAGGGAACCTGAATCGATTCAGGTTACCCTTTTTTATAAATGTAAGCAGAGTAGAGTTCAGAGAGAACTATAGAGTTGTGCAGATTAGAACGCTGGAGAATAGAAGAACTGGCCCCATATGAAGTTGTAAGTGAATGCTTTCGAAATTGATTCCAGTTGTATGTATTGATGAGGTATTGTTTATAAGTCCCGTGTGAAACCTAAATGTATCCTTGGTCGAATTTATAAAAGGAATAATTTAGTTCTGTGGGCAAGTGGTGAACTCTACATTATTAATTGAATCAGTAATTCTATGTGAGAAGGATTGAGTCTCTACGAGTGGCTGCGTGTTTAAGTTTAACTTGCATTTGGTGAATCGATCACTGAAAGGATCGATTCAGTAAAGGGTTAATTATCTTCCCAATTTATATATGATAAGTTGGTGCATTCAGGAATAAATCGAATTCTATATACTCGCTGTTGAAGGAGGATCGATTCCTTTGAATTTCTGAGTCGTTATTTGTGGGAGAATTTGGAAAATTGTTCTTTGCGTGAAGAACCAATATTTGTTCTTTCGAGCTTCCTTAAGTCCCATGTTTTATATAAGCCTCTGTATGAACTAATTACACACTAATATTGTATGAAGAGGTTTCTGGTTAATCCAAAAATCCATTCTGAGATTGGTAGGAATCTGCATAAAGAAATTTGGAGGAGTATTGATTGAACAATCGACATCGATGCTATATGAAGGCCCCCATATAGAAATTGTTGATCATCGAGTATTGAATGTAGTTTAACTTATGAGAAGAGGTTTTGATTTTCCTATAATTCCAGTTGATGTTAATATCCCAGCGTAAGGAATGGCTGAACAGAATCGAGAGGCATACGATTGTAATTTATGTTAAGACACCATACAGGCAATCAGTGAGTTCGGGTCATTGTGTGAATATACAAAGGGGTGAGACGGATAGTTGAAGGAAAGCCACAAGTCGATTATCTACTGAGAAGGGTTCACATCGAAAGGAATGGCGAAATCATGATGATGCAGCAGTGTTTGAAGACTGTCGAATTGATAAATTCGAACAATAGATGAAACAAGAAATCACATCAAAATGTAGAGGTTGAGTGCGCAAAGTAAGTTGTTGATGAAAAAAAGGTTAATATATGAAAAGGCGGAACTGTGAGAGGAGCAGAGCCAAGTATTGAACAGTGAAACTAGAGGAGGGAATACCGGTAGTATCGCGCAGTTGCAAGGTGGTATAGAAATTTGTCAAAAAAAACATGATCTCACTAGTCGATGGACACGTGGCATAAAGCAGGTTTTAAAAACCATTTACATCACGCAACTTCGGAGGATTAAGCCTCATGCACCAAACTTGCGCGATATCTGTTCTAACCGTCTGATGAATGGTGTTGGGAAATCTATGGTGATCGTGATTGCGCGGTATCCGAAGATTAATGGTGAGGTATGTTAATGTTTGTGGGACAGGGATCGCATATGATGTGATTCGAGTCCTATGTAACGCGATGGTTGTCTATGGTGGAAACTAGAGTTGTTAAAAGAACCTATGGGACCGTATTAATCCTTAACAGTTGAGTTAATATGAAATTCAAGTCGAGTTAATAGTCGAGTTAAAATCCAAGGTCTAAGGTTTATCAACATGTTATAACAATTGACTTGGGAATCATTGATATATATATATATAAAGGCAAACCTTGTATGTAGGGTATATATATATATATATAAGTTGTGGGCCCGAGTACTATGTGAGCCTTATGAGTTAATTCATGTGACTTTGGATATTCATATGAGAAGGGGAATAGCACATATGTTAATATGAGTACTGTCCAAGAATCATTTGTGGATTTAAATAAAGTGTGCTAATTGGTGATTTATATGATGGGCCTTTTATAAGGGTTAAGATATGGTATGTAAGGGAGAATTCCATATAAAGAATATTGAGGGTCTTTATGAAGTATGGTTTTATCATAGGCTTCGGAAGGGGTGTGTTTTTACATATGCAGCTTAATTGTTGGGGATTACAACTATAAGAGGACTTTGAATTAATATCTCAAATCTTATATTGAGATATTAACGCTTCTAGAGATATTTTAAAGATTGCCAAATTTAAATTTGATTGGGTCAAAAGTTGAATACAGTTTTGTTTGTGGAAAGGAAATTAGAAAATGTAGGAAAAAGTGAGCTAGCCCGGACATCATTGTGGTATCAAATCAGAATAGCTCTTTTTGAAAGAGTTCAAGTTTTGGTGAATGCATGTATGAAAAGAAATCGGGCTTTTGAAAACTGATAAGGATGACGACATACAGGGATACAGTGCATGTGACAGAAGGAGGAAGATCAAATTTTTAGATCTGATATACAACAAGTACACAGAGTTACAGTGAACAGGATTTAGAGAAATGAGTGGAAGACAAGATCATACAAAGATCTTGAAGGTAAATAATTTTAAATCTGATTTGAAATTGTAATTGCAGAATTGTGGTTGCAGAAAGGTGAAGACAGAGTTTGATATTGAAGGCAGTGAGCCTGATATTTAGCTAGAGGTTGAATAGGGAGGGTAGTTGCAGTGTTCTCAAGAAGAAGTGAGTTGATGAGCAGTGTTTGACTCTGGTTAAAAGAATTGTTTACAGAATTTAGAGTGTAGGAAATTGAAGAAATCTCAGCAAAGTCAGATCACAGCTTTGAGAGCAGTGATAGAAGAGTCCAGCAGAGGATTCTTAGTGAAGAAGAAGCGTGGCAGAACCTGGAGAATTCCCAACAGAGGTTGGATGAAAGAAGAATAGATGTGTTCTTGAGAAGTTGCAGAGTGAAGCCTAGAGAGAGCAGGAGAGAGTGCTCAGAAGGTTTGAGCAGATAGGGGACCAATACTTGCCAAAAGCCAGATCCGGAGGAAAGGATTGGTGAGGTAAGTTGCAGCAAGAGAGCTTTCTATTGCAGAGGCTTAGTGCATCTTGTGAGTAAAGAACTCATGGAAGAGAAAATGACTACTGATAGCCATAGCAGAGATTGCAGAGGTTATGAGAGAGGCCACAGTAGAAGAGTGAGGGAAGATGCCAAAGAAAATGGCATGAGGAAGAAAATGACTAGTGAAGAGTATTGGAAAGAGATAGCTGAGATCAGTAAGTAGCTTTATGAACTAGACAAGATGATAGAGGAAAACTAGAGAGTTGGTTGGCTCCTGAAGAAGAGTGTGAAATGGAAACCATTACAATTAAAGATGAGGCAAAAGGAGATTGCCTTATTGAGAGAAGAACTCAAAGCAGCTGAGTTAAAAGAAGAATTTTCTGCTTGTGAAGCAGAATAGAGTACAGATGAAGAATGGAGGTATGCAAGAGATCTTGTGAAGCATGATGAGGACTTAAGGCAGCAAGAAGGTTGTCTTGCTAAAGAGGAAGTCATTGAGGATTTCCTAAATTATTGGACAAGTCCAGATCAGCTGGATGATGTAAAGACTTGTGTTTTTGAACCTGACAATTGTGAAGTGATGGCAGGTTCTCCAGAGGAAGAGGAACTCAGAGTTCTTATAGTCAAGGATAGAATTTGAAGATTCCATATGCAGATCTGTTCAAAGAGGAGTGCTTGAGAAAGCAACCAAGACTGAAAAGTCTTGTGATTTGAAAAATAAAGAGTTATGTATGTTTACAGGTACATCACAGGGAGATGAACAAGATTTAGAGTTTGTTGGTGAGGAGGATACATTGAATCTGAAATTTGTTCAGATCAATGCTGAGATAGTGAGATCTTAGGGAGAGATGAAGACTAAAGAGTCCAACGAAGATGTTCAGCAGAATTTTGAGGCAGAGAGAGAAGGACCAGCAAATTATTGGTCAAGAACAAGCAGAGGTATAAGAGGTTGTGTAAGGTTTCCAAAGTCTACTCCACTTGAAGCTGTTGAATTGTATAGAAGGCTGGATTTTCAGAGAAGATAATTGGAGAAGCAGAGGACCTGTGCACTGGATAAGTTGCTGGAGAAGCAAGGCAGAAAAATTTTCATGAATGACAATCAGCAAATAGAGGATAAGAAGAAAATGATTCAGCAAAATGAAGGAGTTCATTTTGATGAATCACAGTAGAATAACATTCATGAAGCAAATTATGGAAGGAAAGAGAGGCCAGCTGACAGTCAAACAACATATAGAAGTGCTAACAGAGGAATTAGAAGGAATTTCTGAACAACATACTGATGTGTTGTCAGAGGAGAAAAAGGTATTCAACCCTTGGAATTTTAGTGCTGAAGGTTCATGTGTTAATTATGTAGATAAAGAAGAACAAAAAAGGAAATCTGTCAGAGGATTGAATGAAAGAGGAACTATGTTGGCTGAAAACATAGTGAAGGGTCATCATTTTAATATGGTGATTGGGGCAAAGGAGATAACTATGGTAGTTGAAAAGAAATATCAAGAATAATTTCTGAGTCTTGAGACAGACTTAGAACTACAGAGAGAAGAATTGGTGACTAGATCATCAATTGAGACCATTGGGTCTTGTGGTTTTGACACTGACAGTTTGTTTATGTTTACAGGAATGGCAGAAGACAATCCATCTCTCAAAATTGTCTTGAGAGGAGAAAATTTGTTGCAAGAGAAAGAGGATGAGACAGTCATGTCTCATGTGCAGGAACCTGATACTGTTGGTGAACAAGAAAAAGTGGCTTGTCTGATGAGCCAAGAAAGAACTGGAGGATAGATTTTTAAAGCTGCTACAGTAAGGAAAAATCAGCATCCTATGCTGACAGAAGATGAGAATGCAGTGGTTGAAAAGCTTGATTTTTTTGCCAGGAGTAATCAAGATGATGATGGGCAGTTGCTGAAGAGTGTCAAAGAAGAAGAAAAAGATGCTGAGATTGAATTGCAGCATGCTGAGGATGTGAAGCAAGTACAAGATGAGTGGCTGAAATGTTTGCTGGAAATATTTAACCAGGAGAGTGAAATTGTAGACAATGAGATGAATTTTCCTAAAGCTGTGAAAAGAAGAGCAGCAGATACTAGTTTGCAGAATCTAATTCTGTTTACTAGTATACTGAATGGGTATTTTACTGCAAGTGGAAATTTAATTGATGATTTTTTTTCTAAGAATGAATTTGCAGATGGTGAAAAAAAGAAAAATGTTGCAGAGGGACAGGAAGTTAGGGAGGCAGCAACACCCCTGGTGGCAGCTAGAGCAACATGGGGAGTGACATCTGCAGGAGCTGTAAACATGTTAGCAACAACAGTAATAGCAGGAGTAGCAGTGTTGGCTGCAACAGAAATTGGCAGCATCAGTAGTGGGCAAAGAAACTTATAGGTGGAAGATAAGATGGACAAAGAAATTGAATGCATCAAAAAACTAATGATGAGAGTGACTCGGAAGCAGCAAACAGCAACAAGAAAGCAGAAGAATTTTATCAAAGGAAAGACAGGAGCAGAATGCGAAAGTATAGCTGGGGGAAAATTGCAGAACAAGATTTGGAGACCTAGAGAAATGCAGTTGAAGGATGATGTAGCTGATGAACAACAACAAAACAGAGTATGGGATCCTGGAGGTAGAAATTAAGGACACATGATCAGGAGATCATGAAAAAATTGAACCTTGGGAGTCTGATGCAGGGGAATTAGGCACAGTGAAGAACTTTGTATTTTTATGAGACATAGGGGTCTCATATTTCTAAATTATCTTGTAATTATTAGTATTTTTGAATAAAAAGTGAGAATTGTAAATGTTCTCTAACTGCAGAGAACATGAAAGAAATGAGTAGTTAGGAATGTGAAGAGACTAGGATCAGTTCAGTTATTTTGGGATTAAGTCTAAAGTTAGGGAATTGAAGAGTTCAGTGAGTTGTTAGGGAACCTGAATCGATTCAGGTTACCCTTTTGTATAAATGTAAGCAGAGTAGATTTTAGAGAGAACTAGAGAGCTATGCATAGTAGAAGGCCAGAGAATAGAAGATCTGGCCCCATATGAAGTTGTAAGTGAATGCTTTCGAAATTGATTCCAGTTGTATGTATTGATGAGGCATCATTTATAAGTCTTGTGTGAAACCTGATGTATCCTTGGTCGAATTTATATAAGGAATAATTTAGTTCTGTGGGCAAGTGGTGAACTTTGCATTATTAATTGAATCAATAATTCTGTGTGAGAAGGATTGAGTCTCTACGAGTGACTATGTGTTTAAGTTTAGCTTGCATTTGGTGAATCAATCACTGAAAGGATTGATTCAGTAAAGGGTTAATTATCTGCCCAATTTATATATGATAAGTTGGTGCATTCATGAATAAATCGAATTCTATATACTCGTTGTTGAAGGAGGATCGATTCCTTTGAATTTCTGAGTCGTTATTTGTGGGAGAATTTGGACAATTGTTCTTCGCATGAAGAACCGATCTTTGTTCTTTCGAGCTTCCTTGAGTCCCATGTTTTATATAAGCCTCTATATGAACTAATTACATACTAACATTGTATGAAGAGGTTTCTAGTTAATCCAGAAATCCATTCTAAGATTGGTAGGAATCTGCATAAAGAAATTTGGAGGAGTATCGATTGAAAAATCGACATCGATGCTATATGAAGGCCCCCATATAGAAATTGTTGATCATTGAATATTGAATGTGGTTTAACTTGTGAGAAGAGGTTTTGATTTTCCTGGAATTCCAGTTGATGTTAATATCCCGGCGTAAGGAATTGCTGAACAGAATCGAGAGGCATACGATTGTAATTTATGTTAAGCCACCATACAGGCAATCAGTGAGTTCGGGTCGTTGTGTGAATATACAAAGGGGTGAGATGGATATTTGAAGGAAAGCCACAAGTCGATTATCTGCTAAGAAGGGTTCACATCGAAAGGAATGGCGAAATCATGCTGATGCAACAATGTTTGAGTACCGTCGAACTGATAAATTCGAACAACAGATGAAACAAGAAATCGCATCAAAATGCAGAGGTTGAGTGCGCAGAGTAAGTTGTTGATGAAACAGAGGTTAATATATGAAAAGGCGGAACTGTGAGAGGAGCGGAACCGAGTATTGAATAGTGAAACCAGAGGAGGGAATACCGGCAGTATCGCGTAGTTGCAAGGTGATATAGAAATTTAAAAAAAAAACGCGATCTCACTAGTCGATGGGCACGTGGCATAAAGTGGGTTTTAAAAACCATTTACATCACGCAAATTCAGAGGATTAAGCCTAGTGCACCAAACTTGCGCGATATCTGTTCTAACCGTTCGATGAATGGTGTTGGGAAATCTACGGTGATCGCGATTGTGCGATATCTGAAGATTAATGGGGAGGTATGTTAATGTTTGTGGGACTGGGATCGCATATGATGTGATTCGAGTCCTATGTAACATGATGGTTGCCTATGGTGGAAACTGGAGTTGTTAAAAGAACCCGTGGGACCGTATTAATCCTTAAAAGTTGAGTTAATATGAAATTCAAGTCGAGTTAATGGTCGAGTTAAAATTCAAGGTCTGAGGTTTATCAACATGTTATAACAATTGACTTGGGAATTGTTGATATATATATATATATAAAGGTGAACCTTGTATGCAGGGTATATATATATAAGTTGTGGGCCTGAGTATTATGTGAGCCTTATGAGTTAATTCATGTGAGTTTGGATATTCATATGAGAAGGGGAATAACACATACATTAATATGAGTGTTGTCCAAGAATCATTTGTGGATTTAAATAAAGTGTGCTAATTGGTGATTTATATGCTAGGCCTTTTATAAGGGTTAAGATATGGTATGTAAGGGAGAATTCCATATAAAGAAGATTGAGGGTATTTATGAAGTATGGTTTTATCATAGGCTTCGGAAGGGGCGTATTTTTACATATGTAGCTTAATTATTGGGGATTACAACTATAAGAGGACTTTGAATTAATATCTCAAATCTTAGATTGAGATATTAATTCTTCTGGAGATATTTTAAAGATTGGCAGATTTAAATGTGATTGGGTCAAAATTTGAATACATTTTTGTTGTGGAAAGGAAATTAGAAAATGTAGGAAAAAGTGAGGTAGCCCAGGCATCAAGAAGTAACGTGGATGATGACTGACTAGTTCTAGAGATTGAAAAAAATGATAGAGCCACATTAGAAGTTATATTATTAGTCTCGTTAGGGATTTTGTGATAGTATACCAAGCATAAATTTGTAGGTTTTTTAACCAACAATATGTTTTTTCAAAACTTGTATACAGTGTCATCCTTCAAAGATTGTCTAGATGAGTGTTGCCTCTTCATCAGAGGCAACAAATTTGAGGATCTGGATAAGGAATACATATGGAGTTGGGATTGTGAGATGGAACTTAAATTTTTTGAGAATTTTCTTCTCCATAACCAATACATGTTTCTTTCCAAATTCATTTTCTAAGATTTCAAGAGAGACATTTATCTGTCACCAAAATCAAAGGAAAACAAACTGTGAGTATGACTATGAAATCTGAAGCCAAAAGGTATGCATTCATTTACCAAATAGAGCTTATATTCTCCAATCATCAATAAAAATAACCACTTGTGGAGACCAAATTGCCTCATAATTTCAAGATATAAGCATCACAGTGGAAACCAATAATTGATAGTTACTCCTCGATACAATTTGAGTAGCATGATATCTATCAAGAAGATCTGTTGTGTGATGTAAAGTCTTTGGAATAAACCCAAATGTATATTTCCCTTCCATTTCAAAGGACAAAGTCAGCTTAAACAATAATTAACTATACAAATCTTGATTATAATTCCAGTTACAAGTAGAAAACTCACCTCAATTAGCCAATTTATTAGGAATACTCTCATTTTGCCATTAAAATCTTATTGTCTTGGAATATAGTATGGCACACAACCTATTTTCTGCAAAAAGAAATACATCGAGGAGCCAAAGTATTTTTATGATGGTCACTATATTCATGACATTCAGATGTAGGAATTTTATGTTGGAAATTACAATTCTTGGCATATCAATGACCCATCCAATATTCTCAACCAATGGTTTGAATTGACATTGTAGATTGTCATGTACTTATTTAGTTATAAATTCTAATACAAATTAGTATCCCGAGATGGATCTTAGTGCAAAGACATCACAAGTCTGAGATTCATCACAACTATGGACTTTAGGAAAATAGAAAGGGAAGTTTCCTAATAGGAGGTGGACTATATTTATGAAGACAATGAGCAAAGAAATAACATCAACACATGAAAAGAAGCAATGTGGATGATGACTAGGTAGTTGTAGAGATTGAAAAAACTGATACAGCCACATTAGAAGTTATATCATTAGCCTCATTAGGGATTTTGTGATAATATACCAAGTATAATTCTTAGGTTTTTAACCAAAAATATTTTATTTCAAAGATTGTCTACAACTTCATCCTTCAAATACTACCAACTTTAATGATAATAGGACAGAACATTACACTACCACTGAGCAGTGAGAAAAAATAAAATAGATAAATTATTACACCATTACTAGCATACACTAGAAAATTTCCAAAAATATACACCACAAAGAATCAAGATAGAACATCAATACATATGTATTCGTCTTCTGGATTTTATAGTGCTAGAGAAAGAAAGATAGCTCTCGTCAGTTAATAGTTTTAAATTTCATCATGTTGATTGATATTGTGGCATATTTCCTAGCCTAATGTAGAGGGACATGGTATGAGAAATAAATACCAAAACCAAAAGCCTATAAGCAAGAGGAAAGGTTTATAAACACATAAATGACAATAATAGAGACATTACAAAAAATAACAATGTGGATGACGACTGGGTAGTTCTAGAGATTGAAAAAACTAACAAAGCCACATTAGAAGTTATATTATTAGTCTCATTAGGGATTTTGTGATAGTATACCAAGCATAATTATTATGTTTTTAACCAAAAATATGTTCTTCCAAAGCTTGTTTACAACATCAAACTTAAAATAATACCAAATCTAACACTACTAGGCTACAACATTACACTACCATTGAGTAGTGAGAAATAACACTCCAGGTACATCATTACACCATTACTAGCATACATTAGAAAATTTGCAAGGATATACACTATGAGGAATCAAGATATACCATCAATGCATAGGCATTCATCTTTTGGATTTTATAGTAATAGTAAAAGCATGATAGATCTCTTCACTCAATATTTTTTAATTTCATCATGGTGGAAGGATATTGTGGCAACTTACCTAGCCTAATGTTTGAGGGAAATGGTATAAAAAATAAATACAAAAATAAAAGTCCTATAACCAAGAGGAAAGGTTTATAAACACAAAAATGACAGTCAATACAAAGACTAGCTATTTATGGGAAAGGGGTAGAATTAGTGTTTATAATTACCTTACAAGGTGGTATTAAGATGAATATGTTAATGAGCATATGGTTTTTTCTTGTACAATTGTATGAAACATCTAGTGCACTAGAGATGATATGTTATCCCAAGACAAAGATCTCTTGTCAATTCAAGAATTTCATATGTCCATTTGTGCATATGGGGTTTTCAGAAGCCTAAGGGTCAAAAGAATCCTAGAGTTCTTAAAGTCCCAGATATTGATAAATCTAAGACAAAGGGTTAGTCTGATGGAACATGTTAATGTTTTCCAATAATTTACGGATTTCTAGTGGAAGGCATGATTTACGTCCTAGAAATTTCTTTTTTTAGCTTTCTTATTGATGGTTAGTCGTTAATTTCACTGCCAACAAAAATCTGGATGAAGTTCAAAATTTTCACCAGATTTTATTTATGCCATAGCGTTGCAATGATACTATTTGGCTTGGGGTTCAAATGAAAATATGGAATATGAGAGTTAAAGTATAAGATATATTAAAAATTATGCCACACTTCAAATTTTGTTTCTCCAAATTAACTCAAAGCCTGTGATGGTTACATTAACTTTTTCATGAGTGTCAATCATTTTGATTATTTCCAGGTAATCATTCTTCTACTTATTACTATTTATCAATTTATAGGAAATATCCTTCCATGAAAACTAGTCAATTTGATCTGGGCCTCATAGTTCATTCAATTGAAAATGTCCTTTAATTGAGAGGAAACTACTATCTAAATTTAAAAGTGAGTAATGAGAACCATAATAAATCCAAGAACACCAAATATTTCTGCTACTAAAAATCAAGTCATCTCTAAATCCCCGTAGAGTCCAACTCATATGAAAATGTATGATCAGCCAAAAATCAAAATCTTGTAATTCTCTTTAGAATAGAACCCTGGACTGAGTGCTATCCATTAGTGAAATGTATCCATAATAATAAAACTATTCATGGGAAAAAATATATGATGTATGATTGCATTTCCATGAAAATTCCCACTGAAGGTCCTAACCATTTTGTTGTTGAAACAAAAGCCCTGGGTGCTAACATCTAAAAAAATAAGATTTTCATGTTATTTATCCAGTTTACAGATTTTCCAAGAAACAATAGGTAAGCCTTTCCACCATCTTGGTATGTCCCGTGATTATTCTGAAGGACCTTTTCAAGCTTATACTACTTGATTCATTGGGGAATCAACAGAGGATTAATGCATGTGAATAGCTTCTAGGACGTGAGAATGCATGGTTTTCTTGCCAGCCAATGAAAACTCCCTATTTTACCACCTTTGAATCTTACTCTCAATTTTACCATGCAACCAATCTCACATTAAGTAGTTGGAAAGTAAAATTCATTGTGTTTTTTCTAGAAAAGGAAAATAATTTGAATACAAACAAGTCTCCAAGCATATCAAAACTCTAAGGCTCAAGTAAGACAATCTCCTAACTGAGAAGCCTTCCAAGAAATGGAAGCTGAGAGGGTATTGGCCACACTAGGAGTATTCTAAGGGCCATGCAACCTTGGCTAAGAGACACAAAAGGCATTTTAAGGTTTCAACTTGCCTATGATGGGGACAACATATATTTTGAACTTGAGTCAAAGATAAGGGAATATTTTTTCTATAGACATATCCACCGTCGACTAATGACCAAATGAAGAAATATTTCTTGGGTTCTAATGTTGGCTTCCACATGCATCACAGTGGGAAGAGTCAAGTATTTTGATTGGATCTAAGGTGCTATATATTATTGAGATGTCCATCAAGAATTGGTCTGTTACAAAACCTACTATTGTAGTTGTTGACAAAATATTGGTCCACTCAATTTATTGCTCATTCTATTTACCATATAAACAAACAAACAAACAGAGAAGATGACTACACCTTGTCTATATCTACACACACTTCACTGCCATATACTATTTCAAAAGAAAAACACACCAAAATAAAAGAAAAAGAGGATAGGACTACCATTCACACACTATTAGAAAAAACACTATTAAATAATTTGAGTTGTGAGAGATTACATCGTAAAGAAGAATGCAATGCCATCTAGGGAATTTATAGTGTACTTTTTCTGGGTAAGCATGTCTAGAGAAACTCTCAAAATCCATCAACACTATCACATAAAAGACAAGCCACCAAGCTTTCTAGAAATCACTCCAAATTATTTAATATACTCAGGTTGTCCCTTATTCATCCCTCTAGATCAAAATAAAAAGTAAAAGTAATACACATGCAACATGAATATCAATACGTGAATAAAATCACTTGCCTAAGATTACATGAGACTGTACCATCTTGTCAAAAGCACCACATAAGGCTTATGTGTGGGTTGCAGGTCTGAAAATTGACGTTTAATCCTATTTCTAGTTGCATCAAGGGTTTTTGTTAACACTGGAACAACAATTTCTTCGGGAAAAGGAAACATCAAGAGGTGTCGTGCATATTAAAATAATGTTACCAAGTGACTCACTATAAAAGTTTAAGTGGAGCATTCAATTATAAATTGATTCTTGTGATGGGAAAGAATGCCTCTTGTCTGTCAAAATTTCATGTAATGATGCATTGAATTTAGATGTTGCATTGAATGCAGATTAACTACACTGACATAGGCCTATCCAGACTTAGGCTTGATATGCAACTTGAGGTTGGAAATTTCTGGTGCATTTCTCAAGATTAGCCAAATGGTCAACATATCAAAAATTGGAGACCAGACATATACAAACTCAAGCATCATGTTATCTGTGTTTAATACTAATATTCCCCACTGAAAATATGTATAACACATTATTTTGATTGGGTGTATCTAGTTTTTCTCTGTGTTAATTATCTTTTCTTTAATGTTTCCTCTTGATTAGACCTAGGACCTAGTTGCATTGTCGAATCGTGTTGGAGGTGGGGATGATCCATTAAATTATTATGTTTAATGGTGCTACTAAGCACACTAAATAGGGAGACTGGAACAAGCCTTCGTAAACCTGGGTATGATGTGCCCCTTATGGTTGCCAATGTTTGGTGTGTTTCTTTAGTATCTAAATAGTCAACATATTAAATGTTGGAACTTGGAACTTATAACTATGAAAAATCGAGCTCTATTATATCTAGATAACATTTGTTTAAAACTATACTTGGGTTTCTGGTAGCTTAATATTCCCTTTTGAAAAGAGTTGACATAGAACCAGATTTTTGTTTTGATTGGGAATACCTTGTCCTTCTCTGTGTATTTTTTGTTAATTTTCTATTTTTAAATACCTTCTATTGACTATACTTAGAATCCACCTTCATGCTCGAATTGTGGTGGAGGTGAGGTTGATTTTTTTAAGCTTTGTGTGTGTGTGTTTAATCTAGATTCTGCATTGGGTAGATTGAATAGGGACATTGGCACAAACCCTTCTAAACCTAGGTTTGATATGCACCTTTAAGTTTCCAACCTATTTTTGATATGCATCTTGAGGTTTCCAACCTCTGGTGCATGTTTCATGTACCTAGATGGTGAAAATATGAAATTTTAAACCTGCACATATGCAAACTCAAGCCATATAATAGTTTGGTTTAGTATTGATTGGAACTAGACATGTGGTTAGATGGGTTTGTGCTCGTTTAATCTTCCCTTTTGAAAAAACCTAGAACTCAATTAATTTATTCGATACATCTAGTCCTTCTAATCATTTTAGGCTTTAGCCATTAGGTTCTCTATTTAATAGATCCACGCTGAGGATTTTTAATATTTTAGTGTCTCATACACTCTGGGATACTAGGCACCCTCATATCGTGTTAATGTACTAGAAAACTTACCTTTGCAATATCAAAATGTAGATTGATTCCTTGAACACCATCCTCTCCTTAAGCCATGTTTTTTTCTGGCCTCTTAGCCACTTCCAACCAACCTCAACACCTAGCTCTAATACCATGTTGAAAATCATAACTTCTATGAATAATTATGGATATTTTCCCTAGCCAATTGGTTGGGAAAAAACATTGTTGCGAGGGGTGAAAAATGGATAAACAATGTGACCACTATAGTAGACAAAATATTATTAGTCTGAAAGGATGTGTGAATTAAGATAAGATAGTATTATGAATTTTCAAAAAATGACCAAAAAATATTTTAATGGGTCTACATAGGGAAACCAGATGTCAATAGATTATGATAGTGTGAACATGCATAGATTCTAAAAATCTAGAAAAAATAAATGAAACAAATGATAAGAAAAGAGAAAGTAGTAGGATCTAGTTAAAGAAGAGGAAGGAAAACCCTAGGAATGTGAGGACCTAGCTTAAGTAGAAATGGAAGAGGGAGAATATTATCTCTCTCTATCTGTCATTATCATAGTAGTGATGCAAACCTTGATAATGACCGTCAGAGAATTCCGAGACCTCATGGGGCTTTCCTGCACAATTCTTGGAGGCACTTTAGTTTGAACTAAAATTCTCTCCTAACAACAAAGGCTGGAGTAACAAATTCATGTAAGTGAATGGAAACATTAAATAAAATCATTATGTGTTGTAATTGTAGCAAAACAACAATTACAATGAGAAGAAGAACTTATTTGAGGTTTGGATTTTTTCTTTTATAGTTATTTTGGAGTCAGTTTTCTTTGATTTTTCTTTGTCTAATATTCCATACCAAGAATATAAGTGTTAGATTTAAAAATTCTCATAGAAAAAATCACTTTTTTTATTCTCCTTTTTATGATTAATATGCCAATTTTATTGGCCTAGTCCGAGGGGAGAATATGGAACTTGGTCGTGATTCTGATACAGGTGGACAGGTAAATTTATTACAAAATATTTCTATTTTTTGTATTTTTCTTCACCTGTTTCTACAATGATTAATAGTTACAATCAATTTTCTCACAAAAAAATTTCTAAAAGTATGGGATCAAAGCATGATTACATTATTTCTCTAGGAGTATAATTGGATTACCACCAAGTGAAACATGTATTCATTTCTCATGCAGGTGAAATATGTTGTAGATTTTGCAAAAGAACTTGCAAAAATGCCAGAAATGTATAGAGTGGACCTGCTAACATGTCTGATATGTTCTCATAAAGTGGATTCTGGCAATGGAGAGCCAACTAAAATGTTGGCTTCTGATCAAGATGAATAAATTCTAGAGAGTGGAGGGGCATACATAGTTTGAATCCCTTGTTGATGCAAAGAAACGTATATTCAGAAAGAATTATTATGGCCATAAATTTCAGAGTTTGTAGATGGAGCACTGGGCAATATTCTTAATATTTACAAAGCATTGGGATATATGATTGGAGAAGGAACACCTCTATGGCTTTATGTAATCCATGTCCACTATGTAGATGTAGGAGTGTTGTTTTCCTACTTTCTGGTACTATGAACATTTCAATGTTTTTTACAAGTCATTCTCTAGGCCAAAATAAACTAGAAAAATGATTGAAACAAGGATTTCATTCCAAGGAAGATATCAATGCAACATACAAGATCATGCGTAGGATTCAAGAAGAAGAATTGTGCCTTTATTTCGCTGAGATTGTGTTCACAAGTACAAGGAAACAATTTGAAGAAAAATGGGGCATGCATCATATGGTTTTGGTTTGGGATTGAATATAAATCTCAGACATCAATAAAATCATGGTGTCCATTGTTATGGTGGTTACATGCCTCAAATGAAGGTGAGTGCAAATAATGACACTCTTGAATTTTATTTTATTTTTGGTCAATTTGTTACCTGGGGATTTATTCATCTACTTATTTAACTGTGTAGGAATTTTATTTCATTATCAAATATGGAAATTCTATTCTACCTTGATAATTATTCCATGAGTTCTTAAGTCAAAAAAATACATAACATTTAGGTGGTGGGGTTTTTTTACATATATATGCTTTGTTGTAGGTTATGCCTCTTGGAATGGACTTCAACAATGTTGTAGTGCAATATTAGAATTCAGATAATGACTCTATTCCATTTCCAATGTCTCCTTTATGGGGTGAGGCAAGCAACAAGGAAAGGGTTTAATTCCTTTTCACCATTTAAGATTTCACATACTAGAAAAATTATATCCCTTGTTCCACATACGAGGGACATAATAACAGTTTGTATTTTTAGATCCTGTGGTTTTTGAAAATTCCTTCAAAGCCCATAATTTTGGCTCTTTCTTGACATAATCCCGAGAATAATATGGCCACTTTAGTCAAGGATTTTGGTGAATGTATCAAATTGCCGAAGCTGGAAAACATGGTATGCCTTTTCTTGGTTCCTAAATTTCACTTTTTATTTAGAGGTATGCTTTTTGGCTTTTCCCTTGCTTGATAAGTTGATAACTGACATTGCAGTTATCCATTTCAAAATTGTAGATTTTGATCATGGGCAGTTGAGATGATATTGATCAAATTCTTGCAGCAAGTGCCAGTGTGTTGACCACTGTCCTGAATCTTATTAACAAATATGATATATATGTAGAAGTGGCATATCCTAAACATCACAAACAATCAGAATTTTCTGATATATATATATATATATATATATATATATATATATATATATATATATATATAATTGTGGAAAATACTAAGGTTTTATAAAACTTCTTATCAAACCATAAAATAAACTATCCATTATTAGACTTCTCAGAGAAAGAAAATTTTAACTACAGTTGGTGTAGGTGAAACAAAAAGAAGAAAAAATCTTGTTTGTGTAATTTTTAAATGATGATGTTTGTGTGTGCATGATGTTTTCATCAATCCGGTCCTGGTGGAACCCTTTGTTTTGAATCTCATTGAGGTAGTTTGACCAACCTCTGTTTTTTATTATTTTTTTCAAGATGTAAAAATTTCAAGAAGATACAAATGTAGATCGAGTTTTGATATTATGATCATTTGGGTAATTATGGAGTATTTTGAATATAAGAATTCAATATATATTATTTTTTTTCATATAAAGACATAATTGAATGCTTCTCTTTGAAATGCTCCAGAACTAACAAAATGGTCATAATATCAAAATTTAAAACATATGTATCTTCTAGATTTAAAATAATATCATTTCATTTTTGTTTAGATGCATGATATATGAAAGGTTGCTTTGATGACTGGTATATTTGCTTCTGAGTACCGTTCCAAATTTAAATTTTATATGTGTGTGTATGTATTTATGTATATGTATGCATACATATGTATCCAGAAAAGAAAAATATTTGCATCAAAGTACAATTTTTTTTATTATCTCTGTTTAGTTATGGAGCATTTCAGAGAGACATTCAGTTACAAAATATTGAATTACATTCCATTTTTCAAGGAATTATTTCATCATAAAGAAGAAAAAAAATATCTCGATTTTGGTAGTGTTTTCAAGGTTATGTTTTCAAAATTTCACAAATAACTTCAGAAGAAGCCTTCCATAATTTCATCTTAGAAATTTGATCTAAATAATTTTTGGTTGTGTAAAAAGAGTAACACATGTCATGCTTCCAATTTTTTCAAATGCAGGCAGCTGCACATGGATTACCTATGGTTGCCACAAATAATGGAGGACATGTAGACATTCAATGGGTATATTGAAAATTCTGCTATATAATAAAAAAATTTGATTGGATATTACATGTGATTGATCACTCAAATTGGTATACTGTTGTGCAGATGTTGAATAATGGTAAGTTGGTAGATCTATGTTATGCAACCATCTCACAAAATATAAGAAAATGTATATCAATAATTAGAAATAATCCTCTTCGAGGGGGAAACCTCCTTTACATTACATAAATGAACAATTCTTGGATGATACAAATGACAAAACATACCTTCTATATATAGGACTCTAAGGGGTCACAATATAACAATATTGAGGCCACATGGGTACAACAATAAAAATAATGGGGCTACACCTATGGGGCACAATAATAACAATATGGGGAGTACATGAGCACAAAAATAAAAATAATGGGGCTACATTAACAATAATAAGGAGCTACACTAGTATTATGGCGACCTAAAATGCCCCTATCATTAAAACAAGTGTTGTCCTCAACGCTTGAGTAGTTATGGATGCTTCTGTATAAAATTCACATCCTCCCATGTCAAATCTTCAGCGGGTAAGTTCTTCCACTTGATGAGATATTCTGAAATTGATCAATTTCGTATTTTTTGAGTTCTTGTTTCTATGACTACTTTAGGTTCGAATATGATTTTTCCTTCCTCGTTAAGTTTTGGCAATATTTTTTGAACTAGGAACTTGTCACCTATAACCTTCTTTAAGAATGACACATGGAAAACTAGGTACACTTGGGAAGATGCAGGAAAATCCAATTTGTATTCCATAGTAACAATCTTTTGAAACACCTTGTGAGGACCATAATACTTTGGTGATAATATATTATCCTTCTTAGCTTCCTTGAGGGACATTTTTTTGTATGGTTTTAGCCATAAAAATACTTAGTCACCTACATGAAAACTTCTTTCACTGTGATTTTTATCTTCATTTTGTTTCATTTGATTCTACCTGAAAGTGAGGTTATCCTTTAGCAGTCGGAGAAATTTTTGTTGATGCTTGATGTGATCTTCCACTGCTTGAACCTTAGAACTGTCTCTTAAAGATGATGTGAGGGATGGTGGATGATAGCCATAAAGTGGCATTAATGGGGTCATTTTTCCTACAGTGTGTAAGGAAGTGTTATACCACCATTCGACTAGAGGTAACCAATTGACTCATTATGTATGTTTATCATATACAAAGCAACGAAGATATCCTTCCAAACATTTTCTCACTATCTCAGTTTTCCCATCATATTGAGGATGGTATGATGAGCTATGAGCTAATTGTGTACCCAAACAAGAAAGGAATTCTGTCCAAAAATTTCCTGTAAAAATGGGATTTCTGTCGCTTAAAATAATATTTGGGTTTCCATGTAGCTTTTGAATTGTTTTCATAAATGCAGTAGCAACTATAATAACTTTAAATGGATGAGTTAATGCACAAATGTATGCATACTTGGTAAGTCTACCAAGTACCACCATGATGACAATATTTAATTCAAACTTGGGCAAACCTATAATAAAATCCATTGAAACATCCTTTCGATGTTGACTTGGAATGGATAAAGGTTTTGGTAGACCCAGGGTCTTAATTGTCTCAACTTTATTTTTTTGGAAAACCAAAAATTCTGCCACAAATTTTTGAATATCAAATTTAAGGCCATCCCAAAATAATCCCTTCTTGACCATGTCGTAAGTTTTTAAAAATCTTGAGTTCCCTCCTAACAGAGGTGTGTAATTCCAAAAGAATATTTTGTTGAGTTGGGTATTCTTACAAATATATAAGAGATCTTTGTACCATAATGAATCATTTCTCCATCTAATTGTTTCAGATGTATTGGGATCTTGCCGCAAATTTTTAATGAGTTTCCACACCTTTTCATCATTCTTCCATTCATACCTTCCTTCGGTTATCCACTAAGGTCTGGTAATATAAATGGAAAAAACTCATCCTTTCTTGAGAGTACATATGCAACAACATTTTTCTTCCCTTTTTTGTAGATGATTTCAAAATCATAACCCAACATTTTTGCGACCCATTTTTTCTGCTCTTCTGAAGATAATATTTGTTCCAAAAATTATTTAGGTCTATCATGATTTTTTTTTACCTTGAAGTTTCTTCCCATTAGGTAAGGTCACCATTGGTTTAGTGCATGTAGTATTGCCAACATTTTCTTCTAATAAATAGGTTTCTATAAATACATTCCTTTAAATGGACCACTTTCAAAAGAAATGGGTGTCCCTTCTTGCATTAAAATTGCAAAAAATACATTTCCTGAGGCATCACATTCCACAATAAAATTTTTTGGCGTAGCTAAGACCAGTGCTTGGCACATTTCCTCTTTAAGATGTTCAAAATCCTTAGTTTCTTTTGGAGTTCAAGAAAACACATTGTTCTTTAGTAATGATGTTAGAGGTGCTGATATTCTCCCATAATTCTTAAAAATCTTGCTCGAAGATGTTTTATGGTTGTGGGGATTTTCCATTCCTTAATGGATTTAATTTTATTACGGTCTACCTGAACACCCTCATGAGATACAATATGACCCAAATATTCCACCTCATGTACTCCAAAGAAATATTTGGAGGTTTTTTTATATAATTTTTTCTCCTCTATTAGTTTGAGCACCCTGTCAACATGTTGAGCATGATCCTTCTAAGACTTGTTGTAGATTAGTATATCATCAAAAAATACTAAAAGAAGTTTTCTAAGGAAGGGTTTGAAAATGAATTCATCAAACCTTGAAATGTGGAAGGTGCATTAGGAGGGACAAAATGCATGACCAAAAAATCATAATGACCCTCATGAGTTATGAATGTTGTTTTCAAAATTTCTTCAGTCTTCATTCTAATTTGATGATATTGAGAACAAAAATCTAGCTTGGTGAAGTAAATTGCTCCATGTAATTCATCCAATAATTCTTCAATGATGGGGATGAGAAATTTATCTTTAATAGTTATCTTGTTGAGCTCCCTATAATACATACACATAAGGCATGATCCATCCTTCTTGTGCACCAATACTACTGGAGAAGAGAAAGAACTTTGACTAGGTTGAATTATACTAGCCTCTAGCATTTTTGCAACCATACGTTCAATCAAAATATTTTGAGAATAAGGATGTCTGTAAGGCCTGATGTTTGGAGGAACACTTCCTAGAATCAAATGAATAGCATGATCATGATCATAGATAGGTGGGAGTCCTTTGGGAGTCTCAAATACCTTGGAATGATTGGCCAAGACTTTTTGGAGATTTGGAGAAATAGATGATTTTTTTGTTTGATCCTCTAGTGAGCATAATTGTGCAATTACACCTCGTTGTTATTTCTTCATAAGTTTATTCCTAAAATTAGATTTGATTATTTTTCCTGGCTTCCTTGCGATACCCCATAATTCAAATTCCTTTCATTCCATTTTTTTTTTTCAAGAAAAGTTCTTGAAAATTAAAAGCTATTGTCTCCAAGGATTGTAACAATTGTACTCCTAGTATAACATCAACACCACCCATTGGAATTGAGAGCATTGGACTGTTCAATAAATATTTCCCCATGGTTATCTTGATATTATGACACTTTCTAGAGAAATTTATAGTTCCTCCATTTTCACCTATCACTTGACACTCTAGTGCCAGGTATAGGAAGAAATTCAATTCCTTGGCTACCTTACAATGAATAAAATTATGGGTACTACCCAAATCATTCAGCACTATTGCATTTTTCTTCTTGATATGTCCTTCTATCTTGAGAGTTTGAGGAGTGTTAATTCATGTTATTGCATTACAAGATATGCTCGGATTCGATTCATTTCTTCTTCATCTAGGGTCAGTTCCTGGTGTATGTCCTCTTCTTTTGAAGTTCCTTGTTCCTTTTCTGTCTCCTCTTCAAAATCTATATAAAATAATTTCTTCTTCGCACTCTTATGACCTTTAGTGTATTTTCTATCACAACTGTAGTAGATCCTTTTTTCTCTTTTTTCTTCCAATTGTTATGGTGTCAACCTTCTAGGCTATGGAAGTCTAGGAGTAGCAACATTTCAATATTTATAGTTGTGAGTGGTAGGTTTCGTTGTCGCCATAATTTTTCTTTCAATTTTTATTTCCAAACATAATGCTTTCTCCAATGAATCAGGTTCCCAAAGGTGAACCTCATGTTGGATGTTATCCTTTAAAGTCCCTATGAATACATCAATCTTGTTCTCCTTTAGAATATCATTTACCCTTATATTCAATTTTTGAAAGTCCTCAATGTGCTCCATCATTCAACCCTTTTGTTTGATATTTATCAATTAGCTAAAGAAGGCATTTCTCTTTGTATCCTC
This sequence comes from Pinus albicaulis, assembly GCA_034641835.2. Classification (NCBI taxonomy): domain Eukaryota; kingdom Viridiplantae; phylum Streptophyta; class Pinopsida; order Pinales; family Pinaceae; genus Pinus; species Pinus albicaulis. Next base: position 118,270 of record JAXQQM020077441.1, read on the forward strand.
ATAATGTGCTATCATTTCCTCCATAAAAATTACCAAGTGAAAAATTGTTTACAAGAGAAAATTCATATACCATACAAATGTATTTGGTTCTAAATATAAAGTTGCAATGTGTACCTTTTGCGTGTTTTTTACATTATGAAGATAAAAGTATTTGTCCATCAGTAGTATACATGTTACAAGATCCTTTCCATAAAATTACTCATATCAATATTTTGAATATGGTGGGTCTTAAATCCAACATTATAGTCTATTAAATCATGATTAACATTTATTTTGTTCTCATCATGAGTTTCCTCTACTACCTTTTCAGCATAAGGAAGCTTTTCTTGTAGCAACTTTGCCAAACCTTCCTTTAAACCTACCATGTATTTCTTAAAATCTTCCATGTTTCCTTCTATACAATTGATATTAGCTTCCATGCCATCTATGACATATTTCAAACCATCCATATTAGTTTCTAGTTCAATTTTGGTTATTCTATGTGAGAGCGAAATTTTTTGCACTTGGTCTTGTAATTTTGAGATAACATGTTGCAATTATCCCTCTTCATGTGTCATAGTAAAGATTTCCAAGGGCTTAGTGGGTGTGTAATTATCTTTTGGAGGAATTTTAGAACTCAATACTAATTTCTATGCTTCAATATGCCCTTGGAATCACTTCAAACTATTTTTTGAAACAAAATTTATGCAATGTTTTTTTTTAAATACACACAATTTTCTTTCTTTTAGGAGCTCGATCTTGAAACAATTGTAACTCTCTAATTTTGGATCTCCAAGATCTAAAATTTGGTCCTTTGGTATCTCTCTGAGTCTTCTTTCCAATGCCACAGGTTAGACCTAATATAGATTCTTCAAGGTAAATTTATGCCCAATCGCCCATAATGTCCTAATTATGGGATGGTTTGGTAGAGTGAACTTGTACGTCGTGCCACATGTCATTGTTTTGAACTATGGCTCTGAAATTGCTACAAAATAAACTAAAAGCCATGAAATTTCAGCCACTCTTTACAGAATTATAATCTGATGTCTGAAACGAAAGTTATGATGATTTTACCTCAGCCACCTATTTGAGATGAAATTATGGAGCCTACAAAAACCCTCACTTCCTCAAATCATATCTCTGAAATATAGTGAACTGAAATCTAAAACGTTTACATGAAGTTCCTCATGATGTCAAATTTTCGAGGTAATAATTTTATCTTCTAAGTCTTCGTATAAAAAATGTTACAGCGAAAATTCCAAGATGACCTGTTTGCAACAATGAAACCCTAGAATCCAAAGTTCTGATACCAAATGTTATGCAACCAACTCACAAAATAGAAGAAAATACAGATCGTGACTTAGAAATCAGCCTCTTAAATAGGTAAAACTCCTTTACATTACATAAATTAACAACTCTTGGATGTTACAAATGACAAAACCCACCTTCTATGTATTGGAGTCTAAGGGGTCACAATATAACAATATGGGGACCACACGGGAACAACAATAATAATAATGTGGCTACACCTATGGGACACAAAAATAACAATATGGGGACTACATGGGCCTAAAAATAAAAATAATGAGGCTACACAAACAATAATAAGGGGCTACACTAGTATTATGGGCACCTAACAATCTCTATAATATCAAGGAAATTAGAGCTGCTTTGTAGAAACTAGTTTGTAAAAAATTCAGGAAAAATGGTCTCTAGAACATTCATCTCTACTCTTGGCCACAAAATTGCAAAATATTATTTTGAATAATCTCCCAACGTAGAATGAGACACCCACAATGGCAGAGTGAAAATGACCAAAATGAAAATATAGATTTCAAATCAATTAGTGGTTCATTCAAGGATGCCCCCAGGCCACAATACATCTCTTCGACTCTCATTAGATGGAGATATAATTTCTTACTCGAGTTCACTTAATATCCCCTTTGATCTTGATAAAATTCTCAATAATGAAGAGAACATGAGAGGTATTTCGGAACACATTAAGATGATCTTAGAGAAGACTTAAAGACGTTCAATCTAAATTGTGGAAGAAAAATGATGTGCATTCACAAGAAAAACAAAGTATAGATCACAATATGAGCTTACTTTCTTCAAGGAAACTACTTATTAGGAGAAGAAAGTGTCTATTTGTGATTGCAGTGACTTGGTATTATGATTTTGGAGAACCCCTTGTTAGTAGACAAGCTATTATCATCCAAAATATTATAAATGTAGTTCATTCTAATGACAACTTTTCATCTCCTAGATCCATTTTATATACTTTATTAACAATTTCAGAAATAATTTGTATTCTTCATTCTATTTGAATCAAAGTGTCCACATTTGATTCTCTAATTTGCAGCAGTGGGAGTCAAATTTTATATATAGTTTGTGACAATCCATATCCACCCATATATCTAGATCTAGAATATGATTCTCATATTGATTAACGCTGGGGTGCAGAAGGATTGAGGAAAAACATGAAAGGGTAGAGAGGTCCATAGAATTCTTGGTTCGTAGTGGAAGATCTTGAAGCATCTAAGTTATATTTCTTGGCTTATTGAATCAAGAACATATCCACTATAAGTTTCAATTTTAGATGTCATTTTCAGTGACTGGTGCATGTTCTATGAGTGGGATTCAACATCCTGAAAATCCAGAAAAACATCGGTTGTTGATTTAGGAACTTCTTTACAGGTTTAAATTTCATGACATTAATATTATATTGTAAACAACTAGAATGGATTATATGAACCAAATTTACTTATGATAGATATCAGGGATCCATGACAACTATTAATAGGATAAAAACATGATTCTAGACTATCATTCAATGTTAACTAGTCTTGTTAGCTTGTTAATGTTTTACTTGGGTATTGCTTTTCTAGGCTCCCAAAGTATATGAGTTGAGGTGGAAAATAATAATGAGATGTTTGATATTCCATGTGGTTTACACTCAAAAATTTTCTTGTATACCTATGTTTCCTCTTCATGCGTCAAGATAACAAGCTTTAAGGTGATAAAATTGAAGAAAACTCTTTTGCCTCTGAATTTAATTTGAGTATTTTAGTCTTTAATTTGATGATTTTTTCCATATTACTAATCATTCACCAAAATTTTCCACAATAAAATATTGTATTCTTAAAATAGTGAAAATTTTTGCATTCCTTAAAATAATCATATAATGACTCCTCAAAAAATCCTGGATACAAACTTGGCAGGACAATGACAATCGCTACAAATATAAAATTCAAAGCCTTTTGGTTATGTGAATAGATGACTTGTAGCTAATAAACCCAAAAGAAACTATAAATTTATGACTTTGGTTTGAAAATATATGTTTCTTGTCACATTCCTTCATGTAATGCAACATAAATTTCTCGTCCATTATATTACCTTCACCGTTCATTAGTTGGGCCAAGCTCTCTAAAACAATGTATATTTGTTGTGAATGTGGGTCTGATCTAGCTTGTTCAATAGATGGATGGGCCCTCTTATTGATCTCAATCCAACTGCACCCTGGAATTATTTTTGACCCCCCTGTGGTTTAATATTTTTCTCACTTTGACTAGACACTAGTACAAAATAGCTAATTAGTTACTAAAAAAATGAATAAAATTTTCATATAAACGACTATTTTTTGGTCAGTGACCAATAATATCTAATTTACAGTATCTTATAATGTGACCAACTTTTAGTCGTTTTTAGCTTAGTCATTAATTGGTTATCTCAATTTTTGTTGTCTAGTAGTATATTTGGTCATTAATTTAGTCACTGATTTGGTCATTAATTTAGTCATTGATTTAATCATTGATTTCATCATTAATTGTCACAATTAATGACCAAATATACAAAAGAATATATTACTATATAATCACCCGAGAAAACCAATTAATTACCAAATAAATATGACCAAAATGTTGGCCGTGTTATAAGATACTATAAATTAGCTACTAATAGTCATATATATGCAAATTTTAGTCAACGTTTGAAACTAATTAATGACCAAAGAAATATGACTAAACTTTTCGTCGTGTTATAAGATATTGTAAATTAGGTACTAATAGTCGTATATATGTAAAATTTATTCATTACTTGTAATCACAAATTTACCATTTGCAGTGGACATTTATCTTTTTTTGGCAGTTTCATATTCATTATATAAACGAATAATTTAGTAGTTTATATTCATTTCATTTACTTTCATTAATAATCATTATAAACGACCAATTTAGTCTTATATTTATTTTATTTTTGTTCATCATTAATCAATATAAACTACTAATTTAGTAGTTTTAAATTGATTTCATGTGTTCATTATTAATCAACATAAATTAATTTCTATGGTTTAAAAAATATCATAAAATGTGCATGCTCATCTAATATGAAAACATAAAGTTGGATATGTTAATTACAATAATAAACAATATCAAGTGAAATTATAAATAATTTCAAACACATAAATTATATTATATGAAACATTAAAGTATTACAATGAGATTCCAACTTAATATTGGTTGGACTAAAATTTACACATGAAATGATGTTTCATCACTTCAAAACATTATCATTGTGTTGCCAATGCATTGGAGGTGAATTCTCCAACTCTGAAAACATGACCATCAGTATCTATATGTGTGTCTTATGCGGGATGTTGGCTCTAAGGGTGTCACCAGAGCAATTCTCTTCTCTCTATTTTTTTGCATTTGTCGCTCCAATGTTATTGCTCTCCTCTTTCTTCAATTTCTGCTTCTTACCAGCAATACCGAGTTCATTTTCTGAAAACAAAAGAAGATAAAATGCAGAGTGTAAGACATGAATGACAATGAACACTATAATATAAAATAAATTTGACTATAGATAGTTTATACAACATATACATCAACATCAGCAATTCAAAGCCACTTTTCCCCATACAAGTAAGAAACTTGAACAAATTTCCTTCAGTTGGGTGATAGTGGCAACAATAATGTGGCCAGATGACCTGTATAAACAAAGAAAATAAAATGTCACCATATATAGAAAATAACACCTTAGTAACTTAGTATTCAACCTTCAGGGAAATCTTAGGAACAATCATGTCAACTAAGTTATATGGTAAAAAGCTCAAGTTGTAGATAACTTGCGAAAATGAATAATATGAGGTGTGATGTTTGATCCTTGTCGTTTTATTCACAAAAACATTTCATTTTCTAACACGTGAACTTAGTCAAGTATATAAACAACATGTGCTCAAATAACAGCATGAAAGTAAACTTTTCTGATATTCATGAAAATATTTTAACACAAAATAGCTATAAGGATTCCAATAAATATCGTGTAATACTAATTTCATCTTCAAGATTTGGTTGTTGTTTAAATGGACATGATACCAAGTATTTTCAATTTCAATGTTAAATGAAAAAAATAAAATCAAAAGAAACGTCCAAAATACAATCAAACAATAAAGAGAGGATATCATGGAATTGAAATTTCAATTATAAAAAATTTGTTTACCTATCCACTGATGTCGTGTCTGGCATTCCTAAAACATTTTCTTGCCCAAAATAACCCTAGGGTGAAATAATTAGAACATTAACAGCCATATGAATTCCTAGAAACATTTCCAAAGTTGATGGTGCATGTGCCTAAAGGATCTCTAACAACAAATGAATCATATCCAAGATGTGTTATGCATTGTCTCCCCATCCTGTTTCCAATCACAGTTCCTGTAACCTGCCCACAATAAAGATAAGTAACAATCAAACGAAGACATTGACATTTGTTTTTATCTTTTATATCTATTAAATTTGAATCTAATTTGTTTCATGAACATATTAATTCATATTTAAATCCTTCCTGACATATGAGAAGGTATCAATCAGGTACGATATCAGAAAAATCTACCTCAATGAGGTCCTTAAACAATTTCTACAATATCAATATTTTTGTTATTATGATACCTTGGGTAAATAAAGAACATATTTGAAAAAGAAAAATGAATATATTACTTATGTTCAAACTTTGTATATGATGTATTCTTAAGAAAAATTTTAAGATGTTCCTTCGTCTTTACCAACGCAAACTGTAGCTTGGTTAAACTATGTTTCGTTTGATTCAACATCAATTTCTGCAAGATAAATGTCACACATTATTATTTTCCATTTCTTAACATGTTACATATGATAAATTGAAAGACACATAAAACCAAGAGAAAATCCCTTTTTAACCAAAACAAACAAACAAGCAATGCCTTTAATAAAACTTCATTATAATATTAGAAAATGAAAAGGGAGTGGACCATTTTTGTTGTTTGACTTTTCCTATTTTTGTTATGAAAGCACTCGAGCTTCAGGAACCAACAAATGTCAGGATAGTTGTAAATGTGAAAAAAATTATGTTGACCTAATTTGTAGACTTCTTCAAAATTATGTGAATGATGCCATTTTCAGATGTGGTAAATCTCATATTATAAATGGCCACATTGGATGTAGATATTAAATATAAAAACTTGTGGACATGGCATGTATTCTAACAAATTACATTGCAATGATGACCATGGGCCTCCACAGGTTATAGGTCCTCAGTATGTTAGTATTGATGATGAAAGAGAGATGGAAAAAATAATTATGGGTGGTCCTAGTTTGTACGTGTTAGGTCCTTATATTACTAGTGTAGTCCCTTATTGTTGTTAGTGTAACCCCCTTATTGTTATTGTTGTACCCTTGTAACCCCCATATTGTTATTATTGTGCCCTTAAATTATTATTGTTAGCTTAGCTAGGATTACATTGTGGCCCCACTAGGATTACATTGTGGCCCCATGGACTCCTATATATAGAAAGGAGGTTTTGTCATTTGTATCATCCAAGAATTGTTCATTTATGTAAGGTATTGGAGGTTTCCCCCTCGAAGTGACTGATTTCTAAGGTGTTGATCTCTCTTTTCTTCTATTTTTGGAGCTGGTTTCCCAACATTTGGTACCAGAGCTTTGGATTCTAGGGTTTTTCTGCTCCAAACAGGTCATCATGGAATTTTTTCCATAACTTGTTTTCTATGAAGTTTCAGAAGCTAAAAATTTTAGAATGTGAAACCAAAATCCTGAGAAACATTGTCACACAATTTCAGAGCTTGGTTCACAATATTTTCGAAGATATGATCTGTGGAAGTTAGGTCTTTTTGCAGGCTCCTGAATTTAACCTAAACAGGTCATCACGGAATTTTCGCTATAATTTGTTTTTCTACGAGGTTTCAGAAGCTAAAATTTTCACAGAGTGAAGCCGAAATCCGGAGGAACCTTCTATACAAATTTCAGATCTTGGTTCACAATATTGTTGGAGATATGATTTGTGGACATTAGGATTGTTTCAGGCTCCTGAATTTCATCTCGAAGAGGCGACCGTGGGAAAAACATCATAACTCTCTCTCTGAGCATCGAATTGGGATTCTGTAAAAATTGGCCACAAGAAAACGAACTTTAGTTTTTAGTATATCAATTTCAAACCCAAAGGAGGAAATAGTGACATGTGGCAAGTCGTAAATTTCGCTCTACCGAACCAATCCATAATTAGGTCATCGTGGGTATTGGGCATAACTTTGTCTTGAAGAATCCAAATTAGGTTAGACTTGTGGAATTCAAAAAAAGATTCAAAGGGCTACTTCAGGGCCAAATTTTAGCTATTGAAGATCCGAAATCATAGAGATAATTTAGTTTCAATATCAAGCTCCTCAAAATCAAGAAAAAGGTGTGTATTTTTTTCGAATTACATAAGTCTCATTTGAAAAAAAATAGTTTGAATTTATTCCAAGGGCATATTGAAGAACAGATATCAATATTGTGTTCTAAAATCCCCCCATAAGATGAATTCAACACCTATTAAGCCTTCAGAAGGCTCTACTATGAATCATGAAGATGAAGAAACACAACATGAGATATCAAAATCACAAGAGCAAGTGCACCAAATTTCTCTATCACAAAGAGCAACAAAAAATTAAATGAAAGTTTTGAAGAAAGGAATGGAAACCAAGATGGATGGTTTGAAGAAAGGTGTGGAAGCTAAGATGAATGGTTTAGAAGCTAAGATAGATGGCATGGAAGTGGTCATGGAAGCTAAAATGGATGAAAAAATGAAAGACAATATGGAAAACAAGAAGAATGATCTAAAAGTAGACATCAAAGGTTTGGAAAAGTTGATACAAGAAATTTTTCCTAATGGTGAAAAGATAGTAGAGGAAACTCATGATGAGAACAAAATAAATGTTAATTGTGATTTCATAAACTCTAATGTTGAATGGAAGAACCACCATATTCCAAATATGGATATGAAGAAGTTTGATGGAAAGGACCCCATAACATGGATACTACAGATGGAGCAATATTTTGATCTCAATAATGTGCAAAACACACAAAAGGTATGCATTGCAACTTTACATTTAGAACAAAATACATTTGTATGGTATCAATGGCTTTTCTCCCATAAAAAAAATTGTCACTTGGTCAATTTTTACGAAGGAAATGATAGCACATTGTGAGGATACAAAGAGAAACACCTTCTTTAGCCAACTGATAAATCTCAAACAAAATGGTTTAGTGGCGGAGCACATTGAGGACTTCCAAAAATTGAATATAAGGGTAACTGATATTCCAAAGGAACACAAGATTGATGTCTTCATAGGGTCTTTAAAGGATAAAATCCAATATGAAGTTCGCGTTTGGGAACCTGATTCATTAGAGAAATAATTCAGGTTGGAAAGAAAAATTTAATGTAAAATTATGGCGACAAGGAAGCCTACCACTCACACCTATAAAGATGGAAGTGTTGCTACTCCTAGACTGCCACAACCTACAAGGTTCACACCACAACAATTTTAAGAAAAAGGAGAAAAAGGGCTTTGCTACATTTGTGATAGAAAATACACTAAAGGTCATAAGTGCACTAAGAAGAAATTATTTTACATAGATTGTGAAGAGGAGGAAGAAAATGAAGAATAAGATTCAAAAGTAGAGGATATACACTAGGAAGAAACCCTAGAAGAAGAAAAAATGAGTCTGACCATATCATGTAATGCATTGGTAGGAATTACCACTCCTCAAAATCTCAAGATAGAAGGACATATCAAGAAGAGAAAGGTAATAATATTGATTGATTCGGGTAGTACCCATAATTTTATTCATTGTAAGGTAGCCAAGGAATTGAATTGTTTCCTATACTTGGCACCAGAATGTCAAGTGATGGTTGCAAATGAAGGAACTATAAATTTCTCTGGAAAATGCCATAATATCAAGCTAGCCATGGGGGAATATATATTGAATATTCTAATGCTTTCCATCCCAGCGGAGAAGAGCAAGAACATTAGGAGTACAATGGTTACAATATTTGGGGATGGTAGTTTTAATTTCATGAAGAACTTTTCTTTGGAAATTTTTTCAAATAGAAAGTTAAAATTTAAATATTGTGGTATCGTTATAGCTGAAGAAAGATAAATAAGATCTAATTTCACATTAAAAGCTCCCCGAACAAAGAACAACGTAGGCATGATTGTGTTACAATTATGCTCATTAGAATTTTTCTAACACTGAAATCATCTATTTTTCAAGATCTCCAAAAAGTCTTGGACAATCATTCTAAGGTGTTTGAAACTCCCAAAGGACTCCCAGCTATTCATGATCATTATCATGCTATTCATTTTATTCCAGTAAGTGTTCCTCCAAACATCAAGCCTTACAAATATCCTTATGTCCAAAAGAGTGAAATTGAACGTATGATTGCAAAAATGTTAGAGGCTTGTATAATTCAACCTAGTCAAAGTTCTTTCTCTGCTCCAGTAGTATTAGTGCACAAGAAGGATGAATCATGGAGCATGTGTCTAGATTATAGGGAGCTCAATAAGCTCACTATTAAAGATAAATTTATCATTCCTGTGATTGATGAATTATTGGATGAATTACATGGAGAAATTTACTTCACCAAGTTGGATCTTCATTCTGGATATCATCAAAGTAGAATTAAGACAGAAAAAATTCTAAAAACAACATTCAGAAATCATGATGGTCATTATGAATTTTTGGTCATGACTTTTCGCCTTACTAATGCACCTTCCTCATTTCAAGGTTTGATGAATTCCATGTTCAAACCCTTCATTAGAAAATTTGTGCTAGTATTTTTGATGATATACTAATCTATAGAATATTTTGAAAGGATCATGTTCTACAAGCGATGGTGCTCACTATTGGAGGAGAAACAATATAAGTGAAAAAAACATCCCAAATGTTTCTTTCGGAGTACAAGAGGTAGAACATTCCGATTATATTATATCTATACAGGTGTTAAAAGGTAGACCTTTACGCAAAATTTAAAGTTTATTAAGGGAACAAGTCTCCACAACCATAGAGCAGTTATGTGATTTTCAACTACTATATTACCCAAGTTTGTTAATTATGGAGAACAGCGCACTTTGAAGAACATTATTAAAGAAAGATGCATTTTCATGGACTCTCAAGGTAAGTAAGGCCTTTGAACATTCCTAAGAGGAATGGGGCCTAACATGTCAACTTCTACGTCGCACTTCAACAAAACTTTATTATGAAATGAGCTCTTGCAGAAATGGAATTGGTGTTGTTTTAATGCAAGAAGGAAGACCCATTGCTTTTGAAAGTCGTCCAATCAAAGGAAAGTATTTACAGAAAGCCATTTATGAGAAGGAAATGTTAGCAATACTACATGCACTAAAGAAATGGCGACCTTACCTAATGGGAAGACACTTCAAGGTAAAAACTGATCATGATAGTCTTAAACACTTTTTGGAACAAAGACTATCTTCAGAAGAGCAACAAAAATGGGTCACAAAGATGTTGGGTTATGACTTTGAAATCATCTACAAAAAGGGAAGCTAAATGTTGTTGCAGATGCACTCTAAAGAAATGATGAAGAGGTGGAAGCATTGATTTTGAAAGCATTTCTCAATTATCCAACCAACATTGGAGTGTAAATCACAAGGGGATGAAATGAAGAAGGACGAAGGCGTGAATCTCATTCAAATGTACTAGAAAAGAAGATCCGTGCACACTTAATACATTGGTTGGAAAATGACTCTTATTGTAACAAAGATCATTTCAATGGAGACATTTGCAAGAACTTCAACTAAACAAAATATTCTTTTTTGGAATTGCACACTTCTCCTTTAGGAGGACACTCAGGATTTTTAAAAACTTACCACAGGGTGAAGAAAGAATTTTTTTGGGATGGCCTTAAATCTGATATTCAAAAGTTTGTGGCGGAATTTTTGGTTTGCTAGAAAAATAAAGAGGAGACAATTAAGACCTCGGGTCTTCTACAACCTTTATCCATTCCAAGTCAACGTTGGGAGGAGATTTCAATTGATTTTATCACAGTTTTACCGAAGTTCGAAGGAAGGAGTGTCACCATGGTGGTAGTTGATAGAATTACCAAGTATGCACACTTTTGTGCATTATCTCATCCATTTAAAGCAAGTACAATTGCTACTGCATTTATGGAAACAATTCAAAAGCTACATGGAAACCCAAAGATTATTGTAAGTGACAGAGATCCCATTTTTACAGGAAATTTTTGGACGGAATTATTTTCTTGTTTGGGTACTCGATTAGCTCATAGCTCATCTTATCATCCTCAATCCGATGATCAAACATATATAGTGAATAAATGTTTGGAAGGATATCTTCTTTGTTTCGTATCTGATAAGCAAGAAAAATGGGTCAAGTGGTTACCTCTGGCTGAATGGTAGTATAACACTTCCTTCCATACTATAGAAAAAATGACCCCATTTATGGCACTTTATGGATATCATCCACCATCCATCACATCATCTTTAAGAAAAAATTATAGGGTTCAAGTAGTGGAGGATCACATCAAGCATTGACAAGAAGTTCTCCAACTCTTAAAGGATAAACTAAATTTGGCACAAAATCGAATGAAACAATAGGTAGATCAACATCACAGTGAGAGAAGTTTTGATGTGGGAGACTGGGTATTTTTATGACTACAACCATACAAACAAATGTCCCTCAAGAAAGCTAATAAGGATAATAAATTATCACCAAAGTACTATGGTCTTGACAAGGTTTTGCAAAATATTGGTACTATGGCATACAAATTTGAGCTTCTTGCTTCTTCGCAAGTGCATCCAGTTTTCCATTTTTCATGCTTAAAAAAGGTTATAGGGGACAAGATTCCAGTTCAAACAATATTGCCAGAACTTGATGAGAAAGGAAAAACCATATTGGAACCTGAAGCAGTCACGGAAACAATAACTCGACAACTACGAAATCAATCAATTTCAGAGTATCTCATCAAATGGAAGAACTTACCCATAGAAGATTCTACATGGGAGGATGAGAATTTTATACAAAACCACCCAGAGCTACTTAAACGTTGAGGACAACACCTTTTTGAAGGAGAGGAGCATGTTAGGTCTTTATATTACTAGTGTAGTCCCTTATTGTTGTTAGTGTAACCCCCTTATTATTATTTTTGTACCCCTGTAACCCCCATATTGTTATTATTGTGCCCTTAAATTATTATTGTTAGGTCAGCTAGGATTACATTATGGCCCCACTAGGATTGCATTGTGGCCCCTTGGACTCCTATATATAGAAAGGAGGTTTTTTCATTTGTATCATCCAATAATTGTTCATTTATGTAATGTATTGGAGGTTGCCCCCTCAAAGTGGTTGATTTCTAAGGCGTTGATCTCTCTTTTCTTCTATTTTTGGAGTTGGTTTCCCAACTCCATAATATTAGAAAATGAAAATAGAGTGGACCATTTTTATTGTTTGACTTTTCCTATTTTTGTTATGAAAGTGCTCGAGCTTCAGGAACCAACAAATGCGAGGATAGTTGTAAATGTGAAAAAAATTATGTTGACCTAATTTGCAGACTTCTTCAAAATTATGTGAATGATGCCATTTTCAGATGTGGTAAATCTCATATCTTAAATGGCCACATTGGATGCAGATATTAAATATAAAAACTTTTGTACATGGCATGTATTCTAACAAATTACATTGCAATGACGACCATGGGCCTCCACAAGTTATAGGTCCTCAGTATGTTAGTATTGATGATGAAAGAGAGATGGCAATGATAATTATGGGTGGTCCTAGTTTGTATGGTGGATGTCTTCAAACTAAGGTCGTCATGTCAATGAACCTAGGTTATGACACGGTAAACCTGAATCTGGTTCTCACCCAATTTCATTCCATCATACTTTGTCAAGACTCAAGAGGACATAATGGTCCTTCAACTTATAATAGGGTTTCTTTTGAGGTTATAGATAATGCTTCTCTAAATCAAATGGATTTTTGGGCTCCAGGAGATATGGATATTTTAAATGATAACAGTTATATGTTTATTTCCAAAGATTCAAATGTAGGGATACATTTTGTGGATTTTACTAATAGATAGAATGAGAGAAACAATCCATGAGGAGAATCTACTGGTCATTGTGATTAGGGAAATACTTGGAGATAATAAGATTGTTTAGGTTTAAATCAAAGATGGTGTTGAATCTTGTAGCTCCTCAGTTGCTGGTAGTTTTTAAGGCAGGAATTTTGATTCTTCAAGGGTAAGGTCCTTCATCTTAATTGCATCTGCCTTGGTCCTATCACCCAAAAGTAAAACATAATAAAAAAAGAGTAAATATGTCAAGTTTAGGGCAATTCCTATTTGTATAGTTGTCAAGCTTATAGTTATTTTTGACTCTATTATAACTTTGTTGAGACCATCTACTCTACAATAAAAAATAGCAGAGGAGTAATTATTCAGACCTACCCATTGTCTCTTATAAGCATGATAGAAGAATAGGTTGAGCCATTAATTAGAATTGCAAAGATATTGAGGAAACAAAATTCATTATCTAGTTAACCAATTGCACATTGAACCCTATATGGATGAGTAGCCCTAAATAAAGCCAATTTTTTCTATCATATGCCTTGGAAAGACATACTCACTAACATTGCTTGTAATATTTGGGTTTGATGTTATAAATTTCTTCTTGGGGTGCTACTCCTATTCCGTAATGGATTTGTTTCCCAGGAAGGATGCAAAATTGTTCTAATGACATGGAATAAACTTAGTGTATTTTGACCCGACATGCAATAATTTTTGCAATGATTTTGTAGATGCGATTACATAGGTCTAATTTTTTGGATTAAAGCTTGAATGCTAAATTGAAAGCTCCCAAATATTGTCTGTGTATTTTACTTTTTCAACAATTCTTAGTTGGTATGTTTGAAGGAATTCATAGAACCCCTAGAAGAATTCTATTGTCCTGCTAGGTGGCTGAGGGTTCTTATCCTTTTGGAAAGAGTGCAGAATTTTTTGTAAATATTCCTTTGATATTTGATCCATCAGTGCCTCATTACCCACCTCACCTACAAAACTGGGAAAATATGAAGTCATTTTTAACTATCTCTCTTAAATTTATTCTATCATCCTCTTTATAAATTCCCTCAAAATGGTCTGTTGATGAGAAAATTGCTCCTCGAGATGAGACACCTTATCATGAGGCAAATTTCATTGATAAAAAACATCATGAGGCAATTTTTCATTATAATTATGAGATTTTGAAGAGATAAGAGATATGCTATTTAGTAAAGGCTATGCATGAATGTTAGTGATTTGGTACAAGGAAAGACATGGGTAGCGAGGGAATTGTGGAGATTCCCTACAACTCTTTTCCCAAATGTGGTACATGAGGATGTATGATTATTAAACAACTATATTTAAGAACATGCACCATATTGAAGGCAAGACTATTTTGGTTGTAGGTGTAGGAATTTTGATGCAGGCTCCTGCAACCGGCCCGACAACCTACCTGCTTACCTAGGACTACGATCTATGTGATTCCTTGCTTGTCAACTGCAATTGCTCCAATTATCGGTCGCATTGTGCCTGAAAACCCATCAATGCGTCTTCAACTAGGCTACTCGACCACATGCATGGTGGCTACTAAAATTGCCTTGACATAGGTCTAGCTGGCTCTGATATAACTCCTCCATCCACAAACTAACTATGCTAACAGCTACCCTTCTATCGGTCAATTTTGTGCCTTTTCCCTTGCGATTTATCAACGGTTGAGTGGTGTCGACTAGTCTAGCATGTGTTTCTTCCTTCTTAGTGAGTTTCCACCTTATGCTTCTTGTGGCTTTGTTTTTGTTGAGTGCAGGCTTGCCTGCAGGCCATAGCACTTCCACCAACGATTGTCGACCACACCTTCCCACCTCTCATGACAAAATACACTTGAAACTAAGTGCTTCTTTGAGGTGATGTTGGTATATCCTTTTCTACCAACCAGATTGCGTTGGCCACCCCTTCTCTGTGTAGTTTTATTTTCCTATTGGCAACATTGCTTGATCCATTAGTGCCTCATTACCACCTCACCTATAAAATATGGGAAATACAAAGTCATCTTTAACTTTCTCTCTTAAATTTATTCTATCATCCTTTTTATAAATTCACTCAAAATGGTTTTTTGATGAGAAAATTTCTCCTAGAGATGAGACACCTTCTCATGAGGAAAATTTCGTTGATAAACAACATCTTGAGGTAATTGTTAATTATAATTATGAGATGTTGAAGAGAGAAAAGTTCTGTTATTTAGTAAAGGCTATGCGTGAATGTTAGTGATTTGGTACAAGGAAAGACTTGGGAAACGAGGGAATTGTGGAGATTCCTTACAACTCTTTTCCGAAATGTGATACATGAGAATGTATGCTTATTAAACAACTATATTTGAGAACGTGCACCATTTTGAAGGCAAGACTATTTTTGATGTAGGCACAGGAAGTTTGACGCAAGCTCCTGCATGAGACCTGACCGGCCACCTGCATACCTATGACTATGATCTATTCACTTTCCCGATTGTTAACTACACTTCCCCTAATGGCATTAAAACTCCTTTGTGTCTTTCAAAGAAAGGTCAAATTTCAAAATTCTCACATATGAGTTAGATATTGATTATAATACATATATGTTGGAATTTCTTGATGTGCAGTAACCTTGAAAATATATTTATCTTTAATGATTTAGGAATTGATGTTACACCTAGCTAAAGAAATACCCGAGTTCACCTTACTAGCAACAAGTACCCTTCCTTCCACCGTTGTTACCACAAACCAAACAAGGTTAGAGATATTTAAAAAGAATGTCTCAGACACACTTGTTAAGCATCAACATTTTGATTCTTGGGAATCTATTTTGATATGAACCTAAGAGGAAGAAAATTAGTCACTAACTAACAACAAGGAAGATAATAAATAACTTGAAAATATTGAATTTAGAATACTTGAAAAAATATATGTAAATAAAATAGATGCACTATTAGTAATCAACAAGGGAATGTTTGAATTGTGGCTTGAACCTACCACTATTATTATCTATGCCACCTACAATATACCAATTTTCACCTATTATTATGCCAGCATGTCCATCCCTAGGGGTCACCAAATGACCTCGTAGTTTCGCTTGAGACCACTCCATCTGGTAGTTAGCATCACAACTACTCAAAATAAAGATATATTTAAATAAAAAGGGAAATAAAAGAAAAGAAAGGAATAAAAAACTCATTACATCTAGACAACAAAGCTCTATCAAACAGACATCGAAGACATAATGAAGCATAGAAACACCATATTTCAATACATGCAGAGGAAAAATGCCAAATCATATATTGGAAATGTTTAGCTGGTTTAAGTTTGGTTTCCACGTTTACTCAATTTTAAGGAATATATTTTCCTTAATATGGAAATTTTATTAAAATATATAATGTATTTAGAATTGATTTAAACAACGTGTATGGAAGTGAAGAAGGATACGATATTTATAGTATACCCAATAAGAAACATTGTCAAAATATTGACAGTGTCTAATTGATAAAAATATGAACACAGATAAAAACCATACATAGACAAGACTAAAATATTATCATTTAACATGAATGTGTCCACTAACCTCCAATCAGCCACAACCCTCTTCCTCTTGGCCAACGAAAACACAAGATCATGATATCATTTCTCTGCTATGCTATCTTTCAAAAATCCCTCTAGTGTTCGAGTGTAGGCATGAAGAGTCTGAACTGCAGATTCTCTCTGGGGATACCTAAAACCATTATAACTTGGTTCATTTAGTCATTTGAAATCAATGGTTAAATAAGACAAGTGGGTAATTGTAATTCAAGCTTCCCAGTCTGTCTACTCAATCTACAACCGTGAATTTTCCTAGAATGAACCGAATCTATCTTCTACTAGCCACCAACATGCTCTAGCCTACCACCCTAACAAAAGCTCATACAGCTCTTAAGGACATGTGTTTCTTGTATTGGCTATGGGAAATGGCATTCATGGAAAATCATACAATTTTCTTGCATCGTGAGGAACAATGGAATAATAATAATGGAGGAAGAGACTTTCCCAATGAAAAATACACATTATATCCCTTCCCATGCATGAGGAATACATGTCTTCCCCAAGGATGTGACGAATTTGCTTCATGCACATAAGTCTAAGGCAAGTGGAAAATCTTTTTAGTGAAGCATGGGAAAAATTAGAGTTCTCTACCAAAGGGCATGTCTCAAGGAAAATACACCCATGGGCCCTTTTCCTCTTCCCCTCTTATGCATCCACAATCCATTTAGTTAAGAAATAGTGCAAACAAAGCACAAGAAAATAATTGGCGGAAAAGGATTTAAACCATATTTAACAATATATTAATCCAATGGTATCAATATATCGTACATGGATGTAATCACCTCATAAAATTAAGAGTGCCAACACACTAATAACTCTTAAATCGACAAGGATGACAACTCATAGGCTAGCACATTTGTTCCCCATTAAGCAACCTTTTGGGTGGTTATTACATTATCCATTAAGTTTTGGTTGTGTAACATTTAAACCTAACTCCCCATAACCAAGCCCACAAATTGGACTCGTGAACATTCACTAGTCAGACTTGTCACCTCCTCGATACACACACAAGACAGTCCAATTTTTCAAGTACAAACCTTAGGGGAACTATCTCAAGTTATACCCACTCTTATTTCAATAGAATTTGCCTTCTCTTTTGGCCATCTCTCCTCCAACACAAGGAGGATTTTGCTAATATCAAATCACTAATATATCTAATATCACAAATCTGAAAATTAGATTAGTGATTCGTGTTTAATGATATTTAAAATATCAAGCGAGAACAGAAGCAAGACTGAATAACTTGTCCTTTGAACAAAAAATTAAAGCAGTGTTGGATGAAGAAGCTTAGGATAAGGGAAATAAACAAGTTATGTGTACATAAGCATCATAAACAAAATAAAAACATATTGATATGAGGAACTACATGATAATCTCATTATGATGCTAAATCATTTCCAACTCAAAACCAACCAACATATAATGCAATGAATGATGCAAAGAGATCAACAACAACCATCAAATAAGAACGAACAATAGTCTTTACATTCATTAGCAAACATTAATTACATATTGGTAAAAACAGGGCATGAATACCTCTCCAATACACCCTTCTCTAACACCAAAACAACCCATAAGAAATGTATAACATCTACGAAGATAAATATATATACCAAAAAATTTTGATATGGTATGAATACCTCTCCAATGCACCCTTCTTTGATTTTTCGTTGATTTTACTTGAGCACAAAAAATTACAGTTCGTGCATCTGCTGATATCCCTAATAGTGTTTTCTTTCCTGCTTGATACCTAGCTCTATTATTTGTTGCATCTCTATCATCTCCGTCCAATAATTTGTGAGGTTCTATTCCCATTCTTGTTGTCAACTATTGATCTTCTTGTCTAATCTAATACTCCCTTAACCTCGATTTTGAAAACTATATCTCTGATGTTCTATTAACTATTGCTAGTAAGTTGCATAGAATTATAGTATGTTTACATAAGCCATTGTTTAAATCATTTTATGGATATTGGTTTGATGTCTTCTAAATATTCTACTATCTTTGAGGCTATATAAATACTTTTTTCATGGTACCTACATATTTTGTTTTCACAAAAATTACCTACCTTATGGATTCAAATGCTCCTTGTCTTGGGAAAAATGCCACTTGTTGATAAACTGAACAACATATATGTTCAGAAGAAGAAAAATGGTCAATGAGAAATATAAAATCTAGGATATATTAAGCTATCGAATATGAATCATTCCAAATTGCCAACACTCAAAAGGGCCTGGAAATAATTTTTTGGTTCTCCAGCATGACCTCTTTCACTATCAATACATTTTTATGTTATGAAATGACCTTGTACCAAAATTCCCATATTTTTTACTGGTTTATTAATGACTAAGTCTGGGATTCACTATTCAAAGTTAACATAAGTCTACATATATTCAAATGGCATCAAAAGAAATTCAATTACTTTGGATGTTTTGTGTAGGATGCAATGCAATAAAGGTCAATTTACATCATACAAGTCTGATTCTAAATATTTGGTCTCTACAGGACATAAGTGGGATTTATCTGAGGGTTGTGCTCCAAATACTAACGGGTCACAGCAAGAAGTTGTGTGAGTTTTAAATTTATTATTGTATAGTTATGGTTTTCACCCAAAGTTGCAAGATAAGTTCTTTTCAATTTAACTGTTTGTGCAAAACTGTGAAATTTTAGGGGTTTCAAATATGTGTCGTGATGGACAAAAAATAATTTGATCTTCTTACATTCTCATTGTAAAGGGTGATAGTGTGACATGAAATTCTTGATCTCGTATCCAACTTCTGTCTGTAAAATTCTCATTATCAATTTTTCTCATGATAAGTCCATGTTTAATTTGGAAACTATATAGTTTTCTTTATTGGAAAAAGAGGTAGCAACTGCTTTCTGGAAGTGATTGTGTTGGAGCAATATCATGAAAGTGATTTTTACTAGTTTGGGCCCTGGGTAGGTCACCCAACCTAGTGCACTGTTAATGAATTATTTTTGGTCATTAAATGCCATAATGACATTTATTATTAGTTTATTATTAATGATTGTAGTGAGAGAAGTAAGGTGCATTCTGCACATGGATGAAATGTGTACCATGCATAAGCTATAATGAAAAACAACTTGATTTCTAACAATTGAACAGAAACAGAAAAAAGAAAACATAAAAAGGTAAATAAAGAAAAATAAAAAATAAAACAAACAAGTATTGATCCATCTTATTCCAGAATTCTTTAGGTGCCAAGAGGTTTACGAATTGGTTATTTTTTATCACTCTTGGTGCTTAATAGATCCGTGGTTAAGAAGGATCTATGCTGATTGTAGAAGTTTGGTAGGATAACTACCAAAATTATAAATAAAGTGTGTCAAATATTATGTAATGATCACTCCAATTTTAATAAGCTTACTTTTGTTATATTTCCTCTATGTGTGTTTCAAGTTTTCCGACAGTGGTATCATTGCATTCTTGAATGTCGTGAGGATGAAGTTGAGAAAAGTCTCGGGATAGAGAAAGAGTTATGAAATTAAATTCATAAGTGATGCATTTTATGTTTTTAAAAACTGGCAAACATTTTTCAAAATTTTCTTATGTTCAAAAATATACGAAAAGAGGGCAGAAGGAAGGTGGAAGATGGAGACATATATCATTGCAGTGAAAATATTGAGCTTTCCATATGGTGGAAACATACGTAGCTGGTGGCTATTGGGATTTATGAGGGTTAATAAAAGAATCAATGGAACCAAGTCTCAGTCAAATTCTAAAATAGTCTCCTCACCCAAATTCTAAAATAGCATCCTCACAAGTGCACTAAAGGTTAGTGTGCTAGAGAAAAAGTCCAAAATCCAAGCACAAGTGTTGAAAAAAAGAAATATACAAGTTTTCCTAAGAGATATGTGAATTGTAAGGTTCTAGGGTAATTCTACCCTAGGATTCTTTTGGCACATTTAGGGTTATTGACTACGCTATCTAGTTTATGAGTAGATGGCCCAATGTTACTATCTGCTATCGTTCCACTAATCGATATATCCATTTCCCTCTTATTTCCTGTTGGTCTGTATGCAGTAGCAAATAACCTTCAGTTCCCCTTTGGGACGACCTTGCAATTTTATTTTGGATTCAATAGATAATTTACCCTTACTTGCACATGCTTTTCATTAGTGACCAAACTCAATACTGCATACTGAACAAAAGGAGAAGCCTCCCCTCTTTGACCAATAGTCATTTGTGGCATTTCCTGAAGAGTGCCAAATGACATTGTTACATGTTTTGATGTAGTGACCATTGCATTCTGTTGTGTGCCCTTATCACCATTTATGGGCATACTTTGATACTTAATGTCGCAAAACTCTTGAAAGGTTAGGGCTCCTCGAATACCCTCTTCTAGCATTTAGTACTCCCTCTAATAATCTGAAGCATAATTGTTCCTTTCTGGTGGTCCGAAATTCCCTATTTTCTGCCCATCTAGGATTTGGGGAATCCAAGGTCCCAGAGTCTTCTGATTATATGCCCCAGTTCTAGTCTATCCAAGGGTATTAGGTTGACAAAGAACATGCTGATTACTGCTTGCATTATTCCCCCATTGGGAAAGAAGTTGAGTTAGAAGCTATTGGTTAAGCTGCCATTGAGCAACTATAGTTGGCCTTTTTTTTCTTCGAAGTTTGCTCCTTCATTGAAACTTTCCTCAAATATCTTGGTCAATGACATCAATCAAAATTCTCATAGGTTGGTAGGGTGAGACAAATTTGAAAACATTGTATTGTCCCAAGGGGATTTTTCCCCTTACGATTATTTTTTGAATAGGGTTTCAAAAATTTATGAAGAGGGTTATAACTTAAACCATAACAAAAATGCATGTTCATTTTCCCATATAACAATAGATATCCTCAGTGATGTAAAAGATGCATGACAATGAGAAATTCTTCTGCAATTTCTATATATTAAGACTGATGAACAACAAGCCTATGCAACTAGAATAATTTCCACTTATAATGTTGGTATTAAACAACAAATGAAGAATAATGATCCACAACATTTTCAGTAATTTTCCTAGGTACATCAAGTCCTTAGTCTATAAAAGGTCAATTGTGCTAATGATGCCTTAGGTAGGTTGGGCGTCTTTCTACCCTTACAGATCCACTTGCCTAATAGTTGTTGTTATATTTAGTTTGCCCGCTAATTTAGTTTGTGACTATGGTAGGATGAAGACTCCTTTTATTGATGCAAGATCCCTAGCTATGGTACCATAGTATATGCCTTCTCAACTGCCAATATTCCTTCAATCTGCCTTAAGGAAATCCTAAGGATATCTTATCATCTGCCACAGGAAACCATTGGAACAGAGGTCTTGGCCTCTATTTTTTCCAACAAAAAGCCTTTGTTCATCACCAATGTAGTTTCACCATAGTATTATGCCTTCCAACTATAACTATCTGACTTTGCATCTTCCCCTACACTTTCCTCTCTACCAACATCTGTAAGTTTTCCTCTAGCCCCAGAGGATTGGGCATTACATTGTAAGGGCCCTTGTGGGGAGTTTTAAGATTGTGAAAGTGTCCGTTGTATTTTTTATTGTTGTTGGTCACAATAAAGTGATACTAAGTGGTGAATATGTGACTTTGAAGCTATTGGATTCATTTGGAAATAATACTCATGGCCTTGGGGAATGGAGGGCTGATAGTAATGCGTTAGATTTGGGAAAGAAAAAATTTTAGGTAGTTGATTTTAAAGCCCACCATGCCCTTTCTGGGCTACAAAAACTGCTAGTGTGTTGGGAAACCAACTCCAAAAATAGAAGAAAAGAGATATCAATGCCTTAGAAATAAGCCACTTCAAGGGGGAAACCTCCAATACATTACATGAATGAACAATTCCTGGATGATTCTAATTACAAAACCTCCTTTCTGTATATAGGAGTCCATGGGGCCACAATGTAATCCTAGTGGGGCCACAATGTAATCCTAGCTGACCTAACAATAATAATTTAAGGGCACATTAATAATAATATGGGGGTTATAGGGGTACAATAATAACAATAAGGGGGTTACACTAACAACAATAAGGGACTATACTAGTAATATAGGGACCTAACATGCCCCTCTCCTTCAAAAAAGTGTTGTCCTCGATGCTTGAGTAGCTTTGGGTG
Organism: Pinus albicaulis; assembly: GCA_034641835.2. Taxonomy (NCBI): domain Eukaryota; kingdom Viridiplantae; phylum Streptophyta; class Pinopsida; order Pinales; family Pinaceae; genus Pinus; species Pinus albicaulis. The sequence continues at coordinate 141,354 of JAXQQM020077441.1, forward strand.
CTTTTTTATAAAATTCTCATCCTCCCATGTAGAATCTTCAGTGGGTAAGTTCTTCCACTTGATGTGATACTTTGAAATTGATCGATTCTGTAGCTATCGAGTTCTTGTTTATGTGACCGCTTCAGGATCCAATATGATTTTTCCTTCCTCATCAAGTTCTGGAAATATTGTTTGAACTGGAAGATTTTCACCTATAACCTTCTTTAAGCATGAAACATGGAAAACTGGATGCACTCGTGAAGAAGCAGGAAGCTCCAATTTGTATTCCATAGTAGCAATATTTTGCAACACCTTGTAAGGACCATAGTACTTTGGAGATAATTTATTATCCTTCTTAGCTTGCTTAAGGGACATTTGTTTGTATGGTTGTAGCTATAAAAATACCTAGTCTCCTACATCAAAACTTCTCTTGTTGCGATGTTGATATGTGTGTTGTTTCATTCGATTTTGTGCCAAATTCAGGTTATCGTTTAAGAGTTGGAGAAATTCTTGTTGATGCTCAATGTGATCTTCCACTGCTTGAACCTTTGAATTTTCTCTTAAAGATGATGTGATGGATGATGGATGAAATCCATAAAGTGCAATAAATGGGGTCATTTTTGTTGTAGTATGGAATTAAGTGTTATACCACCATTCTACGAGAGATAACCACTTGACCCATTGTTTTTTTTTATCAGAGACAAAACAATGAAGATATATTTCCAAACATTTATTTACTATCTCAGTTTGACCATCCGATTGAGGATGATAAGATTAGCTATGAGCTAATTGACTCTGTCCAAAAATTTCCAATAAAAATTGGATCTTTGTCGCTCACAATAACCCTTGGGTTTCCATGTAGCTTTTGAATTGTGTCCATAAATATTGTAGCAACTGTACTTGCTTTAAATGGATGAGATAATGCACAAAAGTGTGCATACTTGGTAAGTCTATCAACTACCACCATGATGACACTCTTTCCTTCGGACTTAGGTAAACCTATGATAAAATCCATTGAAATCTCCTCCCAACGTTGGCTTGGAATGGATAAAGGTTGTAGAAGACCCGAGGTCTTAATTGTCTCAACTTTATTCTGCTGGCAAACCAAACATTCCGCCACAAAATTTTGAATATCAGATTTAAGGCCATCCCAAAAAAATCTTTCTTCACCCTGTGGTAAGTTTTTAAAAATCCTGAGTGTCCTCCTAAAGGAGAAGTGTGCAATTCCAGAAGAATCTTTTGTTTTAGTTGGGAATTCTTACAAAGATATAAGCGATCTTTGTACCATAAGGAATATTTTTTCCAACTAAATGTATCAGATGTACTAGGATCTTGCTGCAACTTTTGAATGAGTGTCCATACATCTTTGTCCTTCTTCCATTCATCTCTTTCTTCGGTTATCCAATCTGGTTGGATAATAGAAATGGCACAAAGAAATGCTTCCACCTCTTCATTCTTTCTTGAGAGTGCATCTGCAACAACATTTAGCTTCCCTTTTTTGTATATTATTTCAAATTCATAACCCAACAACTTTGTGACCCATTTTTGTTGATATTCTGAAGATAGTATTTGTTCCAAAAAATGTTTAAGACTATCATGATCAGTTTTTACCTTGAAGTGTCTTCCCATTAGGTAAGTTCGCCATTTATTTAGTGCATGTAGTATTGCTAACATTTCCTTCTCATAAATAGGTTTCTGCAAATACTTTCCTTTAATTGGACAAATTTCAAAATAAATGGGTCTTCCTTCTTGCATTAAAACATCACCAATTCCATTTCCTGAGGCATCACATTCCACAATAAAGGTTTTTGTGAAGTCTGGCATAGCTAAGACTGGTGCTAGGCACATTGCCTCTTTAAGATGTTCAATGGCCTTAGTTGCTTCAGGAGTCCATGAAAATGCATCTTTCTTCAATAATGTTGTTAGAGGTGCTACTATTCTCCCATAATTATTAACAAACTTGCGATAATACCTTGTTAACCCGAGAAATCCTCGCTACTGCTTTATGGTTATGGGGACTTTCCATTCCTTAATGGCTTTAATTTTGTTAGGGTCTACCTTAACACCCTCGTGAGATACAATATGGCCCAGATATTCCAGCTCTTGTATTCCAAAGAAACATTTGGATGTTTTTTCATATAATTGTTTCTCCTGCAATAGTTTGAGTACCCTGTCAACATGTTGAACATGATCCTTCCAAGACCTTCTGTAGATTAGTATATCACCAAAAAATACTAGCACAAATTTTCTAAGGAAGGGTTTGAAAATGGAATTCATCAACCCTTGAAATGTATAAGGTGCATTGGTAAGGCGAAAAGGCATGAACAAAAGTTGATAATGACCCTCATGAGTTCGAAATGTTGTTTTCGGAATATCTTTAGTGTTCATTCTAATTTGATGATATCTTGAACGAAGATCCAACTTGGTAAAATAAATTGCTCCATGTAATTCATCTAATAATTCATCAATCATAGGAATGGGAAATTTATCTTTAATGGTGAGCTTATTGAGCTCCCTATAATCCGAACACATTCGCCATGATCCATCCTTCTTGTGTACCAATACTACAGGAGCAGAGAAAGAACTTTGACTAGGTTGAATTATACATGCCTCTAACATTTCTGCAATCATACGTTCAATTTCGCTCTTTTGGAAGTAAGGATATCTATAAGGCCTGATGTTTGGAGGAACACTTCCTGGAATCAAATGAATAGCATGATCATGATCATGAATAGGTGGGAGTCCTTTGGGAGTTTCAAACGCCTTGGAATGATTGTCCAACACTTGTTGGAGATCTGCAGAAATAGATGATTTTGATGTCGGAACTTCTAGAGAGCATAATTGTGCAATTACGCCTCGTTGTTCTTTCTTTAGAAGCTTTGTCATAACATTAGAGCTTATTATCCTTCCTGGCTTCCCTTCAATACCCCGTAATTCGACTTCCTTTCCTTCTGAAAAAAATTTCAAGAAAAGTTCTTGAAAATTAAAAGCTACCATCCCCAAAGATTGTAACCATTGTACTCCTAGTACAACATCAGCACCTACCATAGGAATGGAAAGCATTGGACTATTCAATACATATTCCCCCATGGTTAGCTTGATCTTATGGTATTTTCTAGAGCAATTTATAGTTCCTCCATTTGCAACCATCACTTGACATTCTGGTGCTGGGTATAGGAAACAATTCAATTCCTTGGCTACCTTACAATGAATAAAATTATGGGTACTACCCGAATCAATCAACACTGTTACCTTTTTCTTCTTGATATGTCCTTCTATCTTGAGAGTTTTAGGAGTGGTAATTCCTGCCAATGCATTACACGATATGGTCAGACTCATTTCTTCCTCTTCTAGGGTTGGTTCCTCGTGTATATCCTCTTCTTGTTAATTTTCTTCCTCTTCACAATCTATGTAAAATAATTTCTTCTCAGCACACTTATGACCTTTAGTGTATTTTCTATCACAACTGTAGCAAAGCCCTTTTGCTTTTTTTTTCCAATTGTTGTGGTGTCAACCTTGTAGGTTATGTAAATCTAGGTGTAGCAACACTTCCTTCTTTATAGAAGTGAGTGGTAGGCTTCCTTGTCGCCATAATTTTACATTCAATTTTTCTTGCCAACCTGAATTCCTTCTCCAATGAATCAGGTTCCAAAATGAGAAATTCATGTTGGATGTTATCCTTTAAAGTACCTATGAAGAGATCAATCCTATGTTCCTCTGGAATATCAGCTACCCTTGTATTCAATTCTTAGAAGTCCTCAATGTGCTCCCCCACTAAACCCTTTTGTTTGAGATTTATCAATTGGCTAAAGAAGGTGTTGCTCTTTGTATCCTCATAATGTGCTATCATTTCCTCCGTAAAAATTGACCAAGTGACAATTTTGTTACGAGAGCAAAGCCATCAATACCATACAAATGTATTTTGTTCTAAATGTAAGGTTGCAATATTTACCTTTTGTGTGTTTTGCACATTATGGAGATTTAAATATTGCTCCATCTGTTGTATCCATTTTACATGATCCTTTCCATCAAACTTCCTCATCTCCATTTTTGGAATATGGTGGTTATTCCCGCCAACATTTTGTTTATGAAATCACTATTAACATTTATTTTGTTCTCATCATGAGTTTCCTCTACTATCTTTTCACCATTAGGAAACATTTCTTGTATCAACTTTGTCAACCCTTTTAGATCATTCTTCATGTTTTCCATTTTTTCATCGATCTTAGCTTCCATGTCATCCATCTTAGATTCCATGCTAGCTTCCATGCCATCTATCTTAGATTCCATGCCTTTCTTCAAACCATCCATCTTATTTTCCACACCTTTCTTCAAAACTTCCATGTCATTTTTTGTTGCTCTTTGCGAGAGCGAAATTTGTCACACTTGCTCTTGTAATTTTGTTATGTCACGTTGCCATTCTTTGTCTTCATGATTCATAGTAGAGCCTTATAAAGGCTTAATGGGTGTTGAATTCTTTTTAGGGGCCATTTTAGAAACCAATACTGATATCTATTTTACAATATTCCCTTGGAATCAATTCAACTTGATTCTTCAAACAAGACTTATGCAATTCAGAAAAAAAACACACCTTTTACTTGATTTTGCAGAGCTCTATATTGAAATTGAATTATCTCTATAATTGAAGATCCTAAATATCTGAAATTTGGCCCTGTAGTAGTCCTCTCAAGATTCTTTCAAATTCCATGGGTCTGACTTGATTTGGATTCTTCAATACAAAGTTATGTCCACTGTCCCACAATGACCTAATTATGGACTGTTTCAGTAGAGAAAAATTGTACGACTTGCCACGTGTCACTGTTTCCTCCTTTGGCTCTGAAATTTATAGACAGGAACCTACAGTCCGTGTAATTCCAAATGTTTTTTACAGAATTACAATCCGATTCTCAGAGAGAGAGTTATGAATATTTTCACACGATCACCTCTTTTAGATGAAATTAGGGAGCCTGAAAAAGACCTAACTTCCACAGATCATATCTCGGAAAATATTGCGAACCAAGCTCTGAAATTTTGCGATGATGTTCCCCAGGATCGCAGCTTCATGCTCTAAAAATTTCCACTTCTAAACCTTCATAGAAACAAAGTTAAAGTGAAGATTCCACGATGACAGTTTTAAGTGAAATTCAGGAGCCTGCAAAAATCCCTACCTTCCACAGATCATATCTCTGAAAATATTGCGAAATAAGCTCTGAAATTTTGCGACGATGTTCCTTAGGATTTCGGCTTCGCACCCAAAAATTTTCAGCTTCTGAACCTTCGTAGAAAAAAAGTTATAGCAAAAACGCCATGATGACCTAGTTGGAGCAGCGAAACCCTAGAATCCAAAGCTCTGATACCAAATGTTGGGAAACCAGCTCCAAAAATAGAAGAAAAGAGATATAAACACCTTAGAAATAAGCCACCTCGAGGGGGAAACCTCCAATAAATTACATGAATGAACAATTCTTGGATGATTCAAATTACAAAACCTCCTTTCTATATATAGGAGTCCATGAGGCCACAATGTAATCCTAGCCGACCTAACAATAATAATTTAAGGGCACAATAATAACAATATGGGGATTACAGGGGTACAATAATAACAATAAGGGGGTTACACTAACAACAATAAGGGACTATACTAGTAATATAGGGACCTAACA
>JAXQQM020086830.1:0-219719 GCA_034641835.2 Pinus albicaulis
CGCAAATTCCTTATAATCAACCTGCTCAACCACTTTGACAATTTGGTTCCACCCAAGTCCAACAACCTGTTCAAGGTGTACTTAAAATTAACCCAATGGAATCTATACCAAGTAGTTAGCAAGCTAGTCTGAGTACTCCCAATACTCCTATCAAATCTATTTCGCAAACATCTATTCAACAACCAAGCACACCCATCCCAGGAGTTTCCAAAGTTTTTGTTGCTACGGCCCCTCAAATGTCAGTGACAATTGTTACACAAGCTATTCCTTGAACTAATAACCATCAAATCAGACCTACAATCCAGTCGATTCCTCAAGCATCTTTGGGAAAACCTGGAACAACATGTATACAAACAAGTCAACCTTTCGTAGGTGAACCTATTCAAGGGCAACCCCTAATAGGTCAACCTGTTCAGGGGCAACTCTTTGCAGGTCAACCTCTTCAGGGGCAACCCTTGGTAGGTCAACCTCTCCAAGGCCAATTTGTTCAAGGTCAGCCATTTTAGGGTCAATTTCAATATGGAAAATTGGGACAAAATCCATCTTTCCAGAGTCATCCATACCCTGGTTATACATTTTAGAAAACCCCAATTTGGTATGGCTACCCCTCGATATCCTGGAGGTGTGCCAATTCCAACTACTCAAGCTATCCCAAGTTTTCCTAAATACCCTACTCTAGGTACTGGAATTATCCCTCGGGGTTACCAATTCGCTCAGCAATATCCTAATAGGTAGTTACCTTTTATATCAACTTTATATTTACCATACTTGTCTCGGCTAACGAATGACACGATTTATTATCTTCTTTTTTGGCCAACCATTCCTACTAAGTTGCCTAGTGACATTCCGAAGTTTGAAGGAAATCCCTGAGAGGACCCCTCAAACCATGTTATTACTTACCATCTGTAGTGTGCATCCAACTCTTTGATCGATGATTCCATTCGTTTAAGAATTTTTCAAATAACTTTGATCAGCTTAGACACAAAGTGGTACATTGAGTTACCACGAGGCTCTTTCAACCTTTCCAATGTCTTAACAATTGCTTTTATTACTCGTTTTCAATTACCAGTCCATTATGATAATTGCACGAAACTTTTTACTTCACTTAAACAAAGTACATCTACGTACATTTCATATCACGTCCACGAATGGTGACGTAGATGTCGTTTAGTCAAAGTTTTCATCCTGGATCAAATTCTGGCTGAATGGTTTATCAAATCAATTAGGGGAATTCTGAGGTCTAAAATAGGCCTCCTAAGAAAAATGTACATTAAAAATAAAATTTATAGGAACCAATAGGATTCCAGATGATGATGTTTACAATGGGGGATGATTCACCATTTTAAAGTAAAAGGGTAAAAAGATTAAAAAATAATAAAATAATAAAAGTACTTTTTCAACTCATATTTTCAACTTATCTCCCAATTTTTTTACTCAAATTTCAAGCAAGAGTACTCGTTGGATGAAAAATTTAATTCCTCATCCAAGGATTACCCATGTTTCATACTTTTGATGGACCCTGCTACACGGAAAATGAGAAATACATAAAACAACATGATTGCAATCACGTTTTTCATGTATTTCTCATTTTTTTTGTAGCAGGACCCTTCGAAAGTATGCAACATGGTTATTCCTTGGATGAGGAAATAAATTTTACATCCAATGAGTACTCCCGCTTGAAATTTGAGTAAAAACTTTGGGAGGTAAGTTATAAATATGAGTTGAAAAAATAGTTTTTTCTTTTTTCCCTCTAAACTTTGATGCTATAATCAAATCTTATTTTATTATTTCCACTATTGTTTTATAATTTCCTTAGGAGGCCCATTTTAGACCTCAAAATTCCCCTAATTATTACTCCCTAAGATTAATGAAGATGTAGCTAAAGGAGGCTTTGTAACAGAAGAACAGGTTATTGCTCAAGCCCAGTATCTAGACCTTGTTTGCACACAATCTAGTACTTTGTATGAAAATTTTATTGATTTACCTCATCAAGGTCAACTTACTGCAACTCCTTATGGTTCTCATGCCGCAGATGGTGTAATCAGTATAGCTAGTACATAAAAGAGTAAAAATAAACAATCCAAATATACTACTCCAATCATAACTTACCTGATTCACCCAAAGGAGACTCTTCTCTAGACACTTCTGCCAAAATACATGTCGTAGATTAATATACTACCAAAACCAAATCATCCTGGAGTAAGAATAAAGGGAAGGGTAAAAAAAACAAAACAATTCTCCAAAAGAGAAAGCAGAAAAAATTGAACCATCTGACGAAAAAATGAAACCTTGCTATCCTTTTCTTATCTGTGACGAGGATCACTAAATAAAGGAGTTCCTACATTGGGCCAAGGTATCTAAATTTTTCAAAGGTTCACCTATACCCATTTTTCTTAAAGATCCTTTTCCATCACAAGACAACAAAATGATCGGATCTTCTTCCAATTCATCGGCGGATATCCTGATGATGTCCTCCCAGGTCATGGTTGCAACATGATCTCAAGATTATGGATCTAAGAGCCTTGTAACTAGAAACGAAACTGAATCATCCAGTCAACCTCTGGTATCAACTCCTCCTATTTCCTAATCATTACACATCGAGAAACCTAGTCCTAATTTAGTAATTAAATTTCTTGCCAAAGGTGTACTTCGAAAATCGGCTTTCAATCCACATGCAAGAGCCACTCAGAACTACAACATTGTTGAATATCTGGCCATGTCACCCTCAGCAATGTCAACCCTTGAAGTGTTGCAGTCTTGTCCAGCTCATAGCAAGTTACTATTATCAAGTATTGGAATGAATGACCCTCAATAATCTAATCTTATCATCTTTGATCTTGATAACTTTGTACCTAGACTCCCACACCAAATGGATTTTCAAATACTTGCTCTAGTTAAATATAGGCGATTTTTTCGCATAGTGATTGATGAGGAAGCAACTACGTGCATTATGTCTTTAGCTTGTTGGAAAAGTCTTGGTTATCCACCAATCAATCAGTCACGGACGATTTTGAAATCCTTTGATGGAAGAGATTTTCGTCCCTTTGGAATACTCCAGGATTTACCCATAGAGGTAGAAGGTAAAACCGTCACGCTTGAGGTGGAAATTGTTGATGCCCCTTTTGACTACAACCTTCTGTTAGGTCGAAGTTAGTCTAATGCTATGACTGTTGTTGTTTCATCAATCTTTCGACTAATCATGTTTCCTCATAAAGGAAACATTATCAAAATTTATTAGTTGTCTTGCTACACTTCCGATCATGCCTCTATAGATAGTAACCAACATGTTGGAAAGACGATTATCCCTTATGAAGATGTTGGGGTAGGACTAGTTAAGGATTATGATCTTATGGGAACTTTCGCTATACCTCCTCCTAACGTGCCTCGAACTATTGCCAATATCAACTTCATTACATCAAGCACAATGCCATTTGATGACCCATGGATTGTGCCTTTAGAATCTGAATTGAACTACTATGGCAATGAAATTCCTTTGAATGCATATGAATTGGCATATGTAATGGTGCAATCGCTTTTCGACATTTCATCAACCGACATTGATCAAGTGAATGTCGTTGATGATGAGTCTTCTTCTCTACCAAGTTCAACCACAACATCTTTTTCTGCTCCTTTTCAACAAATATTTTCGAGTGATGAAAATATTCGGGAAATTTTGTCATTGGATGACTTACCTTGGGACGATCTTCATCATCGATCCTCTTTTCCACCAGACCTTGATAGAGTTGAAAATTAGTTTTCAACGATCTTTCCGATTGAGTATGTTAAGGAACCTCAAAATCCAATGTCAATCCTTCATTCAGATTCTGAGACGAATTTAGGAAATATTTGTGCAACAATTCCAATTGACATATCAATAAAACCAGAAATAACTGAAAACATTCATATGCGTGCTTCGTCCTCAATTGACGAAATTAACATATACAAAGCCCTATTTCAATAATTCTGAGACATTTTTGCCTGGTCTTACGAATTACTTCCAGGAATTGATCCTAAGATTGTGATTCACAAATTAAGATATACCTGGATGCTAAACCTATTAGACAAAGATTATGTCTGATACATCCGCGAAAAGCTATTGCTTTTAAAGCAGAAGTTGAAAAACTACTCCGTGCAGGATTCATTTATCCTATTCCATTGACAGATTGGGTATCTACATAGTTCTAGTAACCAAGAAACAGGGAACTATCATAGTATGTGTCGATTATAGGGATATTAATAAAGCTTGTCCAAAAGACAATTATGTCACCCCTTACATCAAAAAATTGTTGATTATTGTGCCGGAAATGAAATCTTTTCATTCATGGATGGATTCTCTGGTTACAATCAAATAAACATACTCCCTGCTGATCAACCCAAAACAACATTTATCTGTCTATGGGGCACATTTTCATATTGTAAATTACATTTTGGATTGAATAAAATTGAGGCCACTTTTCAAATGGAAATGTCCTACACATTTTATGACATCAAACATATTTTGAAACCCTACTTGGATGACTTACCTACTCATTATATGCGCAGGCAAGATCATCCTACACATTTACGTGCCATTTTTATGCGATGTAGGCACTATATTCCTTTGAAGCCACACAAATGTGTATTTTCTGTATAATCAGGATGATTACTTGATTTCATTGTTTCTAAAGAAGTCATTAATGTCGACCCTTTGAAGGTTGAGGCCATTGTCAATCTACCTCCTCCTTCCACTCTTCGCAAACTCTAGAGTTTGCAAGGGAAAGCAAACTTTCTATGTTGTTTTATCCCTAACTATGTGGAGTTAAATAAAGGTTTCACTCAGTTATTAAAACCAGGTGTTCCTTTTATTTGGTACAAGCTTGTCGATAAACCTTTCGATACACTCAAAAACACATTGACCCATGCACCGTTGTTGCATCCACCTGGTTATCACCGAGATTACTTTTTGTATTTAGCTATGTATGATTCCAACATTGGAATGGTTTTATTTCAAGAGGATGGCTCCAACAATGAACATGTGATTTATTAATTAAGTCGTAACCTTACACCGATAGAGGTCAAGTATTTTCATGTGGAGAAATTAGCCTTGGCAGCCGTTCAAGTTGTCCAAAGGTTCTGTCACTACATACTGCTATGCAAAACAACCGTGATATATGACTGCAACCCTATGATGTACATTTTGATGAATAAATTTCTCCAGGGAAAATACTCTAAGTGGATAGTTATCCTACAAGAGTTCGATTTGGAATTTGAAAAGTCCAAATCCAAGAAATCAATAGTCTTTGTTGAACTTATGTGTGACTTTCCCTACACTGAATCTGAAAATGTGGCAGAAGACCATCTTCCCAATGAATCTGTGTTTTTTAACAGCACATTGGATCCTTGGTATGGATTTATCATTATATATCTTCAAACCCAAACCTTTCGGCCTGAAATTTCACGCTCTAATCGACGTAGGATTCGATACCAGTCTCAACAATACAATATTGTTGGCGACATTCTTTACCGTCGTGGTGTCGATTCTATTTTTCAACATTGTTTAACTCATGAAGAAGCTGAAATAGTTTTAAATGACTGCCATTCTGGAGCATGCGGTGGTCATATGATTGGGTTTTCCACAGGCCAAAATATATTGCGCGCTGGCTATTTCTAGTCGTCACTCTTCAAATATTGTATCCTTGCAGTTAGAAAATGTCACAATTGGCATATTTTTTATTGAAAGATATGTGCACCTCCCGCTCCTCTTCACCCAATCATAACTGTCGGTCCATTTTCAAAATCGGGTGTTGATTTCATTACATGTAACCCTCACTCGGACAGGGGGCATGGGTATATTATTATCGCTATATATTACTTTACCAAATGGGCTGAGGCGATGCCTACATTTAAGGCTGGCAGTGAAACTGCAGCTATTTTCATATTCAATCATGTGATTTCTATGTTCGGTGTCCCTCAAGCCATCGTTACGGACCATGGTAGCCACTTTTGAAGCATTATGGTGACTGAACTTTTCGCTCAACTCGGCCTATGCCATGATACTTCCACACCATATTACCCACGGGCCAATGGCCAAGTTGAGGTTGTAAACAAAGTTTTAACCAATATGATTAAACAGATTGTAGGAAGTCATAAATCGAATTGGCACACCATGCTTTTTTTTGCACTGTGGGCATACCATACCTCCGCAAAAACGTCTACAGGGTTTACTCATTTTCAACTCGTCTATGGTTTGGAAGTTGTTCTACCCATTGAATGTGAAATTTCTTCGCTCAAACTAGCCATTGATTTATTACCAACTACCTTTGAAGAGAAAAAACTCTTCTTATACTTAGCAAAGTTAGATGAGATGCGTCACACCATTGCATTAGATGTTGAAGCTCATAAAGAATGTGTTAAGGCACAATATGATCAAAGCATTAACCCTCATATCTATTCAGAAGGTGACCTAGTCTTAGTATACGACCAAGCTCATGATAAATTAGGCGCTGGTAAATTTGAACCAATGTGGCATGGCCCTTATATTGTTAAGCATGTGCTTGCAAAAAGGGCCTATGAATTAGTTGATTATGACAGTGTCTTTTTAGATAAGCCACGAAATGGTATTTATTTGAAGAGATATTATGCATGATTTATCTTGTGGAGATATTACATTTTTAGGAAAAGTGTGCCTTAGATTAGTCATTTTTCTTGGCGAGTTTCTACTACTTTTGTTGCTTATCTTGATTACTCTCGATATTGCAGATGACGACATTCCCTCGGACTTATATTTTCTTTGCTGACAATGCTTGTCATAGTACACATAACCTATCTTCTGATGCTTAGGTTATCTATTCACCTACTTATGAGTTAGTTTCTATCATGGTATTTTCCTCGGTCAAACAACCAAAAATATTGGAGAATATAGCACAGTCATTAAGCTATTATTTGATGCAATTGAATTTGGCACTCGGCATTTGATTGTTAGGTTAGATTCACAACTCATTGTATTACATTTGAACAATGTTTATGCAATCATAAATCCATTATTGTTAAGAATGTTTTTAAGGGTTCATCTCTTGGAAAGACAGTTTGATTACAATGAATATCAACACATTTCAAGAAAGTTAAACATGTTAGTTGATACATTAGCTAATAAAGTTTTAAATAGACATTTGCAACGTTGAATGTAAATCAAAACAATATTCAATCCATATTGAACAAGATACTCATAGAACAAAAGTAGCAATCATCATTAGATCAAAATAGTTATTTATCACAGTGTGTCAAAAAATATACATCATCTATGATCATAGGTCTCAAACACCTTATGATCTAAATGTACTGATACAAAAAACAAAAACTCCATCTAAAATGACCATCATCTATCCATGATGATGATCATGATAGCAGAGTATAGCATGCACCACTAAGCGCAGGTATCGCCTAAATGGACCTGGAACCCCAGTCACATGCATCTGGTATCTGAGAGGTAAATCATTTGTCCCAAACTCAAGAATATCTATGGTCAACCTATCCAGGTTGTGTTCCAACTCTATGAGGGCCTCGATTGCATCAATCTATGGTGGAGTTGTTGTTGTAGGTTGTGCTTCTTGTCTATCAAAATGATGAAGCATTGTTGGTCGTGTTGGGCCAACGTCTGCCTTAACATGTTTTTTATTATCAGTATTGGATGATAAAAAAATCAAATAAAAATTATAAAACATAAAAACTCAAAATGAGACTTTTTACCTGACACATCCCACTATGCTCCAGGTGGGAGTGTTGTGTCAGGGCCACCCCTGAAATCAACCCCTCCATAAGGGAAGTCCTCAATCATGAAGATTTGGATTCTAATCCATACGAAAAATTGAGGTGTATACTGGATAATAGGACCGCCATCGCCACCATGGTGAGTCATCGACGAAACCCATCGCAACATGCGAGGATCCCTTGGTCCCGTCAAATCCACTAACAGCTGCTGAGGTACAAGGAGTGGGATTCTTTCTAAGGCAAAAGATATGACAATGGCACCATATCTAAAATTCTTCAACTTACCATTCTTTGCTCACGTGAGTTGTCCTTTCATATTGACTAGTAATCCTTCCCACCAGTTGAATATTGTTCCCTCAGAACACTCAACGAATATTTGCATCTATGCTTTGGTAGCCACATGAGGAGTTTTGCTTCCACATAATCTAGTGACTATGAAATGAATGATTTTGAGGTCAATTCGTTCGATGGTATTTATCTCGATTCAATCATCCTTCAACTGTGAATCCTGCGTGCAATATTACACCATATAGGAAGCGGTAGGAAATCCTCCTGGTCGTGTTCCAAATAAGGAAACATCTCTTCCCCTTCGGGGAAAATCGGTCAGGAAATAAATATCCTCTACATCAATCATGAGCCTATGATCCTCGATGATGAAACATTTATCCCGGACATCCAAGGCGTTAACCAATCAGGTCATTAGCTCCACTTGGGCCATCATTCCTTGTATACACCAAAAATTGTATAGGCCACAATTATTTAACACCCGAAGTGTTGCTGGGCTATCAATGGCCTCATTATCATGCGATGCTCATGTTCTCTCCACTCAAGCATGGTTGTTTCAAATTTCCTGCAAACAATCATTTAAAAACATTAGGAAAATTTTGGGAGAACTTAGAGAAATTTTTATGGAAAGAAAACCATTTTTTGAAAACCCCACGATGCATGTGCGGTTTTCATTTGTAGATAGTGCATTTTTTCGCACAATCTATATATAAAAACAGCGGCGAAACGATGATTTTTTGTTTTAAAAAATCATCGGGGTGCACAGGTTCGAACATGAAAACCTGCGCACCCCCGAGGGTGGTTTCTAAAAACAAATTTTCTCCAAAAAAATAATTTGAAAGCCTAAAATGAAAAATTAAATGGATGGAATGAAAGATAATGAAGAGATTAAATACCTGGAACTGACGGTTCGTGAAATGGTTTTTCAGTCCTCCCGATATCAGCTTCAGAAGATCTATGGTAAAAACTCATTTTTACTACTCTAGAAATCAAAAGGTAAAAATGACTTGTTCTTTCCATGTTTTCTAGGTTTTCATGAATAAAGTAATATTCTTCTATTTTTTTTGACACTTAGAAGTTCAAATTTTAAATATTTTTACCATGATTAAGAACATATTATTATAATTTTTGAGTTTTTTGTGCAGAGAACAGGTTGTGATTAAAAATGAATAATTTTGAAGATAGAGTAAACTTTATCACTTTTTCAAACTTTCAAAAAATACGAAAAAGCGCAACCATGGAGTCCTCTTTTAAGCCCTTTTCAGACTCTCTAAACATGAAAATATTTTTTAGCACTTGTCTACTCAAACTCGTTAAAATAAATTAACAGTCGTCTATTACTAATTACGAAAAAGGCATATGTTGACTAAGCATGGTCAATGGATTTCTCTCCTACATAATTTTATCCTTTTTAGGTTCGAGAGACTAAAATTACAAAAAAGAACACTATGGAATTTACTTATGTTTTTCTTCTAACTCCCTAAAACTGAAAACACCGAGTTAATCCTATGTTAGACTTGTTAAAATTAAACAGTGTAGGATCTGTCAATTACAATTGGACCGAACCACTCCTTCTTAGGGTTCACTAAAATTACTGAGATGGAATAATTTGAAGGGTGAGCTTACACAACAAGAAAATTCTATCCTCCTTGAGCTTGAAAAAAATAAAGAGGTACTTGCCAGTAATGGTGGGGGGGGATTTGATAAAAAGAATCCATCTTTTATACGTGTTTTAAAATCAGCATGTCACTCTTGAACACTTAACTTTGTCGCACTCATGTCTGGGTTGGGTAATCCTTTTGTCTTATAGTTAATAAAACCTCATTGAAATTCTTCAGCTGGTTTTGGGTATTATCTTTAAGTCAAAAGCTACCAAGTCATTTATAGTGTCGTTATGTGTTCAAGAGAAAGTTCTACTTCAATTCATTATTCATTGAAAATATTTTTCTCCGTTCGTGTTGACCATCCCTAAGTTAATCCTTGCAAAATATTTCTTTAAAACTTGACATAATGGTTTCATTTTGTAGACCATCTTGCGAAAGATCACTTCCTATCGACTTCAGCTCATTATCTAGGAAGTTGGTCTAGAAATCCTATCAATACATTGAAATATGCATGCCTTAATGGTAGGTTTCTCGCATTTGACGACATGTTTTTATCATTGGCCTTCGATCGAATGACTCTATGAGTGTTCGACTGCAAATCATTCATTGACTCTATGAGTGTTCGACTGCAAATCATTCATTCAAGTTTCATAGATTGTATTGAGGTACTTTCAGATCCATTGTCATTATTGGTGGTTTATATCACACTTGTTAACGGTTTTCATCATTGAACGGTAATCAAGTGGTTTATACCATGTTCGACTTTGAAACAATCAATCGCATGGATAGATTCATACTAGCTTGAGAAGCGGAATTCAAGACCCTGGATCTAGTTTCAACCATCCAGGCTTCAAGGAGTTATGTATTCATGTTTCAGTAGACTAATTCATAACAGATGGTTGCGTCCATACTGTGTCTACCATGGATGTAATTCTAGGTCACATCTATACCAGAACATATAGTTAGTTTTTCTCTGAGTATGGGAATGGCTACCTCAGTGATGATTATATATTTTCATTGAATGTTTCTTACAGGTTTTCAACCAGTGTCTTTGATCCAATCCTTGGAATGATAAAGCACTTCGCTCTCTTGAAATTTTTTCTCAGACTTTGCACTTTAGGGGGAAACCTATTACACGTCATTTTGTCACCATGACATTTTTCTGTCAATATGGATTTATCACCATCCATACTCGTGCTTCCTTAGAATTCAAAACCCTTTTATTTTTTAACCAAGTCTTGGAAACTGGAAAAAAACTCTTAAATACTCTTAAAGGTTGCATGTGCACTTTTTGCGGTCACTTCCTGCTCATGTGCTAATATTCTTAACCTTACCTACAAACATTTGCGGTATGTTTTCCCATAAAAATTGTGCACCACATTTAAAAGAAATTAAAAGAAAAAAGTAACTTCTAGAAGCATAGTTGGGCGCATATTCTTCCAACTAAAATCCTCTTGAGTCGCGCCAGTTCGAACTATATCCCTCCAATCATGGAACTTATCCCCTTGGATGAAGGAACCCTAATTCCTTCATTAGAGGATCGCATCCCTCTATTGATGGATCTAAATCCTCCTCAATTTCTCCTATAAATTGAGCCTAAACTTTAGGGTTAGGGTTAGATTGTAAATTGTATATTGTACATATGTACACATAATAGTTCATTGAAGGTAAACCTATGTTGGTCATTCTAGAGAGGAAAGCTTGTCAAACCAAGGAGCACGATTGTGAAGGCATACAGGAGAAATTTGTATGACATCAAGGCTCAGGTTGTAAGATTTCTCTTTATATTCTTGATAATGCACATGGATACTTTTTCTCATTTTGTTGTTTTTAGATTCGTTAAAACAATGACAATTCTTAATCTCCTTGATCATTAATTTAAACTGGAGTTTGGATGATTATATACTGCATATGCTTTTGATTTTTTGCATGTTTGTGATTGCAGGTTCTTCTCAGCATTGAAGAGCTTCTTCGGGACAAAAGGAAAGGTCTACATCAAACATCTCGTTGAAAGGTAGGAGCATTACCTTCTCTTTTCTAAGTTTTGATAATCTGAATACTAATAGTTTAGGGAAAGATATATTCATATGGTTGGTTGTTTCTAGTTATCTGTTGGGATACTAGGGAGATATCTCTTCTTTGTAAGAGAGATTTATCCATAAAACACCCACCTTCCTTTTATGTATAAGGGAATATTATATAGAAAAATTTAAAGAAGAAAAATTTGAAGCAACAAAGCTATAGTACCTCAAATTTGGAGAGCTTGAGTACTATATATATGACTCAAAGAGTATTACCACCCAACATTACGGGAGAATAAAATACAGTTGGGCATATAATCTAGTTACTTGGGTAGATGAAGAGAAAGTAAAGAATTTCATGCCACAAAGTAATTTGAAGCAACTCAAGGGATATGTACCTCCAAGCCTACATATAATCCTGATCACTCAAATGAAGAGTCACAAGAGAGCATAGAATTAGAGGAAAATAGAGCTATGCTAAAGAGAAAACATGAGTAAGAGGCAAAGAAGGAAAGGTTGAAGAAACACGGAGATGAATGTAAATCTAAGAAACATGTTGAAAAGGAGACTAAGAAAAAGCAAGCCGAGGAGGAAGTCAGAAAGAATCATGTCAAAGAAGAGGTGAGAAAAAGGAGCAATGAAGACAAGATGAAGAAAATGGAAGAGGAATAAAGGAAAAATCAAGACGCACTAAAAAATAAAAAGGAAGAAGCAGCGAAGAAGAGGAAAGAGGAAGAAGCTAGAAAGAAAAGAGAGGAAGAAGACAATAAGGAGTAGGAAAGGAATAATAAAATAAAAGAAGAGGAAGCAAAGAAAAGAGATGAAGAGTTGGCCAAACAACTCAATGAATAATTAATTGCTAAAGAACTAGTTGATAAAGCAAAAAAAGAGGCCATGTTGAATGACTTTAAAATGAGATATCCTCCCCTGAACTATATTGAGGTATGTTGGTTAATTTTATGTTTTGGTTTAGCTGAAATGATATACTTGCAGGAATAAGAAGATCAAATATGACTAGCAAAATGATGGATTATAGCTCATGAAATTCTCCATATCATATCAAATGAGCAGCATGGTGATGAGTACTCCCCTCGCATTGCAGAAACTTTGAGAAGTTTGAAGGTAGAAATAAGGAGTTGTAAAGAAGATAATGGAAAAATCATTTAGTCACAAGAGAGACTTTCTAGGGAATAGGAGAAACAACTTTAGAGCTTGTCATATTTGTAGAGATAGGGACCGCTCAGAATCAGTCATGAATAGGATGACAAGACTAGTGGAGCATATGGTAGTAGGTCTCATGGTGGGCACAAGTCATATGGAGATGAAATGGTCAGAGATGGAAGGTTCTTGGATACACCTGATAGATGAAGAAGTGGACATGGACTTTACTCTAGGTCTGGTTTAGACGGGTACCACTGTCATCGTTGCTATCATCCTTACATGAGGAGTGACATGGGATATTTTCTGGATGAGTTCAAGAAATAAAAGCCACCTACATTTGATGGATAAATGAACAAGTCACAAGATGCAGAAGCATGGTTTCTTGGGATGGATAAGTTCTTCATATTACATGATTACTGAGATAACATAAAGGCCAGAATAACTACGTTCAACCTTAAAGGTAAAGTAGAAATTTTGCAAGAGGACATGAAGAATGTTAGAGGTATTTATGCAAAGGAGTTGACTTGGTGTGAGTTAGAGAGACGTTTCAGGAAGAAGTATATATCTAAGTGTTATGTAGCCAACACACAAAATAGAAGAGGTCAACGACTTAGAAATCAGCCTCTTCTATGGGGAAACCTCCTTTACATTATGTTATCACTCTAATAATTTTCAAAAGTTGTGAGATTTTTTATTTTAGTTTTAAAGAATATCATAGATAACCACAAACCTACTTTTAAGCCTTAGGATCTAGCCTTCCTAATTCTCATAGAGGGCTCTCTTTATATTATCGTATCCCATTGGGAAAATGGAGTCAATGTGTCAAGCAGTCAGATCATGATCAAGGTCTAAAGGTAAATGTTTACAGGGCAAGATAGCTGAGTTACTTCAGATCTTCAAAGCTGATGGTGAAATGGTTTTGATTGGGATAAAAGAGAAATTAAGGGTTTTTAAATCCGGATTAGGAGTGAAAAGGCAGAGGTCAATCGAAATCAAGGATCAACTAAGGGTTCCCTAATCTAGATATCAGTTGAAAACATATAAATGATAATCAGTCAAAACAAAGTGCTTTAACAAATTCTGAAATAACAATTCCTGATTTATCATTAAGATTAATAACACATTCATGAATAGATGGAAAACATAAGAAAATTAACAAGATAATAAGTGAAATACTTCACTGCAGTGGCCCAACACATGAATCGTGTAATATGATGCTTTGTTTCCTGTGATCCATTCTGCTGACTTGAAATTGATACAAAAACCCTTAGGTTCAGAATAGTATAACTACATAAATGTTCAACAATTAATCACCCTCAATACTTCAAATGATGAAGTATTTAAATAAAAACATATACAAAATATCCTAGAATAAACTTAGGAATTTTTCATGGAAAAGAAATATCTTCATGCAAGAAGATAGTGACAGCTCCTTAACTAATGTTAGTTGTCCTTTTTATTGAAATAAAATAGCATGTTGTTTTGATTTTATCATTGCTTTCTCTCTTTTTTGTTTGATGAAGGCTGCAGCTAGACATTGAGGTGTCCTTTACACTGGCATATTCATCTTTACTCTGATTTTTTCTTCAACCTTTCATCTGATACACTTTCATCTTGATACTCTTTTATTGCAGAAAACTATCAATGTTGGTGTAAAAACAACAAACTTTGTATTTTTACTTTCACTGCTCTGTGTTCACTGTAATATGATCTTACAGTAGATCAGTTAACTTTAATTCATCTTCTAGCAATTTAATCTTCATAAGCCTTCTAAATTTTTCATCAGCTTCAGTGTATTTTGAAAATGTTGGTTTGTTCACAAATAGGTGTTTTACTTCATGCTGCAAGTAAAATAGATTTTCAAAATTGTTATATAATACCTTCCCTATTGGGATTCCTTACAAAGCTGATTTATTTAACTATTCTTTGGCAAACTCACTTATCTTTTGGTCATAATCCTCATGTTTCATTAATCTATCATTGATCACCATAGGATTGGGAAGGTCTTTTTGCCTTAAAACATCAATTTTGATCATAGATCTTGTGATTACCATTTCCATGTTTTGGAAATTTTCTTATAATTGCGTCATCAAGTTTTTTTTGGATATTACCTTCGTAACTTCTAGGATGGTTTCAGTTCTATTAGTAATTCCAATTTCATCCAGTTCTTGTTTATTTTTGGAATTGAGAAATTTTTATAATTTCTAGCGCTTCTTTGGGCTTTTTACCTAGCTCTTCTTTTGTTTTCCGTATTGCTTCTTTTGCTGACTTCAATAAATCTTTCTACTCATAGATTACCTGTATGGATGGACAAGTATCATTGAGTATCATTGACTTCTTCAATGATATTGGACCATAATTGATGCTTAACATGTGCCATAGGTTCTTTCAAAGTTAATTCTTTTTCCAACTTCTTGAGTTGTTCATTCAACCTATTAGCTTTTTGTTCTTCATTCTTGGCAATAATTTGTGCAAGTTTCTTAGCATATTCAAGATTTTTTATCTATTCCTTTAACCTGTTTATATCATTTGTCTGGATAGACATATCTTTCATTGCCTTTACTAATTTACTTGCCTCATCTGATTGTTGTGCTGTTGTGGTTGAGGATTCAGTCGCTGAAGTTGTTGATGAAGTAACTAGAACTGTTGTAGCCATTGGAACATTAGGAGCCAGTGTTTCTGACAGATTAGATGGTACAACTGTTGTAACTATAAGAATCACAGTGGCAGGGACTTCCTGTTCTTTTTTGGCTTCTTTCTCTTGGCCCAATTTTTCCATTTCAATTTCCATTTCTTTAATCTGGGCTGTTAGCTGTAAAATGAGACTTTTCATCTCATATTTTTTATTAGAATCCTGTAAAACCACCTTGGCCTGAGGATGCTCTATAGGGGGCAGCTTCAATTGTTTTTTAAGTGCAACAATATCAGCATTCTTATTTTTGATCAATTTCTCTAAAAAATTTATATTCTGACGATCATATCCTACCTCAATCACTAGCTCCTGCAAGGATTTGATTCTAGTATCATTTTCATATGATGATTCTTTCTCTAGTTTGAGTTGATCTCTTACATTTATCAAAGTATTTTGAAGCTTCTGTGCACTCATAGCCTTAGTATTCATTGTGGAGTAAATCATCTCTCCTACCTTTTTATGGAATTCAATTTGGTCCAGAGGATGAATATCCTAGACTGGAACTTCAAAATCAATATTTTTATAATCAGAGGATGATTTAGGAGCTGGCACTGTGGGCTGAAGAACTGTCATCAACATTTTTTTGTTCTTGTAGTCAAAGGCTGAAAGCAACATGTTCTGTATGCTGGGAGTTTGCTTTAGGTACTGAGAGTATATTTCATTTTTGATTTATTCATTTTTAGCTTTAATTTCCTTGTACCTTTCCTTGATGTTCATGTCCTTTTCTTCTGCTTTCTTGGATGATGACAATTCTATATTGGGTTGTCTATGAATTAATTATGTATTAGAGTGGTTGGTTGTTCCTCTTCAATGATTATAGGAGGTACAATAGCTTTCTCTGGAATCTCTTTGTCAATGACCTCTATTGTCTCCTTTTCTTTACTGGCAAGATTAATCTTTGGCTTTTTGTTGTATCTTAGTTTGAATTTTGTTTCTGTAGTAGTCTCAGCTGTATAAGACCCTTCCTCCCAGTTTCTTTTCATACTTTTGTCTTACTGGGCTGGAGTTTGCAAAGTTTAACTAGCATCACTTTGCTTCTCAGCCTCTACCAATGTATTCTCTAACCATTCAGATTGGTTTGAGAAATTTTCAATATCAGGCTTCTTTTCATGTATGTATGGAGTTAATTTACATTTAACTCTCATTTTGCTGATAATACCAAGGGGATCATAATACCAAAGAAAACTATGACTGAACTTGAATTCTTGCAACTTCTTTTCTGCCTCTGGACCTGCTTCTATGTTATTACATATGAATGGACCAACCTGGTTCTTTAGTTTGAATTGTGTCTTCTTCTTTGCAATCAAGAAATTTACAGCATCTAAATTTAAAATCTGCCTTATATACTCTAGAGAAAATAACCTCATAGGGAGGTATTTTGGAAATTTATAAGGAATGAGGCTTGACCCATAGACTCTGATTTCAGTGTGGTTTTGGTATAAGTACCAATAACCTGTCCTACTGTGTTCAGATAATTGTAAACCTTTCTTGATTTCATTGCTAATCCTAGGGTGCACACTGTTATTTAACAAATTGACCAAGGGATGGATGAAAGAATCTGTGAACTCTGAATAAGTAATCTCATCTGAATTCTTCCTTATCAAGGAAGTCCAGAATATGACAGATTGTAGATTTCCTTCCACATCAAGCTTCTGAAGGCTTATAGGAAACTTTTCAGATTGAAAATATAAAAACATGTGGAATAGGAATGAAGAATACCTAAACACACCTTCAGAAGGCAATTTGACTAGTTATTCATGTATGTTGTCAGCAATATATTGGGCAAAGTTAAAGATAACTGCAGGAGCTTGACCAGGCACAAAAATGGACAAGAAACCAAATACTTCTACATCAGCATGTTCATCAGTGAAATATCCAAGGATAAAAGATAACATAGAAATAATATGTCTAGTTCTTTCTGAGAATTTTGTAGAGAAGTATGGAGGATTGAGTTTGGGAATTTCCACATAGGATGGAATGAAGGTTTGAAAATTTTGGAATCCCTTAGGAAAATCCAACTCCAAATAGAACTTAGTGAGGGCTTCAATAGGTAAAGGAACTTCATTTGGCCCAGGCTATAACTGAAGCATTTGGTTGATAGACTCAGCTATAATGGTAAAAAAAACTTCCTTTTCAAGGTTCACAATGGCTCTTTGATTAGGAGAATAGCATGATTGGCATGATCTAATTGCTTCTAGGAATTGGTGAGTATGGGGAACAACATATTTAGGAAAATTTGATTCCTAGATGAATACTTCATCAGCTTGATCTAGGGATTTATCTTGGCTCCAGTAGTGGAGCTCAAGAAGGTTGAATTCAGTTACAGTATCATTGATTTTGAAGTCTACATCTGCCAGGGGAATATGCTCTACATCTACAACAGGGGGTTGTAGAGGGTTGATCAAAAGAGTGCTTTTGGAAGCCATATATTTGTTTGATTTATCAATTTAAATACTTTTGACCTTTAAAATAATGATTTAGGCCTATAAAACACTTCTATAAGTTTAAACAGTTCGTAGAAGGTTTTTAGATATGACAGGGGTTCTATCTTTTGTCTGCAAAGGGATAATTCTATTCAATTTAATTAAAACTATAATTTCTTTATCAAAAGAGTAACTTCATGACCTTATAACCCCCGCAAATGATATCTAGGGTTTACAGTGGACATTTTGTGATAAAAAAAAATCTTTAAACATCAATTTTTATGTAGAAGGATGATTGAATACTGTAGGAAAGTTTTTGAAGGTCTCAGATGGCTTTCTCAGGTCTTCAGATGGTCAAATTTAATCCAAGTTTCTGTTTGAAAACAGTTCAAGGCTTCAGAGCCTGTGACAAAATACTCAGTGTTTACAGAATCAAAGGATTTATGAAGCATCAGGATTTCTTTCAGGTATACAGGATTTTAACTGGTTCAGTTAACTGTAAAACTCTTTTAAATTTGATGAATGAGTCTTTTTCCTTTGAATAATACCTAGGAAATTTGGGAATTCCCTGTGAAGAAGAGTTTCTGGGGTTGGAAATCTTTCAGAAGCTTTTCTGGTCTTTATAGGCACTCTGATAGCTTCTGTAGTGATTGTAGTAGTCAATTTGATGAGTTATGTTTCATTCATGCTAGAAAATAGAGGTGACAGCGGTCTTTTTGGTCTGGAATGCTCTTTCTGTGCGGAAAAATAGTAACAGAAGGATAAACAATGCTTTCGGGTAGTTTATAAGAAATTTCAGTGAACAGTGAATGCATTCAATGCAGGTCAATTCAAATAAGAGCGTGTTTTGGGCACGGGGGAGGGAATAACTGCCAAGTGGTTTTCACACAGTTGAAAGGTGGTAAGCGGATTTGAATCAATCGGTGCGATCGAATGAAATTTAAATGCATGGAAGTGAGAGAAAACCCGAAAACTGCATTTATCACAAGCTTTGAGTTCGTTTAACGTTTGCGCAATGAAATGTGCGATGAGGATTTGTTACCATTGGATCTAGCGGAGCTAGATCGAACGAAGCGGATCATGTGATAAAGCTGCATGGTCAAATGACGTGGGGCCTGGGATTTCTATGCGGTGGGAGGTGGAAAATGTATTTAAACAAAGGTTTAATACATAGTTTGGAATGAAATATGATAGGCGGATGAATGTTTTATTAACAAATGAAATGCATATAAGTGTAACTTTAGCATTAGCGAGGTTATTATATAGTGGGACCGATATAATTAATAGTTTTAACCTATGGGGTGAGGGGTTTATATATCACGTGGAGAAAATAAACCATAGGTTAAATTAAAAAATATGGGTGGGAAATAATAATAAAAGGAATTAATATAATACGGGTTGAAAGGTGACTAAAGGATTTAATATATAAATTAATGTTTAGTAATGAATGAAATGAGGGAGATGAAAAACATTATGCCTTAGTGTAAAACATCATATAGGGATGAATTCCTTAGTTGTGGGTCCTGATATAATGTTTTTACACTTAGGATAAAAGTATTTTTTTGGGTTTTTGTGTATTTTTGGGCAAAAGGGGAATTACTTAAAGGGTTTTACTTTCCTTAAGTATAATGAGTTTTATACTTAGGAAAAGGGGATTTTTGCAAGTGAAACTGAATGATAATGGGAAAAAAGGAAAAATGAAGGGGAAAGAATGAAAATGGAGGGGATGAATTATTTTTTACAAGGGGTTGATTTTTGAAGGAAGTTAGCAACTGGAATGACCATACTTCTGCTTTCCATGATTGTAAAAATTGCTTCTCCCTACCCATATGCTACCCTAACATTTTTTCTTCATTTACCTGGGTGCATTTGAGCTTGCCAACCCTTGTTATTCTTCTTTTAAAACATATTACAAACTAATTCTATCCTTATTTCTTCCAAGGGCTCAGATTAAGCTGTTGAGCTCCTTATTATTTCTCTACCTAACTACTAATCTACCAAGATTAAACTGTTTGGCTAGATCTTTATTCTCTATCTAATAACATGAAATTTAAAACATGAGAGGTTAAGATTAAGCTATTTAACCTTCATGGATTGTGGCATTGTAACAAGCTGCACATAATCTTTATTTTGCAGAAAAAGTAAATAGTAGTGGCATTTGTATTTGCATCACTTTCATGTTTTATTTTTATCTCTTTTTTGTTTGGGGTCCATTTTCTTTTTTTTTTTATATTTTTTCTTTTAAGCCCTTTGATTTTTCTTTTAGGACTTTTACCCTCTTTACATATTTTATTTTATTTTTATGCTATGGGAAAACAATTTGCAAAAAGAAAAGTATGTACGTATTACAAAACTAATCAAAGTAAATTCAAAAATTATGAATCCTATTATTATAGGACCCTAACACATTACATAAATGAACAATTCTTGGATTATTCAAATGAAAAAACCTAATTTATATATATATATATGAGTCTAAGGGGTCACAATATAATCATAGCCAACATAAAAATAATAATGTAAGGGCACAACAATAACAATAGTGGGCTTCTATGGGGAACAATAATAACAATATGGGGACTACATGGGTATAACAATAAAAATAAGGTGGATACACTAACAATAACAATAAGGGGATGCATTAGTCTTATAAGGACCTAACATGCCCTTCTCCTTAAAAAAAGTGTTGTCCTCAACGCTTGAGTAATCCTGGATGCTTCTATATAAAATTCTCGTCCTCCCATGAGGAACCTTCAGTGGGTAAGTATTGTTTGAAATGGGAGCTTGTCAGCTATAACCTTCTTTAAGCATGAAACATGGAAAACTAGGTACACTCGGGAAGATGTCGGAAGCTCCAATTTGTATACCATAGTACCAATATTTAGCAACACCTTGTAAGGACCATAATACTTTGGTGATATATTATTATCCTTGTTAGCTTTCTTGAGGGAAATTTTTTTGTATGGTTGTAGCTATAAAAATACCCAGTCACCTACATCAAAAATTCTATTGTTGCAATGCTGATATGCCTATTTTTTCATTTGATTATGCACCAAAGTGAGGTTATCATTTAAGAGTTGGAGAACTTGTTTTTGATGCTCGATGTGATCTTACACTGCTTGAACCTTAGAATTTTCTCTTAAAGATAATGTGATGGATGGTGGATGATATCCATAAATTTCCATAAATGGGATTATTTTTGTTGTAGTGTGGAAGGAAGTGTCATACCACCATTCAAAGATAGTTTGTAGAAAATATGTCAACGAGATTCAATCTGATCTTGTAATGTACGAAAACAAAACATTGAATCCTTCTACAATTTGTGGAAACAAAACATGATCGCACAATCACATAACAAGTAAGAGAAAGAAACAATCAATCACACAACACAAGATGTATATGGGGAAAGCACACTGCTCAAAACCTTGTTATCTGTATATTGTATAAAGTCAAGATCATGAAACAATACAATTTTTTTCTCTCACTGAGAAACTCCTACACTCTGCCAATTGTCTCACTCTGATCTAGGAAAAATTAGTAAAATACTTAACCAATTCTAATCCTCTCCTAGACTAGCCTTTCTCACGCATTACTAGAGGAATTTTCACCCTATTAAATAGTAAATTCCTTGGAATTGATTGAGCAATGCATCAAAGGCTTCCTCATGACTCTATAACTAATCTGTAAAATTTTCTAATTATACAGCTAATAGTTATCATCCCTTTAACCTTAGAATCAATTAGGCCTTCCTTAGAAATGACATGCAACAACTATTTATAGTGAATTATCAATTAACTTATTATCACCACTTGTGAATTAAATCAGATTTAATTCACTGGACCTCTCACTAGGTCATCTCTCAGTTAGAACTAGTTAAACTGATTTTAACTCAATTTCTTGATTTAACTAATTACAACTCACAAATAACTATAATTTTACCCCCTAAAAATAGCAAAATCCTCTACATGCCTCCTGTTTGACCCTCAACTCGAATTTCCTAAGCTAACTCAACCATTCTAACTTAGTTAACTAATACAAGTTGTCATGAGATGAAATTACAAATTCTATTCCAATTTAACTAAGAGAAAATTAAATCAAAATCCACCTTTGGGATGTCATTTCAACTCTCTCTCAACAAGAAAGGGATTATCTTCTACCCTGATCCCGTCTCTATGGAATTCAAATTTGCTTCTTTCTAGTGCCTTCGTCAATATGTCTGCATCCTTATCCTTTGTGGGAATGTACTCTAATGACATAATCTTCCTCTGCACACAATCTCTGAGATGGTGATACCTAATATTAATATTCTTGGACCTGTCATGAAAAACTGGATTAACCGAGAGTTTGATGCAACTTTTGTTATCACAATGTATGTGTTGGGGTTCCCATGTTTTGGCCAGGTTGGCAAGACCAAAAGATGAGACAACATAGAACCACTTTCAGACCTTAGGATCTAGCCCTCCTAGGTCCAGAGAGGGATCTCTTTGTATGGGTCAAAGTATATGTCTTTGAAGCTCTTAAGATATGATTTTAGGCTAGTTATAGGCTCAAGGGGTTTGTTTAAGAATTTGGTTGTTGAGTTTGGTTGTTGGGAATCAGGAAAGAAGGCTCCAATATAAGACAAGGGTGAGCAAAAGGGAATTTAGGTAAAGGTAGATAACTCAGGGAACATCAAGGCCATTGGGAAATGGAGTCAAGAAAGGATTTACTAGTGTTCAATGTGCAAGCTTTCAGTTGGGCTAGTCATCTAGAGCATTAGGATCTAAAAGGAGGATTGGTGGAATGGAACATTAAGGACTGGAAGTGGAAGGAGGGGAACCATCTAATTTCATCTATAGATCAGGCCAGAGGTCATTTAACTCCAGACCTGATTGGACAGAATCAAAGGTTACACAAGGGATCTTAGAAAGGCTCAAAGGAATGGAAAGGACCTAGTGAGGCAGGGGAAAAACTCCAAACCTCCCAGTGTTCTCAACACATTCGATCAAATCCTAGCAAGAACATCTAAACATGGATTTCATTAATTCATACGTCAGAGAGCAGGAAATAACATCCACTACACTGGTTAAATCAATTGAAAACAATATTCAGATACACATATAAGCAGAAAACATAGAAGGCTGGGAGAGCAGCAACACAAGGTACCTAGCAAGGGTAAATCTTGTGCCAAACTTCTGATGCGAGCCAGTAGAAATGGAATTCAATGAAATCAAACACAGAGATAGAAAAAACATCACCAGCTGCTTTAGATTAGGATCCAAATAAATGTGCTTGTCATGTTAAAAACAACACCAATCAAGTACATCATAGCCCATAGCTTGAACATTCAGTCTGAATACATCTAATCTCAGCCTATCTCACACTATTACACAGAGAACTTGTCTCAAAAGGAAAATACTTGCGTTTCTCTAATATCTCATCAACAACATTACAATATTTCTCTCTGAGCTTTATATAAAAAGAGCGCAGGAGGCAGGTGAAACACTAAATGCAATATTAAAACTTCTGAGAGGGAAGGAGGTCGAAGCCCACCCTGCTTGAATGCTGGACATTTAATCTCTGTCACTCCTTGCTGGAAGGATGATCTGCTTAGGATTCTGATTGTACCCTGACCTAACTTTAGTACTCCCGGCTTCAAAATCTTTGTGTACTTCTGGTAAACAGATGGTGAACAAACTACCGAGAAGTCTGCTTCATAAATGTCTAACTGTTTTTGAACTATAGTTAGTGCGGAAATTCTTTCAGGGACATTCTGCATAATAAGAGCTGTATGGGCACCCTGTACTTCATGGAGAAAAGCATTCTGCTGATGAATAAACCCAGATGGTACCTGTTACTGTGCTCAGGATCTTTTGGATCGATCCTCGAGGTCTTCAAACTGTTGCTTTGCCTTCTAAACCTCTGATTAAGGGCTCAAGATCGTCATTAGCTTGCCTTAATCTTCCTTTCTCTGTACTGAAACACTCTGCCGCTCCATTTTTCTTCTGACAGGGTAGCTCGGGTTTTAATGGTCGTTGAAAGGTTTCCATTGTTTGAAATCTACCTTTTCCTTAATGCGAATCCTGCCAGCCGCTTTCTTTGACTATCCCACGGCAGTACCAACCCTCGGATTTAATTCTGTCTGCATAGCTTGCCATGTAGAATCATGGCGGTCTTCTACCTTCGAAACCCTGCAACACACATGAATGAATTAAGGAAATCATGTATGGAGTGGCGGATGATGTGGAGGCGGAGAACGGTTGTGCAGATGACGATGCAGAGGAGCAAATCGCAGTGGGAATGGAGAAATGTGGTCATGGCGGGTGGTGACAATCTGCAGAGCAAACTTTAGAAATTGATTTAAAACCCAAAAATGTAATTTAACAAAGGTTTTAAATTATTTTTGAGCGGAGAAAGGGTCGGGGAGGATAAGCGCCCAACGGGTTTAGCGAGTGGTCCTGGCGATGGGTCCTGTGGAAGGCGAGGGGACGCGGGGCTATGGTAGAAGGGGCTAAGACCCGCAAATGCAAAGTATATGATTTTTTACCCATTTTGAATACATTTTCAGGCTAATGAAGGGGAACGATAGGTGAATGGGGGGGGGCAAACGGCCGAACAAGGGGTAGAAACAGGATTTCAAGGGAGAAATTTGGGAAAACACAGGGTGCAGGGATTTCTTGGAGGGGATTTCAGGGACAGACAAGGGAAAATGGGGGGAAAGGAAGGGGATAATGGAGGGATTAAAGGGAGACTTTGACAAAGGGAAAACAGAGGTTGCTGATGGGGAATTTTTCAAGGATACAGGGGTAAAAGAGGGAGTAACAGGTCCTTTTGAGAAATGGGGCAGCAGATAGGGTTTATCCAAGGCAAAGCACTCAAAGACTTCAAGGAGAATGGGTTTTCAGGGGAAAGGCATTCCTTGAAGGCCCCACAACCATTCAGCCCCCAGCTTTCTTGTCAAGAATTTCATAGGGGGGCTAACAGTATCACCATCAGATCCATCTGTCGACCAAACAAACCAAGAAGTATCTTCCTCATCCAGATGACCTCACATGCTACCTGACTGGCCGCCATGTACTCTACCTATACTTAATTGAATGCAATTGATCTTTGTTTCATGATGTACCAAGAAATTTTTGTTGATCCTATGCTAAATATGCCCCCTGACACGCTCTTCCTATTGGATGGACTCCTTACCCAATCTACGGGTGAAGCCTTGAAGCTTCACTCACTCTATCTGTATGTACCATAATCCATACTCTATAGTGCCTCTGAGGTATCTCAACACATGATTTCTTGCCTTCCAAAATATCTTGGTAGGCTTAACCATAGCTTGGATCATCCGGTTAACTGCATAGCATATGTTTGGTCGCGTGTTCACCAAATACATGAGTGAACCCAAAAGTTGTCTATAAACAATAACATCCACTACTTCACCCAAAGTAGCATCCTCCTTCCTCCAGTTTCCTACTAGAGGAGTCTCCATGGGTTTGATTCCCTCCATGTGGAACTTCCTCAGAATCTCCTTGGCATACATTCCCTGAGATACAAATATCTCCCATTCTCTTTGCCATATTTCCAATGCCAGGAAAAGCTGCAAAAGCCCCATGTCCTTAATCTCAAATTCTCTTGCAAGATCTGCTTTGCAAGACTTGATAAGTTGCTCATCACCTGTCAATATTAGATCATCAACATAAAGTACAATAATCAAAATCTTACCATCAACCACAATATGATATAGCTTTGCATCCGATTCACTCTTGGTGAAGCCCAACCCGATGAAATAGTTGTTGATATTTGTGTACCAAGTACAAGGTGATTGATTCAGCCCATACAATTCTCTCTTGATTCTGCACACAAGAAACTCCCTGTCTAAGGTCTCAAAACCTTCCAACTACTCAATGTATACCTCTTCCTCAATAACTCCATTTAGAAAGGTTATATTTACATCCATATGATGTATCTTCCATCCCATATACGTTGAGAGTGAAAGGATGGATCTAATAGATAAGTACCTTGTGACTGGTGCAAAAGTGTCATCATAGTCAATCCCCTCCACCTAAGAGAATGATCTGGCCACAAATTTTGTGTTCTACTTCTCCACACTCCCATCTGCTACCTGCTTCACCTTGTCGACCCACCTGGATCCTACAACTGACTTCCCCATTAGTCTTGGGACAACTTCCCATAAATTGTTTCTGATAATGGAGTCATACTCCTTAACCATGGCATCAACCCACACTGGATGTTGCACTGCTTCCTCAAAAGAGGATGGTTCTATCTCAATTTCTTCGCTCATAAGCTTCATGTATCCAGTGTATTGCTCTAGGGACCTTCTTTGCCTATGTTGTGATGTGGATGCTCCCACATTCTCTCTCACATATAGAAACAATCTGTCATCCTCTCTGGTGTGCTTCCTTCCATATTTGGTGGATGGATATGAATGAGTGGTTTCTACCACTCTACGGTTCCTCTGCTTGTGGTTGCTCCACATCCCTAGGTTCATCCTTTGGAGCCAAGAGCTCCTCAACTGCATGAAACTCAAGCTCCCTCTCAAGGGAAGTTCACATGACTTTCTCTTCATCGAATGACACATCTCTTCTTATCACTTTCATCTTGTGTGTTGGAAAGTACACAGATAGTTGTGAGTTGTATTAGTGTACCATAAAAATATCCCCAAATTTGTTGTTGACTCTAGCTTTTTCCTGACATATTTGTTCACATGGAAATAAAAAGATGAACCAAAAATTTTAAAATAATATACATACGGTCTCTTACCAGAAAAATCCTCCTCTGGTGTACTCATCCCAAGTATCTGATGAGGACTCCTATTCTGCACAAATATTATTGTAATGCATTCTTCCACCCACATATGCAATTATAGGCCCTGAACATGCAACATAGCTCATGCTACTCCCATATTTATGTTCTTTCTTTCTGAAACCCCATTCTGTTGTGGGTTATGAGGTGCTATCAATTCTCTTCAAATTCCTTTTGAGGCACAAAATTTCTTGAATTCATTAGAGATGTATTCTCCACCATATTCACTCCTCAGACCCTTCACCTTCTTCCTTGTATCTTTCTTGACAAGTGCCTTGAACTCACAAAACTTGGAGAACGTTTGATCTTTCTTATGCATGAAGAAAATCCAACACTTTCTTGAAAAATCATCAACAAAAATCACATAATACCTATAATTTGTTCTAGAAGCTCTCGAGAATGTTCCACACATGTCTGAGTGAACTCTCTCAAGGATCGCCTTGCCTCGTCTTTCCTTATCGTGAAAGGGGGATTTGGTATACTTACACAATTTACACCCTTTGCGTGTATCTCTCTACACAAGTGCACCCTTTGGAAGTCCTGTAGAAATCTATTGCATGATCTTCAAAGAATTATGGTGTAGATGGCCCAACCTCCTTTGCCATAACTCGTCGATGTCTCGGCTCTCCACCTTCTCTAATTTCGTGGTCAAGGCAACACAATCTTCTACATCCAATTTGTAGAGGTTATTTACTCGTACCCTAATATTTTTCACATGTCCCGTGGCTTTGTGATGAAGGAACACCTTTCCTTCATTGAATATCACATCATAACCACGATCTTCCAACATAGCAACAAAAACCAAATTCTTCTTTAAACCAGTAACATACATGACATCTTTTAATGTGAGTGGATTACCTGACTTCCTCTGAATGGTAAGTGTACTTACATCGATAACATTATACCTCTCGTCGTCACCCATCTCGATGTGCATCTAGAGATCCTTCTCCTCCAAGCTACTGAAGAATTCTTTGTTGTCGATCATAAGGAATGAAGCTCCATTATCTAAGTACCACACAGAACCCATCACCGATGAAACCATGCATGCGATGAGAGTGAAATCCAACTTGAATTGTGAAGCAAGTGCTTCACCTGCTGCTCCTCCTGAGGCCTTCTTGTCGGTCTTCTTTTGTGGACAATTTTGTGGAATAGTGTCAATGCTAATGACAGTTGAAACATTTTACCTTTGACAAGCTTCGCTTCTTTCGTGTTATTAGCACTGGATTTGATTCCTTTTAAAGCTTCCCTCTCCGTCATTTTTTTTGGCCTTTGTATCCTTATGATTCAATTCTTTAGAAACCCCTTTTTAACTATTAAAATTCAATTTTTATAGGTAAAAAGCAGGTCCGCCCACCCACTAACAACCATATCATATTTCAAGTTTTGTGGGGCCTCGAGTCAAAACTGAAAGTGTTCTTTACTACAAGCACGATTAACACTTAACCTTACCTTTCGCCTTTCGCAATATCAAATGGCACATCGCAAAACATACTACTTCGCAGATCAGCATTTCGCACGTCACAACTTTGGCAATTATAACATATTGCACTTCGCCAACCTTTAATCCTTGCGATCGCCGCAATATCTTATCACATGTGATGTGCGATATTTATCGCATCGCACAGATCTTAATTTATCACTCTTCGTATTGCATCCCCGAACCACATCTTATCGCATCGCAACTTTACTTGTTTAACCATATTGCAAACTTATATCCTTTACCGAATGCGATATACAAAGGAACCTATGGCTGACACGTGGCCACTTCATCACTTACCCAACTTATCTTGCGAAGAAATCTGGGTCATCAATCTTCGCTTCGGATTTTGCGAATTAATCTGCATCGTCCATGGTTCTGCTTCTGGAAATATTCTTAAGGGTTTTATGCCTTAATATTTTCTCTGCTTTCGCCTGTCGCCGCTTTTGTTAAAATTTCTTCGCATTGGCGATTCTATTAGAGAATGATGGAATAAACAAATGATGTAGATGATCCAGTATTTATCTCCATCGTTATTGGACATGTTCAACATTTTGATGAAGTTACTAAGGGTTTCAGAAGAAGTTTTCATTGTGAACCCCAAGGGAACTAGTGACGAGGATGATGCTTGGAGATATCATACATTTAGAGACATGCCATTTGTAGAGTAATTTTGCACTGCATGGGTAGTGATAAATTTGTGGTCATTTGGCAAAGGATTTTAGTGAGGAAAAAGGGAATAATTGGTTCAGGCGGTAGTCAGTCCCACATTTCTTGTAGTAGTGAAGACAGTTAGGGCAGGTGGCAGAAAGAAACTTATGTGGCAGTCAAACAGTTTCTTGCTTCAGATTTCTAAGCCTCGAATCATTCAGTAGTTCTAAATTTATGTAACAGTTTGATTTGTTTACTATTTTTAGTTGGTTTTTTTTTAATTTCATTCCTAAAATTTAGCAGTAGTTTGTTTTGTGCAACTCTATTTAAGAGTTGAGTTTTATGTAATAGAGGATCTAGTTGGTGGCACAGGGCCGAGTGCCCTGTTGATGATTCTCATGACATTCCTAAACAGTGTATTTCCGAACACGTAATATATTCCAGTTACACTCTTGAGGATTCACAAAATCATATGGTGTGTGTATTGTTTTCCCTTCTATTTTTACATACTTTATCTATCTTTCCAGGTTTATCATAAAAGTTCTATCTTATGTTCTTATAAGTCTTGTGAACCTCCAAGTTATATGGATTTGTTTTTGTAAGTCTTGTTCCAAGCGTTCCTCATTCAATATGAATTGAATATTGTTCATAGAATTCATTGAGGTGGAATTAAACCCTATTTCATGTTTTTATAAGTCTTTTGATCTAGCATGCATGTTAATCTGTTTCTATCAGTCTTGATTCACCAAGAATTCCTAATTCATGAGGTCATGTTAGTCAAATGTAATGGGATTCTTTAAATGTAAAGTGAGATTTGTGTATGTCTTTTAAAAGAATTCTTTCACTATACATTTCAGATCTAGAATTTGTGTCATTTTTCCTCCGAGCAGTGGATTTTTGTCTTATAGACCCACTACCTTTCTCCCATTCTTCTAATCATTGAACTAAAAAAAATTCTACCACATCATATATATGAGTGCCCTCATATGTGTCAGATATTTTTTATCTGTTCAACGTTCCTTTCAGAGTGCTTGAGATCCAACCACTTTCCAAAAAACCCAGTCAAATCATAAGAAATTTCCTTAGAGCTTAGGATGTGTCTATTTTGGCACTTGAAGTAGTCCAAATGTTGATTCCAGCGCTAACATATTTTGGTGCGTCTGCCGGGAGACAAAGGCCTTGAAACGAAGTATTCTCCCAAGTCTCTTGTTTTAATTGTTGAATATCAATTCTTGAAGATGAATAGGAATTGATATGGTTTTTAAACTTCTGTGGTTGTTGTTAATTGCAAAATCTGGATTATCCACAGTATCATAAAACAATGGTCGACGTTTCGAATCCCAACGGGGATCCATCTTCAGGACAAGAAGTGATAACATGAAGAGGACTATAGTTTTTCACCTGGCGACTCCATTGTTCTCGATCCAGTGGTGACTTCACAGGGATGTAGAGATCAGATTTTCAGAGGAAGTTTTGGAGCAACAGCTACACCTTTCGGAATTCTGAAAGTGACATCATTGTAGAGGTAACATTTAATTTTTTTCCTCATTCAATAGATGATGATTTGGAGTCTTCTTATAATGCAAACATTCGCTTTATGAATATCCTGCGTTATGATTATTTTCATCATGAGATGCACTATGTCATGATATGGCTTC
Source organism: Pinus albicaulis (assembly GCA_034641835.2). NCBI lineage: Eukaryota > Viridiplantae > Streptophyta > Pinopsida > Pinales > Pinaceae > Pinus > Pinus albicaulis. The sequence goes on from JAXQQM020086830.1 coordinate 30,518, forward strand.
TTTCAGTTCTACTTTTAAGATTTAGAATCCATATGAGAGTTCTTTCAGCTATTTGAATGGTTGTACGAAAAGTTCCATATTACATGAAGATTATCATTCAAATCAGATTAGAAGAAGGAGAATGAACAAGCTCATTGTTTTGAGCATTTTTTATTAGAGTTTAGTTTTCAGTTTGAATCCAGTTTTAGTTTGAAGAAATAAGTTGCAGAATTGAAATGATGCTTTGAATCCATTACCCAATGGCTATGCATGCTAGTATTTTTTTCATTAAATGAGCAAAATTGCAGTTTAAAGAAATAAGAGCTGGATAAGGCACTGGAACTACGGTTCTTGATAGCCCGCAAGGGGCATATCATCCCCAATTAGAGACACTGTTAGCACACGTTTTGATTCCTTTCAAAGCTGCCCTCTCTGTCATTTTTTTTGCCTCTAGCTCCTTACAATTCAATTCTTTCTAAACACTTTTTAAATATTAAAATTCAATTTTGATAGTTAAAAAGCAGCTCCGCCCACCCACTAACAGCCATATCATATTTCAGGTTTTGTGGGGCCTCGAGTCAAAACCCAAAGTGTTCTTTACTACAAGCACAATTAACACTTAACCTTACCTTTCTCCTTTCGCAATATTAAATTGTGCATCGCAAAACATAATACTTCGCAAAGTGACATTTCGCACGTCGCAACTTCGGAGATTATAACATATCACACTTCACCAACCTTTAATCCTTGTGATTGCCGCAATATCTTATCACATGTGATGTGTGATATTTACCGCATCGCACAGATCTTAATTTATCTCTCTTCACATCACATCCCCAAACCACATCTTATCGCATCACAACTTTACTTGTTTAACCATATTGCAAACTTATATCCTTTACCGAATGAGATATGCGATGGAACCTATGGCCGACACGTGGCGACTTCGGCACTTACCCAACTTATCTTGCGAAGAAATCTGGGCCGTCGATCTTTGCTCTGGAATTTGCAACTTAATATGCATCATCCATGGTTCTCCTTTCGAAAATATTCTTAAGGTTTTTCTTCCTTAATCTTTTCTCTGCTTTCGACTGTCACCACTTTGTTCGAAATTCTTCGCATTGGTGGATCTATTAGAGAATGGTGGAATAACCAAAGGATGAAGTTGATCCAGTATTTATCTCCTTTGCTATTGGCCACATTTGATGTTTTAATGAAGTTAATAAGGGTTTCAGAAGTAGTTTTCATTGTGACCCCCAAGGGAACTGGCGACGAGGATGATGCTTGCAGATATCATACTTTTAGAAACATGCCATTTGGAGAGTACTTTTGCAGTGCATGGGTAGTGATAAATATGTGGCCATTTGGAAGAGGATTTTAGTGAGGAAAAGGGAATAATTGGTGCAGGCGGCAGTCAGTTCCACATTTCTTGCAGCAGTGAAGACAGTTAGGTCAGGTGGCAGAAAGAAGCATATGCGGCAGTCAAATAGTTTCATGCTTCAGGTTTCTAAGCCTCAAATCATTCAACAGTTCTAAATTTATGCAACAGTTTGATTTGTTTACTATTTTTAGTTTGTTTTATTTAATTTCATTCCTAAAATTTAGCAGCAGTTTGTTTTGTGCAACTCTATTTAAGAGTTGAGTTTTATTTATTAGAGGAGATGGTTGGTGGCACAAGGCCGAGTGCCCTGTTGCTGATTCTCATGACATTCCTAAACAGTGGTCGAACACATAATATATTCCAATTACACTCTTGAGGATTCACAAAATCATATGGTGTGTGCATTTTTTTCCCTTCTGTTTTTACATAATTTATTTGTCTTTCCATATTTATCATGAAAGTTCTATCTTATGTTTTTATAAGCCTTGTGAACCTCCAAGTCATATGGATCTATTTTTTTAAGTCTGGTTCCAAGCTTTCCTGATTCAGTATGAATTGATGATTGTTCATAAGCATTCCTTAAGGTGGAATTAAACCCTATTTAGTCTTTTGATCTAGCATGCATGTTAATATGTTTTTGTCAGTCTTGGTTCAGCAAGCATTCCTGATTCATGAGGTCATATTAGTCAGAATCATTCCTTGTAATGGGATTCTTTAATTGTAAAGTGAGATTCTTGTAAGTCTTTTAAAATAATTCTTTCACTATACATTTCAAATATGGAATTTGTGTCATTTTTCCTCCCAGCAGTGGATTTTTGTCTTACAGACCCACTGTCTTTCTCCCATTCTTATAATCATTCAACTATAAATTTTGCTACCACATAATATAAACGAGTGCCCTCATATGTGTCAGAGATGTTTATATGTTCAACATTCCTTTCAGAGTGCTTGAAATCCAACCACTTTCCAAAAAAACCAATCAAATCATAATAAATTGCCTTAGAGCTTAGGATGTGTCTGGTCAGGCACTTGAAGCAGTCCAAGTGTTGATTCCAGCGCTAACACCTTCCTTGATGGAATCCGATTTGGAATGGGATGCCTTCCCTTTCCCTTTCTTCGCCTTTCCAGCCAAGCCACAATTCTCATCATCATTAGTCTTTGATGAGGATCCATATCTAGTGCTCCGCCAAATTTATTCTTGTACCAAATTGGACCATAGTCGCTCCCAAACTAGTAGCTTCTCCCTCCCATTCACATATTCCTAGTAGCTATGCCAGCTCTTGGGAAGGCCTAAATGAGATAGGCTTACCAAATCATCTGATGCAACAATTATCCCAACACTTCCAAGCTCATCTCGACACTTAGTGAACTTCGTCGAGTATTTTTGGATCGTGTCGCATTTTGATATTCCTAAGTTTTTCTTTTAGTGCTAGCTTCTTGTGGTTGTTGATATTCTGAAACGGAATTTTCAAGGCCTTCCACATTTCATATGGAGTCGTCTTCCCATGGAGACTCAAGAAAATATGATCTTGAACTCCCTCTAACAAAATCCTTCTTGCCTTTGCTACATTCTTCTTCCACGCATCAAGTTGTTGAGCATCTGCTGCTACAGGCTGAGGAATATCACTATATATGAAATCCTTGAGTCTGTTGTCCATGAGCATTTCCTTCATCTTGTCCTTCCATTCTATGTAATTTTACTTTCCTTCAAGGGAATATTTGAGTCTCAGGCCATTGAAAGACATATTGATCTGCTGCTGGGTCCTGAAGAATAAATCTACAAATTCGAACCTTTTCAAAACAAACTATGTTCTTCTCTTCTATTTTGATTCCTGGCGATCTGATACCAATTAGAAATTATATCAACGGGATTCAATCTGATCATGTAATGTACTAAAACAAAATACTTAATCCTTCTACAATTTGCGGAAACAAAACACGATGGCGCAATCACATAACAAGTAAGAGAAAGAAACAATCAATTACACAACACAAGATTTATTTGGGGAAATCACACTACTCGTGATCTAGATGGATATTGGTGGCCACCCATCTATTCCATTTGGACCCCCACCATCGGTTCTTTCATTTTTTCACTTTCAGCACATCTTATTATTTTTAGCAGGTTTTTGGGTCTTGAACTTTCGAAACCGTTTTGGGGCCATAATGATGCAGGCGGATATTGGTGGCCACCCACCTATTCTATTTGAATCTCCACCATTAGTTCTTTCAGTTTTTCAGTTGCAGCATAACTTACTATTTTTAGCAATTTTTCGGGTCCTGAACTTCTGGAGCCGTTTTGAGGCACTAAACGATGGTTTTTGGGAAAACCAGGAGCAACACCGGTCCATGGATGGATGTTCATCACACCAAAATTTGTACTCCTTAGATAGATATTTCTAACGAGGTATGATGCGTGTCAAACAAAGTTGCATCTCTGGGAAGTTGAAACACCAATTTACCCAAACGGGGCCGATAGTTTTGGCGCTTCATCTCCTACGATTAGGTTTTTGGATGTTTAGGGTTTTGCATTGTTTCTCAACAATAAATAGGCCTTCGAGCTTCATTGTAACACAGTTCAGAGGTATGTAGATGCTACATATCTTCTCAAAGATAAGTTACCATTGCCCTAGCTAGTTTATTTCCATTTTGTCTGTAAACATATTTCTGTTATTTGATATTAATGAAATGAATTATTATTTTCGTTGCATCTCTATGTTTATGTCAATTTCTATATTTTGTTTTGTTCCTGCATAAATCTGTATCTGTTAAGTCCCTATATTAATAGTGCAGCCCCTTATTATGTTAATGTAGCCCCACTTATTGTTATTTTTGTACCCCTGTAACCCCCATATTGTTATTATTGTGCCCTTACATTATTATTGTTAGGTCGGCTAGGATTACATTGTGGCCCCACTAGGATTATATTGTGGCCCCATGGACTCCTATATATAGAAGGAGGTTTTGTTCATTTGTATCATCCAAGAATTGTTCATTTATGTAATGTATTGGAGGTTTCCCCCTCAAAATGGCTTATTTATAAGGCGTTTATATCTCTTTTCTTCTATTTTTGGAGCTGGTTACACAACATTTGGTATCAGAGCTTTGGATTCTAGGGTTTCGCTGCTCCAAACAGGTCACCGTGGAATTTTCGCTATAAATTGTTTTCTACGATGTTTCAGAAGCTAAAATTTTTAGGGTGCAAAACCGAAATCCTGAGGAAGATTTTCTAAAACTTTCAGAGCTTGGTTCGCAATATTTTTGGAGATATGATCTATGGAAGTTAGGTCTTTTTTCAGGCTCCTAAACAGGTCATCGTGGAATTTGCGCTATAACTTTTTTTCTACGAAGGCTCAGAATCTAAAATTCATATGGTGCAAAGCTGAAATCCTGAGGAAATTCGTCAAAAAATTTCAAAGCTTGGTTCGCAATTTTTTTGGAGATATGATCTATGGAAGGTAGAGCTTTTTCAGGCTCTTGAATTTCATCTCAAAGAGGTGATTGTGGGAAAATTTCAATAACTCTCTCTCTGGGCATCGGATCGGAGTGACGTAAAAATTGGTTGTAAGTACACAGACTGTAGTTTCTTTTCTATCAATTTTAGAGAGAAAGGATGAAACAGTGACAAGTGGCAAGTCGTACAAGTTCGCTCTACTGAACCAGTCCATAATTAGGTCATTGGGGGAGATTGGACATAACTTTGTCTTGGAGAATCCAAATCAGGTCAGACCTGTGGCATTCGAAAGCTAATTAAGAGGGATACATTGGTACCGAAATTCAAATATTGAAGTGCTGCAATCACAGAGATAATCCAATTTCAATATCGAGCTCCTCAAAAGCAAGAAAAAGGTGTGTATTTGTTTTTTAAAATTGCATAACGTTTGTTTGAAAAAGTAGTTTGAAGTGATTCCAAGGGAATATTGAAGAATATTTATCAGCATTGGGTTATATAATGCCTCCAAAAAACAATTCCATACCCATTAAGCCCTCATAAATCTATACAATGATGCATGAAGAGGAAGAATTGCTGTATGAGATATCAAAATTACGGTACCAAGTGCAAAAAATTTTGATCTTACGAAGAGCAACTGAATATGACATAAATGGTTTAAAAGCAGAAATGAAGGCTAAGTTGGATGGTTTGAAGGATCAAATAAAATCTAATATGGATGGTAAAGTAGTGGATGATCACATCGAGCATCAACAACAAGTTCTCCAACTCTCAAAGGATAACCTAAATTTGGTGCAGAATCAAATAAAACAACAGGAAGATCAACATCACATTGAAAGAAGTTCTGAAGAAATAATAGAAACAAGAACTCGACAAGTATGATCAATTTCAGAGTATCTCAGAAAGTGGAAGAACTTTCCTGTAGAATATTCCACATGGGAGGATGAGAATTTTATACAGAAGAATCAAGAAATAATCAAGTGTTGAGGACAACACTTGTTTAAAGGAGAGGGGCATGTTAAGTCCCTATATTAATAGTGCAGTCCCTTATTATGTTAATGTAGCCCCACTTATTGTTATTTTTGTACCCCTGTAACCCCCATATTGTTATTATTGTGCCCTTACATTATTATTGTTAGGTCAGCTAGGATTACATTATGGCCCCACTAGGATTATATTGTAGCCCCATGGACTCCTATATATAGAAGGAGGTTTTTTTCATTTGTATCATCCAAGAATTATTCATTTATGTAATGTATTGGAGGTTGCCCCCTCGAAGTGGCTTATTTCTAAGGTGTTTATATCTCTTTTCTTCTATTTTTGGAGCTGGTTACACAACAGTATCAGTAATATCAGATCATTCTGCTCTTTCTTTTTTTTTCTTTGCATGTCCCCAACAAGTTCAAGGTATAAGGAGTTAGGGCTCAATCTGGTTGAACCCTTGCAAGATCAGCCTCGCAAACCCCGACGACCTCCCATGGTAGAAGAAAAGAAAGACGAGGGAGCAGGAGATCCTATCAAAATGTTACTTGAAGAGGCCCTCGAGAAACAAAGGAACGTGATGATGGATAACTTTTCTCAGATCCTTCAACGACTGCCCACCTACGACGCATCTGCATCAAACAACCACTCTGGAGGCGCCACTCCCTTCAAGGTACAGGTAAACTTTGGCATTCCTGTATTTGAAGGCTAGATAGACGCAGACGTTGTAGATAGATGGTTGAATTTTATAGAAGGGTATTTCTTGGTCCATGATTTCTACAACTGAGAAAAGATTATTTTTGCACTTCCCAAAGCCGCCCCCGATGTCAAAACCTGGTGGGAGACCTATTGTGAGCAAAAGTATGAGGATGAACGCTCTTTTTTCTCAGTCGCACCCACTTGGGATTCGTTCTGAGATGGCATCAAGGAACAATACTACCTCATGGGGAGCTATGAGGACAAGTACATCCAATGGACCACGTTGTCACAGCAAAGGGGTCAAGATGTGCACAAAATGATGAATTTGTTCCATACCCTACACACAAAGTTGGGTATTAAAGATTCGGAGAGACTTTTGGTGCTCAAGTACCACAACTGTCTGCATAGACACATTCAAGAGGAAATGGACTTCCTCAACATTACGTCACTTGGCACGGCATATCGCCATGCTACCAAGATTGAGCAGAAATGTACGCAGAAGAAGGGAGACTTTGACTCCACAAATTCGAATCCAGGGAAAGGCGTCCCCGAACCACAGAACAAGGGGCAAAGCCAAAGCGGGGTGAATTAGAACACCACCACAAATCCAAAGAAGGACATGGGGAAATGGTGTGAATTGCATAACATCCACACTCATAGCACAACAGATTGTCGGCGAAATAGTTACTAGTGGCCGAACTGAAGGCACCCAAATTAGATGCATGCTCTAATCCTGAACCAGAACTAGACAATGGAGATGAAAAAGGGAAGTAGATAATTGATGCGGACCCCAGTGCCATTGTTTCCACCATCAAGTTCCAGAGGGAGGATCCCTAGTATCCAGAGGAGGGGGAGTGCCTCTTCCATTCACAGATGTGGGTGAACGGTTCTCCACTGCAATTTCTTGTCGATAGAAGAAGCCAAAAGAACCTCATTTTAGCAGAGATCATGAAGCAGCTCGGCCTACCGACCATAGCACACCCATAGCCATATACCATCTTGTGGCTTCACCCAGGGAGATATATGTGCATCCGCCAACAATATCACCTTCCGTACAGCATCAAGCCATTCACGGATGAGGTATTGTGTGATATTGCTCCTCTTGTTGTAGCTGATGTATTATATATTGGGCCAACCATACTTGTGGGAGAGATATGCTATGTATGAGTATAGGCCTTGTGTTGTTATTATTACTTTGGGAAATAACTTGTACAGGATACCGGAGGTAGTATTGCCTCCTGTCATCTCTTTAACTACTGCAAAACAACGTAGCAAGATTGTTTCCCAAACCAGAAAATTTATTTTCCGTAAAACTCACTCAGAGGGAAAGAATAATATTGTGACCACAACCTCAAAAAAGGGCTCCTCTGCACGGCTACAGTAGATGGACAAAGTCATGGAGGAATACAAGGACATTTTTTCCTCACTCACAGAGGTTCCTCTACACTATCAGGACAAGCTCTCCATTGAGCTAACCCCCAACGCACCACTGCTTGATGTTTCCATACCTCATGCGACTACACAGACAAAATACACACATGTACTGTCTGAGGTTGATAAATAAACCAAATTTACTGAATGCATCCAACATATCGGCCTGCAGGTCCATGACATCTTCAACAAATCTAATACTAGTTCAACAAAATTTACCTCATCTCATTGAGGATCTCAACGCAATGGGGACCATTGTTTCCTAAGGGGGGAGGAATGATCCAAGTGGATATTGGTGGCCACCCATCTATTCTATTTGGACCCCCACCATCGGTTCTTTTAGTTTTACTCTTTCAACACATCTTCCTATTTTTAGCAAGTTCTTGGGTCTTGAACATTCCGAGTTGTTTTGGGGCCCTAATGATGCAGGTGGATATTGGTGGCCACCCACCTATTCCATTTGAAACGCCACCATCATTTCTTTCAGTTTTTCAGTTGCAGCACAACTTACTATTTTTAGCAGTTTTTCGGGTCCTGAACTTCTGGAGCCGTTTTGAGGCCCTAAACGACGTTTTTTGGGAAAACTAGGAGAAACATAGGTCCATGCACCCATGTTGCTCACACCAAAATTTTTACTCCTCAGATAGATCTTTCTAACGAGGTATAATGTGCGTCAAACAAAGTTATGTCCCTGAGAAGTTGAAACACCAATTTACCCAAACAGGGCCCATAGTTTTGCGCTTCATGTCCTACGATTATGTTTTTGGATGTTTATGGTTTTGCATTGTTTCTCAACAATAAGTAGGCCTTCGAGCCTCATTGTAACACAATTCAAAGGCATGTAGCCGCCACATCTCTTCTGAGAGATAAGCTACCATCACCCTAGCTCGTTTATTTCCATTCTGTCTGTAAAATTATTTCAGTTATTTGATTTTAATGAAATGAAGTGTTATTTCCGCTACATCTATGTGTTTATGTCTATTTCTATATTTTATTACGTTCCTGCATAAATATGGATCAGCTCAAAACAACACTATCTGTATATTGTATAAACTCAAGATCATGAAACAATAAAATGCTTTTCTGTCACTAAGAAACTTATGCACTCTACCAACTGTCTCACTCTAATCTAGGAAAAATCAGTCAAATACTTAACCAATTCTCAACCTCTGCTAGACCAGCCTTGCTCACACATCCCTGGAGGAATTTTATCCCTATTAAATAGGAAATTCCTTGGAATTTATTGTGCAATGCATCATAGGCTTCCTCATGAATATATAACTGACTTATACAATTTTCTAATTATACAAATGATAGCCATCATCCTTTTAACCTTAGTCTCAACTGGGCCTTCCTTATAATTGACATGCAACAACTATTTATAATGAATTATCAGTTAACTGATTGATCACTACTTGTGAATTAAATCAGATTTAATTCACCGGACCTCTCACTAGCTCATCTCTCTGTTATAACTAGTTAAACTGATTTTAACTCAATTTATTGTGTTAACTAATTACAACTCACAAATAACTATAATTGGACCCCCTAAAAATAGGAAAATCCTCTACAGGCCTCCTCTCTGACCCTCAACTCGAATTTCCTAAGAAAACTTAGTCATTCTGACTTAGTTAACTAATATAAGTTGTCATGAGATGAAATTACAATTTCTCTTCCAATTTAATTAAGGGAAAATTAAATCAGAAGCCCCCTTTGGGGTGTCATTTCAACAAAGGTAACCACTTGACCCATTTTTTCTGTTTACCAGATACAAAGCAACGAATATATCCTTCCAAACATTTGTTCACTATCTTAGTTTTCCCATCAGATTGAGGATGATAAGATGAGCTATGAGCTAATTGATTACCCACACAAGAAAATAATTATGTCCAAAAATTTCCAGTGAAAATAGGATCTCTTTTGCTTACAACAACCTTTGGGTTTCCATGTAACTTTTGAATTGTTTCCATAAGTTCAATAGCAACTGTATTGACTTTAAATGGATGTGATAATGCATAAAAGTGTGGATACTTGGTAATTTTATCAACTACCACCATGATGACACTCTTTCCTTCGGACTTGGGTAAACCTATGATAAAATCCATTGAAACCTCCTCCCAACATTGACTTGGAATGGATAAAGGTTGGAACGGACCCAGGGTCTTCATTGTCTCGACTTTATTTTGTTGGAAAACCAAACATTTTTCCAAAAACTTTTGAATATCATATTTAAGGCCATCCCAAAAAAATTCCTTCTGAACCATGTGGTAAGTTTTTAAGATTCTTGAGTGCCCTCCTAAGGAAGAGGTGTGCAATTCCAAAAGAATATTTTGTTTGAGTTGGGAATTATTACAAAGATATAAGCGATCTTTGTACCATAGTGAATCATTTTTCTAGCTAAATGTATCAAATGTATTGGGATCGTGATGAAACTTTTGAATGAGTTCCCACACTTATTCTTCATTCTTCCATTCATCCCTTGCTTCGGTTATCCAATCTGGTTGGATAATAGAAATGGCACAAATAAATGCTTCCACATCCTCATCCTTTCTTGAGAGTGCATCTGCAACAACATTTTTCTTCCCATTTTTTTATATGATTTCAAAGTCATAACCCAACATCTTTGTGACCCATTTTTGCTGCTCTTCTGAAGATAATATGTGTTCTAAAAATTATTTAAGACTATCATGATATATTTTTACCTTGAAATGTCTTCCCATTAGGTAAGGTCTCCATTTCTTAAGTGCATGTAGTATGCCAACATTTCCTTGTGCTAAATAGGTTTTTGTAAATACTTTCTTTTGATTGGAGAACTTTCAAAAGAAATGGGTCTTCCTTCTTGCATTAAAATAGTAACAATTCCATTTCCTAAGGCATCACATTCCATAATAAAGGTTTTTGTGAAGTCTGGCGTAGCTAAGACCGGTGCTTAACACATTTCCCCTTTAAGATGTTCAAAGGCCTCCGTTGCTTATGGAGTCCAAGAAAATGCATCTTTCTTCAGTAATTTTGTTATAGGTGTTGTTATTCTCCCATAATTCTTAACAAACTTGTGATAATACCCTGTTAACCCAAGAAATACTCGCAGATGCTTTGTGGTTGTGGGGATTTTCCATTCCTTAATTGCTTCAATTTTGTTAGGGTCTACCTTAACACCCTCATGAGATACAATATGACCCAGATATTCCACCTCCTGTACTCCAAAGAAAAATTTGGAGGATTTTGCATATAATTGTTTCTCCTCCAATAGTTTGAGCATCCTGTCAACATATTGAACATGATCCTTCCAAGACTACTTGTAGATTAGTATATCATCAAAAATTACTAACACAAATTTTATAAGGAAGGGTTTTAAAATGGAATTCATCAAACTTTGAAATGTATAAGGTGCATTTGTAAAGAAAAAAGGCATGACCAAATATTCATAATGACCTTCATGAGTTATAAATGTTTGTTTCGGAATGTCTTCAGTCTTCATTCTTATTTGATGATATCCTAAATGAAGGTCCAACTTGGTGAAGTAAATTGCTCCATGTAATTCATCAAATAATTCATTAATGACTAGAATGTGAAATTTATCTTTAATAATGAGATTTTTGATCTCCCTATAATCCGGACACATGCGCCATGATCCATCCTTCTTGTGTACCAATACTACTGGAGCAGAGAAAGAACTTTGACTAGGTTGAATTATACCGACCTCTAGCATTTCTGCAACCATACGTCCTATCTCACTCTTTTGGGCATAAGGATATCTATGAGGCCTGATGTTTGGAGTAACACTTCCTGGAATCAAATGAGTAGCATGATCATGATCAATAATAGGTGGGAGGCCTTTGGGAGTCTCAAACACTTTGGAATGATTGTTCAAGACTTTTTGGAGATCTGGAGAAATAGATGATTTCGATGTTTGAACATGTAGTGAGCATAATTGTGAAATTACGCCTCGTTTTTCTTTCTTCAGAAGATTTTTCATGACATTAGAGCTTATTATATTTCATGGTTTCTCTACGATACCCCATAATTCAACTTCCTTTCCTTCCCAAAAAAATTTAATGTTCATCATGTGTTTGACGAAATGTCTATCTTGGTTGGAAGGGGTCAGGTCAAGTCCTTGTTCATGTTTTTGGTTTAGAATCTTTGTTTCTATGTTATTCATCATTTCTGAAAGTCTCATTGAGTTTTAGGTAGTGTCTTGAGTCCCAACCCTACAAAAGTGGCTTAGAATTTGGGGTCGTTGACATAGAACTCACTGGAAAAGTCCATAGTTGCTGGGAAGCAGGCCTAAGGGAGTGAATGGAGGGTTACATTTGCTTGGAGGCCTTAACAAGGGACAGGCTAAGGCTTTAGGTTAGTGAAAAAGAGAGTTAACTTAGGGTTTGGACACCTGTAGGGGTTGGGTAGCTCCTGTTGGTCATGTAGCACCCGAGGGAGGTTCGTAAAGTCTTAAGTTGTCGACTCCATTTCATTAAGGTAATATAGGAGGTTGAGTCTTATCATAGTAACCATCAACTCATGTTTACCTTGGGAAAACTGATGAAAGTGGGTAAATGTGGGAGGAACCAGTTACACAAGGGATTCTATCTCAACCCACAGTCATAGAGAACCCAATTTGTTACAGGGATCTATAGAACTATTGTCTCAACCCATAACCTTCTAGGGAACCCAAGCTTTTCGAGGGCTCCAAAGATTCTATCGCAACCCACAACCATAGGGAACCAAATAACTAGTCAAAAAATCCAAAAGGGGAACCCATTACATCATGGTTATCCAGGAAATGACAAAGCAAGGCTGAAACAACTGTCAATCCAAGAAAAAATCAATGCCAATGAAATCACATAACCAAGGAACCACATGCATGTATCATGCATCCATAAACCAGCAAGGAAATCGCACATGCAACTTGTTACCTGCAAAGTATTTCTGTTGTAGCTACCGATCCAACCTTGTCTTTTGTTTCCCACCAATTCCTTGCTTTTCCTTTGCTTTCTTTCTCGAATTAAAGTGAATGCTAGAAAGCTCCAATATTTCTCTAAGTGTGCAACAGTGAATAAGAGTGTAAGGAGAGAACCAAAACCAACTCCAAAATACACATTAATATATATATATATATATATATATATATATATATATATATATATATATATATATATATATATATATATATATATATATATATATATATATATATATATATATATATATATATATATATATATATATATATATATATATATATATATATATATATATATAAAATAAAAAATAAAAAAATAAAAAAAAATAAAAATCTATAATGACCAAAAAAATGTGAACTGTTTCTTTGACGCCTTTTTATCATAGAGGTTTCATTTTCTTTCATTTTCGCTCTAATTTCTCTCGCATGCAAATTTGTGTATCTTCACCTACCTTTTCTCCTATTTTCCTTTATCTATCATAATTAAATGCCAATTATTGGATCTTTTCCTTTTCCAATGCCTTTTCCAATTTCCATAGCCATTAAAACCACAAGTGATGCCCACTATAATGTTTTCCCACCATTCAGCTAAGAATATGTGCCCCATGAACTTGTTTTTTATTTTTATCTACATGGAAAATCAACAAGGGGTTGTTACACAAACCACTATAAAATGTCACTGGGAAGTATCTTTTTCCTTAAGTAGGTGGTTGCACACAAGATATGGCTCGTAGGCCTTTAACCTAAAATGATTTTTTGAGGGCCCTAGTCCTTGAACTAGGCCTCGAACCACCATACATACTCATATTATTGGCCTCTTTATGGGATATGCACATTATTAGAAGATTTTATGTAATTGGCATAGGTATTAGGGCCTTAACCATGGTTAATGAAGGAAATAAAGGGTCGTATGATCAAAATTACTCTTCTTGGGCTCATAATCTTTGGTCTATAAATGAGATATGGACATTATTAGAAAGTTTTATAAAAAATGGATGGATCTCAAGAATCCAGCCACTATTGTGGGAAAAAATAAAGGATCTTAGGACTTAAACAAATATTTAAAGGCTCATGAACCATGAGAAATTTCTTGAACCTCTATAAAGGCCATTTAAAAGGGATATTTAGCCTTTTATATGTATTTGGGTTCCACTATGAGGTTTTGTGCACAAGGTTGGGTTTTGGGTCTTAGTCATGGTAAGGTGAGGAAATAAAGGGCCTCAAGTCATATATAATTATTGTAAGGACCCGATCTATAAAAATTGACTCAAAATAAACACATAGGCCCCTTTAGACATTATCTTTGACTTTTGAGTAGGATATGGGTTCCTATAGGAGGTTTTTATAGTATGTAAGGATCCTGAGAATTTGTTCATAATGGTTAAGAAGGGGAAGATGGGCCATATGACCTAAATGAATACTCCAAGGCTCATGGCACAAAATAAGGTATTGAACCATTACGTATTCTCTTTAAATGGGATATTTAACCACCAAGTTGGATACATACACCATTAGGATATTTTGAATCTCAAGACCTTATCCATGGTCATATGGAAACCATTATGAGGTTTTCCACACTAGAAGGTTCTTGAGACACTACTCATGGTCCAATGATAAAATATAATGTCTTGGGGACTAAAATATACTTTTATGGTTCTTAGAACATGCATAGTGTTTGAAAGCACTACACAAGCATTGTGTGAAAAATCGATAACAATATCACTTATTGCAATCAACTGGTAATTATCCAATAAATTTAATTATGAGAAAAATTATTAAAATACAAATACTAAATAAAAACATGATTGCAATATTCACAAAAATAAACTGTGGAAAATATGAAAAGAAACCAATCATAAAATGGACACATTATTTTCGGACAAAACGTCCTCAGAAAAAATCCTGAAGCAAAAATTGATTCTTCATATTTGAGAGTTTTATTAATATTCAAAAAAATTTGCAATTGATGAATATTATAATAATTCTTTCCAAACACTGACAAAGCTCTGGAAAAATATTTCCTCATCTCCACAAGTGGATCTTACCACTAAAAGGCTCATGGCCTCCCCCTACAACCTAACACAACATCTCCTGGAAAATACAACATGTACAACCTCACATTTGTGGCTCCTCTAACTCTTAAATGCTCATGACCTGGATTGAATTAGCCTCTTGGCTATGCCGACAACTTGTACAACCATCTTGGAATTTTTTATGACCTCCTCCTAGAAATCTCAACCTCCACAAGGAATCTCAACCTCTCTTAGAGAAAACACAACCTCTCCTAGAACCCTCGTGGCTTGAATCACTCAACCTCCCTGTCTACAAAAAAAATCCAAGAGAAATCCTCCTTTGGATATTAGAAACTAGAAGAATATTGATGAAAGAAACCTCGGGAAA
The DNA here is from genome assembly GCA_034641835.2 of Pinus albicaulis. Lineage (NCBI taxonomy): Eukaryota > Viridiplantae > Streptophyta > Pinopsida > Pinales > Pinaceae > Pinus > Pinus albicaulis. The sequence continues at coordinate 45,797 of JAXQQM020086830.1, forward strand.
TATTAACTACTTCAACTGCTATTTAAACCATTACCAATGTCAAAACCCACATTATCATTGCACCCTCTTTACTACAATGAATGATCTTCAATACTGCCCATCGTTTTCCTTTATAATCTTCTACTGATAAATCAATGACCAAGATCTAGAATTGAAATGATCCAATCAATGGCTAACATCACTTAGAGACTTTTCTAGAATTCACTATTGGAAAACAACCATATCATAGTTATTACTAATTAATTAGTCTATTTCCCTAAGTTAAAACTTACAAAAATAATTAAAAATTGAATAATTAATTTAATTAATACATTTACATTCGAAAGAATAACTTGGACTTGGATATATTTTCCACTCTTATGTTCTTAGCCTCACTAATACCACCTGAGACTAGAACACATGTTTGAGCTACATCAACCAACACTCCCTCTTAGTAAGGAAGGTTTTCTATGTTGTACGCCATCATGCACCGTTCTCACATCTATAACACTTGTCATATTGAGTAGTCCATGGCCCATTCCACTATGCCATAACTCTCTTTCACTACTACTACAAACAATGAGTGAAAACTCATCCACTATCCATCTAGAAAGCTCATATGTGACAGTCGTTATCTACTTCTCGCCATTCTTGTCAAATTTCTTCTTGTGTGAGAAATTGCTACGGTAATGGATAAACTCATGATAAACATACCACTTGATCTTTGACGTGTCCTTCATGTTTTCCTCCTTGGAGTTGGACCCTTCATTGAATCCTTTCTTCAATTTACCCTTGCTCACAAGAGCAACATTCTCGTTGCCATCTCCCTTCTACATGGAACAATTGCTAGTACCATTGTTTCATTTCATAAGGCTCATTCAAAGCTCCTCTTGTGTGAAGTCATTCCTCAAGAAATCCCAAGTAGGAAAATTAGATCTTCCACTGACCACTTGCACAAAAACATCCCACTACTTTTGAAACCCATTTAGGGTTATTATCACAATCTCTTCATCATCGACCTTCTCTCCAACGGATACTATCTCATCTATGACTATCCTGATGCGAGTGAAATAACTGATAACATTCTCTCCCTTATCTTTTCTAGTGATTTTGAGCTTATCTCTTAGGATCATTTTCTGATTCATATTTTTATCCTGGAAAATGTTGTTGATGAAATACCACATCTTCTTGGTAGTATCTTCTTCCTCTAAATATGGCACTATGTGGTTCTTTACCCCATCTAAAATAATACTCTTGGCCTTGGCATCATCTTTCTGGTACTCATACAACATGATAGGATCTGTTGGTACAACAATAAGTTTCATATCAAACTCCTTTAGTCCATGATATTCTAAAATAAGAAGGAAACAAATTTTATAGACACCGAAGTTTGATGCACCATCCAACCTATCTTTATCCCTCAATCTTGTTGAAGCCATTACTGAAGTCCTCGAGAGAAAATAAAAATAATATCTCTTATACCATCTAACAAAAATATCTGGAAAACCTCATAGTCTTCCTCTGCAATGATCTCAACTACTACTCGAAAACCTGCACTTCCTCTATGAACTCACACTGCCCACTAGAACTGCGCATTGGCCCTCCCAGAAACTCACACTCCATCCATGAAATTGATCTAGCAACAAGAAAATGAAACTATGTCTCGAGCAACATGCACTGGTAAACTGACATATCACATTGGTTAATTCAACCTCTCTCTTATGAAAAAAAAACAATGGTATAATTCCTCCAAGTAAATCTGTAAATCGATCTGGGTATTAATCCCTTGGATTCGATTTCCAAACTCTTGCGTTGATCTACTCTTTTAAACCTCTTCACTTCAGATCCACTCTGATACCACGTGAAAATTTGATAAAAATATATCTTATTGCAATCAACCGATAATTATCCAATGTATTTAATTTTGAGAAAAAATATTAAATAAAAAATATTGAATAAAAAAATGATTGTAATATTAAAAAAATAAACCATAGAAATTATGAGAAGAAATCAATGACAAAATGGACAGGGTATTTTTAGAAAAAACCTCCCTAGGAAAAACCCCGAAGGAAAAGCCAGTTATTCAGATCTGAAATTTTTATTAATCTTCAACAAATTTTGCATTTGATGAATATTATAATACTACTTTCCAAACCTCGAAAAATATTTGGAAAAATATTTCTTCACCTTCACAAGTCGATATGACCATTAGAGGGCTCATGAACTCCCTTAGAAACTCGACATGACCTCTCTTAGAAAATGTGGCTTGTACGACCTCAGATGTGTGGCTCATATAGCCCTCTGATGCTCATGACCTGGATGAAATTAGCCTCTTGGATATGCTAGCAACTTGCATGACCCTCTTGCAAGCCTTTATTTCCTCCTCCTTGAAATCTCAACCTCCACAAGGAATCTCAACCTCTCTCAGAGAAAACTCATCCTCTCCTAGAACCCTCACGACTTCAATAACTCAACCTCCTTGTCTCCATAAAAATTTTGAGAGAATTCCTCCTTTGAGTCTCGTAAATTAGAAGAATTATAATGAAAGAAAACTCCATAAATATTCATTGCTTCAACTGTTGTTGAAACCCTCAATGGTGTCAAACCATATGCTATCTTTCCACCCTCTTCATTGTAATGAATGATCTACAAGACAGCCCATCGATTTCCTTTATAATATTTTGTTGAGAAATCGACAACCATGTCTCAATTATTACTAATAAATTAATTGTTTTCCCTAAGTTAAAGCATAGGAAAATAACTAAAAACTGATTAATTAATTTAATTAATACAATTTCATTCAAAAGAATAACTTGGGATTGGATATATTTTTTGATCTTGTGTTCTTAGCCTCACTAATACCACCTAAGGCTAGAACAACTATTTGAGCTACATCAACCAACACTCCCTCTTACATAAGAATGTTTTCTTCGTTGCACACCATCATGCTCTATATTCAAATTTGGAACACTTGTCATCTTGAGTACCCCATGGCGCACTCCACTATGCCACAACTCTCCTAGACTACTCCTATAAGAGATGAGTGAAAACTCATCCTCTATATATCTATAAAGCTCATATGTGAATTCCATTGTCTGCTTCTAGCCCTTTTTGTCACCCTTCTTCTTGTGTGGGAAATTACTATGGCAATGGTCAAACTCATGAAATCATAGCACTTGGTATTCAACATTTCCTTCTTCTTTTCCTCCTTGGATTTAGACCCTTAAATACATTATTCTCTTTTCCCCGTTCTCACAAGAGAAACATTCTTGTTTTCATCTCCCTTCTGCCCAGAACTATTGCTAGTACCATTATTTCTTTTCAAGGCTCAGTTGAAGTTTCTCCTATGTGAATTTGTTCCACAAGCAGTCCCACGTAGGAAAATTAGATCTTCCACTAACCACTTGAATAGAAACATTCCATTGTTTCTTAAATCCATTAAGGGTTTTTCTCATTATCTATTCATCAACGACCTTCTCTTCAATGCATGCTAGCTCATCTCTGACTATCCTGATGTAGGTGAGATAACTAACAACATTATCTCCCTTATTGTTTTTAGTGCTTCTGAGCTTCTCCCTTAGGATCACTTTCTAATTCATATTTTTATCCTAGAAAAGTATGTTGATGGCATCCCACATTTTCTTGGTTGCATCTTCCACTAAATGTGGAACTATGTGGTCCTTGACCCCATCTAGAAGTGGCATGCCTGACCTTGGCATCAATTTTTTGATACTCACGCAACATGATATGATGTGTTAGTATAATGATATGTTCTATAGAAAAATCCTTCAATAACTTCTCTTCTACCGAATTTTATAGACATCAATGTTCAATGCACCATCTAACCTATCTTGATCCCTCATTCCTGTTGAAGCCATTACTGAAGCCCTAGAGAGAAAATACAAATAATATCTCTTCTACCAGCTAAAAAAAGTATTTGGAAAACCTCATGGTATTCCTTTGCAATGATCTCGGATACTACTGGGAAATTCACACTTCCCAATGGAACTATGCACTAGGCCTCCTAGAAACGTGTACTCTCTCAAGGAAATCACTTTGACAAATTTCTCTACATCCAAAAACTAGATAAATCCACTTGCATTACCTCCTGGAAATTTATTTGGCAACTACAAAATGAAACTATGTCTTCGTAAACACACACTAGTAAACTGACAAATCACACTGGTTACTTTGGCCTCCCTTTTGCAGAAAAATAACCCTGGTAAAATTCCTCTAAGTAAATTTGGAAATTGATCTAAGTATTAAACCCTTGACTTCCTCTTCCAAACCCCTGCATTGATCTACTCCAGTAAACCTTTGTGCTTCATATCCACTTTGATACCATGTGAAAATTTGATAAAAATATCACTTATTTCAATTAATAGGTAATTATCCAATGTATTTACATTTTAGAAAAATGTTAAAATGAAAATAATAAACAAAAATATGTCTACAGTATTCTCAAAAACAAACTACATAAACTTTGAGAAGAAACCAATCACAAAATGGACACAATATTTTCAGACAAAACAACCCTGGAAAAAACCCTGAAGGGAAAACGAGTTCTTCAAAACTGAGAGCTTTATTAATCTTCAACAAATTATGTAATTGATGAATATTACAATACTTATTTCCAAGCCCCAATTTCACCTCCACAAGTCAATCTAACCAGTAGAAGGCTCATGATCTCCCTCTACAACCTGACACAACTTCTCATGGAAAATACAACATGTATGACCTCACACATGTGGCTCCTATAGCTCTCTAATGCTCACTACCTGGAAAAACTTAACCTCTCGACTATGTTGGTAACTTGTACGTCCCTCTTCACAATCTATATGACCTTCTCCTGGAAATATCTGCCTCCACGAGGAATCTTAGCCTCTCTCAAAGAAAATGCATCCTCTCCTAGAACCCTCACGGCCTCAATAACTCGAGCTCCCTATCTGCGGAAAAATGTTGGGAGAATTCCTCCTTCGTATCACAAAAAATTTAAGAATATTTATTAAAGAAACCTTGGTAAATATTCACTAATTCAAATGCTATTGAAACCATCACTGGTGTCAAACCCCATGCTATCATTATTCCCTCTTCTCTGCAAAGACTGATCTTTGAGACTTCCCATTAATTTCCTTTATAATCTCTTGTTGAAAAATCAACAACCAAGATCTAGATCTAAAATGTTCTAATTGATGGTTAAGATCGCTTAGAAACTTTTCTAGAAGTCTCTAGAGGAAAATAAACCATGTCTGAATTATTACTAATTAATTAATCGGTTTCCCTAAGTTAAAACAATGAATTTAATTAATACACTTACATTCAAAAGAATAACTTGGGCTTGGATATATTTTCCGCTCTATTGTTCCTAGCCTCACTGACACCGGGTGATGCTAGAAAATATGTCTGAGCTACATCAACGAACACAATGGAATATATATCGTATAATTATAATTTTGACACCATTATATAGATTTAAATGATTTGTAGTAGTATTAAAGGGAAATCACTAGCATCATAGGGACAAACACATAACATTTTATTAATAGATCAATATAATATTGATTAAAGGATTAAACTATGCTAATTAAGGATACTTTTACAAGAAAAAAACTAAAACCTTAATCTCTTAATCTATGTATGTATTGTGCAAGGAGAAGGTGACAATTCCTGCAAATAAGCCATCCATATTTCTAAGTGGTTAGGATGTTAACAACATTGTCAACACTTGGAATGATAGTGTTAAACACAAAGGAGGCACGTGTGACCATGAAGCTTAAAAATATCTTTTAGGCCTTAGTGTTTGTCCTTATACCACGGTCAAGGCCCCAGTATCGATCCCCAGTGTGCTAAACCTCTTAATGGTGTCCATATCATATGTGTGGGGTAAATATTTCATTTACAAAGATTGTGTGGTTGTTGCATACCCTATGTATGGTCCATGAGCCATAAATACATCTTTTAGTACCTAAGGCATTGTTTTTACCCTTGGAGAATTGATTGTGCCTTGAGAACCATCTAATGTAGCAAAACCTTGTAATGGTTCTCATATGACCATGATTAAGGCCTTGGGACACATCCTTGCTGAACAAGATGTCCTAATGGAGTATGTATCTGACTTTATGGCTAAAGATCCCCTTTAAATGGCACATGTATTGATCAACACCAATTCATAGAATCTTAATAATAATAAAAAGCTCCCATAACGATCAAAGTAGCTCCTACCAAAGGTATCTCTAAATAGTTTGGATCTAATACTATCCCACTTTAGGTAAAAGAATTTGCAAAATATTTAGTCTTCCCGCGTTGATTACTAGGATTGGAATATTTTATTACCTCATGTTGACAACTTCCCTTCCATAATATTTTTTAATCTTATTCCTTCATCATTTGTCTATTCAACATGTCTTCATGCATAGGTAAGATGTAGTTATACTATAAACCTAAGTAGATCAATCAAGAGAAACAAACTATCTCCTCTTCCTCCATCCTCTCCTCCTATCATGTATGTTATGTCAATGATCCCACATCTTATACCTAAACATTCTCATATGATTTCATTTTTCATTAACCTTGATCATCCTTGAGCATCTATAGCCCCTATTAAGATATCCTTATATCATTTTTTGAGATTCATGAATTTGAGCTGGAAAATATAAACTAATTGTTGTTTTATGAATAAATACTCCAAGCTTACATTTCTTGTAACTTTAGGTATATAATATAAATCCATATTGTTTTGTTGTACTATTACTACATAGGGATTAGAGAAAAAATCCTAAGAAAAAATCCCTTTCGATGGCAGTGTCTCATAACAGGTAAAGAAACAACAAACAAACCAATGAACCAACATAAGATGCATGGCAAGGAAGCATGGAGAAGAGGATTACAATTGATCTTAATATGGAAAAACTAGTTTTGTTGTGCTAGCTTCCTCATCGGTATAAATTAAAAGTGTGCTTAAGGATCGTCTCAAATAGAAATTTATGAGTGTTTATGTGACAAGTTTGTGTGTTTTTATGAGAAATTAATGAAGTAAATTAGCTTTTAAAAACACATAACAACAAGTAAATTTCATAGAATACAATACACAACAAACACATAACACAGAGCTGATAACGAAGTTCACCCCTCCTGGGCTACATCTCCATGGAACTACTTCAGTGGCTTGGCCCTCTTTAGATAATGGTAAAGTATCTTATTACATGCACCTACAGTGAACCAATGGCTCTGCAAACTGCTCCATTGGATTCAGAAGACCCAAAAACCCCTAAGTAGCCTCTTCTGGCTCTGCAAATGGTCTTCATGTGAACTAGACTCTGGCCTCCTCTCCTGGTGGCCCTGGGCATCTTTAATCTTCAAAGTGGAAAAAACACTTACAAAAGTGCTCCTATGCCTATGCAACCTGCACCATCCTGCTCAGAGCCTCCATATCATCTAGGATAGACTCTTTCTGAGCCTAATTTGGTCGAAATATGCCAAAGTTATGAACACTTTAGTTTCTCCTAGAAAAACTCCACTAAAAATGGAGTAACTCCAGTTAACCCCAACAAAACTGGAGGTCCCGCCGAGCGAACACCGCCAAAATAACCACCAAGTTAAGCATGGGTTAATTAGTGGACAAGCGCATATTAAATAAGCATTAGGCATGTTAATCGCGATTAACATAATTTCACATTAAGAAAACGGATTAGTGCTTAAACCTGGTTTAAGGGTTAAATTAACCTGCATTAGTGGTAATCCTCCGCCATTTATGAATAGGAATCCACCTGATCACGGGTGCATGGTAAGGGGTTGGCCCTCACTTTACCCTTGCCGAAATTACATTCGAATTCAAATATATATGAACCGCAATGTATGTTAAGGCATATTGCGTTGTGTAGTTGGTATGCATGTTGAGTGTTGCGGGCAAGGTCATGGGGTCAACCCCGACCTCCACTGGTCCTCCCCGTGAAATTTTTCTCCATCAAGCTATATGAAATTCAACCTTTACATAACCAAATTTTCGGCCTTTGAGAGGCATGTGGCAACCTCTGGGCTAGCCACGTGTCGAGACCCCATTGGTCCTCCAACATCCAACCACAAACTGACATGTGCCCAGAAACTCGGGCCAACCATAGACTGACACTTGTCAGCACACCATTGGCTAGAGGAAAACCAAAAATTTGACCCATTTGGCCCTGTTTGACCTTTTTTCTAAATTCGCATGTTTGGCAAAGTAGACAAGAGACTCTAACTTTCACATACCGAGTCAGTTTATGATGAAACGAAGTGTGCCGGAATCAAGGCGACGAGCACTTCATTATCGTTCTTGTTTCATGCGATTCCGAAAAAATTGAATTTTTAGCAAATTTTTTCCCCAATTCAATTTCTGATCAACAGTGGCAAGGATTCCAATTGTCGAGCCCTCATCCCATTCAATGCAAGAGCCTGCTCAATTCTTAATATTTTTTAATGCATAATATTTTTTGGTTTATTACAATTTTTACATAATATTATTTTCTATCATAATTTTTATGATCTCTTAGTTATGGATTTTAATTAGATGATTTATGATTTGTTTAATATATATGATATTTTATGATATAGTTTAAATTGTTAAAAAACATAAAAACATATTATTATAAATTTTATAAAAGTATAAAACTTTAAATATTTTTGCTTAAAATTACTTGTAGAATTAATATAATAATGATGACAAACATTTCCTTTTAAAATATTGATTTATAAACCTATTCAATAAAATTTTCAAAACATTGGTAATAAATTAAGCTTTATTGATCCATGAAAAAGATATATATTTTAAGAAAAGAGAACACAATACAATATAAAGTAATAATGAGATGTAAAATTAAAATTAATCATAATTAATAATCTATAAATTAAATATTAAATAAATAATACTTAAAAAACCAAATTTTTAAAAACCATAATTAATTAATAATATTAAAAAAACACTTTTTAAACCCTAAATACACCGAAGGTGTTTTTTTTAAGGGGAGAGTGAACCTCGTTGTCAAAATCGAATCAAAATAAGACACAGATTGTATTGAATTTTCTATGGATCTAACAATTTATGTCTTTGCTAGAGGCAACGTCAGAAGGACGAAGTGGAGAAAGATATCAGGTGGGTCATAGAAAGTGAGTGTGGCATTGAGCTTAAGATGAACGCTTTACGGTAGAAGACCTTAGCGAGTGCAGTTAGTAGTTTCCTCTTAGCAGTTTCCTCTTTCTTAAGGTTGGCAATTGCGCTAATATTGCCAACCATAAAACTAGGCGAAGTCCCTTCACTCTTTGCTTTTTCATAAATATTCTTATCCAACGAGGTTCCTAGATGCAGACTCTAAGAAACTCAAATACATCCCCAATTGTAATCAAAACCACTATTACAACCAATGTTTATATAACGATAACATTCTAGCTAGTGCTATGGTCCAGAGAGATTGAATTTCATTGCAAAAGAGCTTTTAGCTTATAAATAAAATCTAAATGGTACGTTGCTCGAGCATAAGGGGCCACAGACGATCCTATAACAAGCACACCGGAGATTAACAATTGAGATGGTAGACGGGAGCATGAGAAGCGTAATTATATAAAGTATAAGGGAGGGAGGCGGAGACAGATGGTGTAGTTCCATGTACATGTTACTTTAAATCAAAGCCTCTCTAATGTGGATGTATTTGCTACAGTGATTTACCATGCGTCATAAATCAGAGCAACTAAGGAAAACCTCCAAAATTTCGTCAAGATTACATTAAAATTATATATAATAACATAATATAATACATTAAAACATTAAAATAAATCGTGCTAACCAATATATGACAACAGTATATAATACAATACACTTATTACTATTTTTTTTTTAAATTTAAACCTTCAACTTTTAAGATAAAATACATCTTTTTAACAATTAATCTTTTATAAATATGTTGAAAAATATTAATTTATTTAAATATATATTAATATAAAATTTAATATATTAATTAATTTTTATATCTATTTTAAATATAACAAGTGTGTGTGTGTGTGTGTGTGTGTGTGTGTGTGTGTGTGTGTGTGTGTGTGTGTGTGTGTGTGTGTGTGTGTGTGTGTGTGTGTGTGTGTGTGTGTGAATTAATAGAAAGTAAATTAATAAACCAATTTCACATGTAATTTTTTTTATAAAATATTGTTTTTTTTTTTTACAGAAACGGGTAGTGGATTTTATTCAATACTTGGCCTTGATGCCAGAATTCGGGTTACAGGAGGAGGGTTACAATTTGCATTTTTCGCACAGCTTTGGATGGTTGTGGCCATTATGCTTATATAAATTCTCTCTTTATTTGCAGCAATGAGGTCTAATTCTGTGATTTTCCCATGCTAGAAAATGCATACAAACTGGTTTAACAATAAACAGTAAAACATGTCTACTTTTTAATTTAAGGGATTGGATCCCATGACTCTTTTCCGCCTCTGCACAAGGCTCCCGCCGATAGAAGGGCTGCTTTGTTGGCTTCAGTATCCGCCTGCTTGTTGTTGGCTCTCAACACATGGTAGAAGCTCAATTTCTGAAATGAATTTGCCAGGTCCGTTATTCTGAAGATCATTCTTGTCAGTCTTAGATCCGAAGGCTTAGAACGTGAAACCATAATGTTTATTATTATCTGGGAGTCCCCAAAAACATTTACTTCCCTAATGCTCAGTTCTTTTAGGATCTTAAGGCCTTGGAAAAGGGCCAATGCTTCTGCTTGAATGCTGGAAGCAATGCCTAAACCCCAGGCGAAATTATGAGTCTTTATGCCCTCTGAATTTAAAATGACACCTCCTGCTCCAGCTCTGCCCGGATTTCCCTTTGCAGCCCCGTCAAAGAAAAAGGAATGGCTTGGGTGATTTGTGATCCAATCCTGGAACTCTTTAGCTGAAGCCCTTATTTTCCATTCCTTGAGGAGGAGGATTTTGCTTGGAGCTTTTTGAAACTGCATGTCTAGAGCGGCGCCCCAATTTATGTCTTGATGGCTTAAGTTTGTATCATCTTTATGATCACTCAAGCACTCTTTTAGCAGACATTTTATTTTCTCTACCACAAGCTTCGCTTCTTGATTACAATTCCTGAAAATCCTTTTATTTCTCTCCAGCCAGATATTCCAACAGATTAATTTGGGGAGAATAATCCATGCAGCTTTGATCGTCTTATTAGATGGGGGAGGACCAGGATAAATTTGCAGCCAGTTAGCAAAAAGAGCTGGCAAAGAGGTAGGCAGAGCGAAGTTGGAGCAAAGAGGGGCAAGGAGATCAGTCCAAATTTGCATTGAGTAAGGACATTCAAGGATGAGATGCGTAGCACTTTCCTGGTGAATCTTGCACAAGCTGCACCTTGAGGGACCTTGGAATCCATGCTTCTGCAGGTTTTCATCCGTCAAAATTTTACCATGGCAAAGCAACCAGTTGAAGAAATCGATTTTAGGCAAAGATGGACAGTGTCATATCCCCTTCCACGGAGCAGGATTGGTGGCAGCATGAGGGTGTTCGCACAATTTGGAGCAGCCCAACGCTACTATGAAGCCTCCAGTCAACGCCCCCCACCCACGTGAATCTCGTTTTATGATCTGCGTAGGGGCCCCACCATGAAGAAGCGATAACAGGGCGTCGCGTTCTTGCTGCAGCTCTGGTGGTGTTTGGAGATTCCATCCTACCCAGCGGGAGTCCTGCCAGCAGGAGATGTCCAACAGTGTGTGTTGGCCCGCGGCAGTCATCCACCTGCGCAGCGCAAGGAGAAAATGGCATTCTCCCAGCGGCTCCATATTCATAATCCTGTCAGTCCAGAGGTTAATCCCTTTACCATTTCCAGGGATCCAAAAGGCGTTGTCTTTGATGAGCAGGCAGGCCTTTGAACAGAGTTTAGAAAAGGGCGAGTTCGTTGCTGGCAAGGGGTGGTCCAGGCAGCGAGATCGCTGGCCTGTGAAGTATTTTTTCCAAAGCGCTAATTGTGCCCAACCGGGATTTGGAGCAATGATTCTCCATATTAACTTGGCGCTCATTGCAATATTGTGGATGCCCAAGTTCTTGAAATTTAGCCCACCTTCCAACAGTGGTTTAGAGACAGCCTCCCAATTGACCAGGGGGATTTTTTTTTCATTTTGTTTTCCCCCTTTCCAGAAGAATTTTCTGATGATCTCCTCCATTTTTCTAAGAATGCCAATGGGTGCCAGAAGAACTGAAAACTGGAATAAGGGGAGACTGTTAAGAACTGATTTTATGAGGATCGACTTACCAGCTATGTTTAGCCATGAAGAGCCCCAGGCGAGCAGCTTATTTTTTAATTTCTCCAGTTGGGGGAGCCAATCTCTGTTGTAGGCTCTTTTGAGAAAAACAGGGAGGCCCAAGTACTTGAAGGATGTCCAGTTTGAGGAAGCAGCAAAGCCGAAGCATCTCGAAATGGTGTTGAGAAGACTAGGCGAGGTGTTCCAGCAGTAGATATGACATTTGCCATTGTTAAGAATACTTCCAGAGACCCTGCAAAACTTGTCTAGTACTCCTTTGAATTTGGAAGCCATGAGGATAGAGGCAGCTCCCAACATCAGGGTGTCATCAGCAAAGAGAGCATGGTTGATGTTTTTAACCCCTCTAGCAATGCAGAGCCCTGTAATTTCCTGATCTGCCATTTTTTTGTCTAGAAGAAAACTGAGAACTGAGGCTTGAAGGACGAATAACAGTGGGGAGAGGGGGCATCCCTGCCTGAGACCTCTCGTGGCTTTGAAAAAGTCAGCAGCTCTACCATTTACTAATGGGGCAATCCAAGGTTCTGATATGCAAGCCCGGATCCAGTTTATAAAATTTGCCCCAAACCCAAGCTTGTGTAATACTTTAAACATATAGCTATGCCTAACTCTATCGAAAGCATTAGCTAAGTCTAGCTTGATAACCATACCTTTTTCATTTCGACTCAAGCTTGAATGGATTGCTTCTTGTACCAAAGTGAAGTTGTCCACGATCTGGCAACCTTGAATGAATCCTCCTTGACTTTCCGGGATGATTTTGGGGAGAATAAGCTTTAGTCTATTTGCTATGACTTTAGTAAACAATTTGTAGCCAATGTTACATAGTGAAATCGGGCGAAATCTGTTGAAGGAGTTGGCTCCTTTCTCTTTGGGGATGAGGGCCAGAAAAGCAAAGTTTGTGTTGTCTCCAATTTTCTGACAAGTTTGAGACTTTGTGACCATTTTGAAGAGATCTTTTTCCACGATCGGCCAGCGGGTTTGGAGGAATCTGGCTGAGAATCCATCTGGCCCCGGGGCTTTGTCTGGATCCATGGCGAATAGGGCATCCTTAACTTCGTTTTTTGTGACTTTTGCTTCCAGGAGATGATTCATTTCAGCTGAAACCAAGGAGGGAATCACATCCAACGAATCATAGTTTTGGTCCAGCTCTAAGTCTTCACTATACAAACTTTGAAAATGCTGGGAGGCTGCTTTTTTTATGTTTGCAATATCCTTGTGGGTAATAGAGCCATCTTTTATTTCAGAGATAGAGTTGGTGCATTTTCTTGCCTGAGCTTGCTTGTGAAAAAAAGAGGTATTCCTGTCCCCTGCTTTGAGCCAAAGGCTGCGTGATTTGATCCTCCAATATTCTTCCTCAACAAGACAGGCATTGTGATATTTCTGCTGGAGCTGGGCTTCTTTATCTAGGATCTCTTTTGTGATAATGGCTCTTTCAACCTAGAGATGATGGTGATCCAGAGAGCTTTGAATTGATTTCCTTTCATTTGCTGGGTTGGGCAGAGATTTGGCCCAGCTTTTCAAAGCCCTTTTCACTCTTCTGAGCTTCTCCTCCCAGACAAAGAAGGGGGAGCCTTTGACCGGCTGCAGCCAACTATCCTTAACTATATTCATGAAGTCCGGATCTTTAATCCAAAGCGGGCTAAATCTGAAGGGGATAGGCCCATGGTCTAGCTGGGCCACGAGATCAAGTTTGATGGGTTTATGATCAGAAGTGCTGCAAGGGAGAATATGGACCCTAGCCTCTAGACCAAGAAGGAGAAAAGAACTTTGAATGAAGAACCTATCCAGCCTGGCAGCAATGTGGCCAGGCCCAAATCTTTTATTAGACCAGGTATACTTACCTGAGACTGGTTTGATATCCAGAAGATCCCAGTCCTGCATGAGATCTTCTGCCCATTCCCTAGCTGGGTCGCGTACTATGCTGCCTCCTCTTTTATCTTCAGAAAGAAGGGTGAGATTTAGATCTCCAGCAATGATGATATTCTCCAAGCTTAAAAGGTCAGCTTGGTTTCTTATGGATTCCCAACAATTATTTTTTTCCCCAGCATTCACGAGGACATACACGTTGAAAAGACTGAATATCACATTTGAGTCTAAGTGTCGCAGCTTTGAGAGCATCCAGTAAGGATTGAGTGTCTCAGAGATGACTGAGATTTTGCCAGCATTCCAGAGAGAGCCCAAGCCACCAGAAGCCCCTCGAGCTGAGATTGCTTTTGCCTCGCATCTGTTCCATAGATTTTTACTTGTTTGGAGGAAGACAGAGTCCTCCAGTTTAGTCTCCTGAATGAGGAGTATGTCAGGAGCTTCTATCCTTATTAAGTTTCTGATAGCTTCTTCTTTGATTCTGCTCCCCATACCTCTACAATTCCAGGAGACGATCTTCATCATTTGTATTTCTGGTTGGCTCCCTTGGAGCCTTGAGGTTGTTTTCTATCCATCTTTGGTTTTGATGCTAATAGCTTTTCAAGAGTTGGTTGGCTGCCTTGTAGTTTCTCTTTGAACGTTTCCTGCTCTCTTTTTTCCCGATCTGATTTGCGGCCTCTAGTGGATCTCCTTATCGAAGCTTGAGATTCGCCTATTTCACCTTCTTCCTCCGATTCTTCGGATTCTTGCTCCACTTCCTCTGCTTCTACAGAGTTTCCTTTGGAGCTCTCAGCCCGACTAGCCCCCTTGGGAGAAGAGGGAGTGCCCTTTTCGGGAGGGTTTGATTTTTGAGTACCTGCATCTTGAGATTCCTCCAGGAGCGAGCTAAGGGGGGCATATTTATTATCTTGCTCCTTTCTGGGGGGAGGTTGCTGCGCAGGGGCCTGGGGACCTTTTCCATTTGGACCCCCTTGTTTTCTGGTAGTCCTTGCACGCTTGACCTGATTCCAGCCCTCTTCCTTGCCCTTGCCTGTCTCAGCATTGGAGGGGCATCCTCTGGCGAAGTGGCCATATACGTGGCACTTTCGGCATTTGAAGGGCAGTTGTTCGTAATCTAGCTTCTGCACATGTGTCCAGCTTCCAACTTTGATTTTGATGGCTTCCGGGAGACCCACCTCTAGATCTACTTCAACGCAGATCCGGGCACAGTCATATTGATCTTTGCTGTTTTCCCGATCTATGAATTTCCCGAGGGCGTTGCCGATGTGCTTTAACGAGTCCCAGTTCCAGCAATGAACCGGAAGATTTGGGAGTCTAACCCATACCGGGACAGCAGAGGGAACATCAACAGCAGGGTCGAAATCTGGTGTCCATTTATTTAGGTAAAGCCCCTGGGGGCCCATGAAATAGGGGCCATTCTGGAAGATTAGATCCTTGTCGTCCTTGGAGGTGAATTCGAAGAGAAAGAATCCTCTTCCTAAAAAATAATATGTAATGTTTTCCTTAATCAAAGGCGCCTAGTTCTTATTGACCCAGTTCTCAGTAGTCTTTGGAGAAGGCCACAGTCCGATAAACTGACCCACGAGGGCGCGTTCAGCCATAGTCAAGGCGACTTGAATCGGGGTCTCCGGCGGCAAGGAAATTTCAGGAATATCCTCGATCCTCTTGACAAACTTGGCAGCTTCACATTTTTTCTTCGGCGGCAGCCCAGCTAAGAGCCTGTCAAAAGCATCTGAAGAAGAAGGAGGCGGGGGGGTAGGGGGCTAGCCCTGGGCGAGCCCGGGGCCTCCATGGGGGCGAACCCTAGCACGGGCCACCACCCTGCAGCAAAAAGCAGTTCAAACTCGGCAGAAGCGCAGATCCTACGCAACAGAAAGGGGTAAGGGCCTTAGGGCCGCAAGGGGAGAGCAGGGAGCCGAGGGCCTCAGGCCGCAAGGCAGCAACCCAGGGAGACCGGTGCGCCGAAGCGCATGCAGGAAGGCCTCCTCACACCAGGTCACGGGACGCAGCGCAGCTCAGAGCGGGCAAAATCTTTGCAACTTTTATAAAATATTGTTAAAAACTATTTGTGTTTTAAATTAACCAATAGTTTATTAAAATATTCTTCAAAAACTATTTTTTAAAATTAACTAGTACTTTATAAAAATCATTATTATATTTAAAAATAATATAAAATACATTAATATTTATCGAATAAAAAATCAAAAAATAAAGTATTTTTGTTTATTCATGCATGTAATACTCTCACTGAATAATATATATATTGAATGGTTGGGTATGAATAAGTGATAAACATAAATATTTGTCTTTCTAAAATTAACTAGTAAATATTGTTTATGGTCAACCATAAAATTATAGGAAAAAGGAAAAAGTGCTAAATATTAGTTTCATTTAACACAATTAGAAGACAATTATTCTTCTTACTAGAGATAAATAATCTTAGTTGGGAAAAGTGAGCCAAGAGGGTGAGAGGGAAGAAAACCTAACACAACCTTGTGAACTTGGAACCTAATTAGAGGAGATCCAAGGGACGAGAATGAAGGAAGTTGTAAGCATGTGACCCTCAAATATGACGAGAGGTAGAACGTTGACAAGTAAGAGATTCTTGAGTTGGTTGGCCAGTGGAATCCAAAGTGAAGCCCATCTGCTCAGTTTTAGCCCTAAGACTAGACCTAGTGGGGTCAGAGAATGTCTAGGGTTAGACTTGCTATGATCATTATTTAAATAACTATTATGGAATTGAAACTAGCTGGGGGGGTTTTGGTAGTGGATACAGTACTCATTGGTTGGGTGGGGCACTCATTTTCTTAGTGATTTTATGGTTGGTCCATAAAGTTAAGGAAACAAATAAATCATACTCATTGGTTGGGTGGGGCACTCATTTTCTTAGTGATTTTATGCTTGGTCTAGAAAGTTAAGGAAACAAATAAATCAAAACTACTCTCAGTATCTATATTAGTTTTTGTTTTTCCTTGAATGGTTATACAGTGTGTAATTTATTAAGGAATTTTGTTCTACGATTGTGTGTATAACTGTGTAATTTATTGAGGAACACTGTTCCACAGTTATGTATAAGATTGTAACTTGTTGAGAAAGTGGTCAACCAACCTCCAATCATAACCATATAAATTAAATCTATAGAGAAAAGATAGGTTCTGGAAATAGATCTCATATAAATCCCAAGTGTGATATAAGAATGGGTTTTATATTAATATATTAGAATCTTTAATAAATTAGATAAAATAAATAGTTAAAGAAAATGAAGAATTAAAAAAATGAAAATCATATTAAAAATTATAATTAGGTTGAAATAGATCACATACAAATATCAAGTCTGATATAAGAATGAGATTTATATTTTTCAGAATCTTTAATAAATTAGATAAAATAAATAAAGAAAGAAAAATTAAAAATTAAAAAAATGATAATTATATTAAAATAAATAAAAGTACCTATTACTATTTATTTTTATGGGATATTTATTCTTATTTAATTTAATTTACAATTAATTAAAATCAATCTAGACCCTCTTAAATCCATATCTACCTAGCATCAACCAAAAGGGATTAACTATGGAATTGAGATAGATAACCATATTAAAAAAAAAAAAAGGAAAAATTGAAAAAATGATAATCATATTAAAAAAAATGAAAATTTAAAAAATTTATAATTATAAGAATAGGATTTATATGGGATCACTTAAAGTTTTGTCATCAAGTTTTTCAAGGTTTTTGCACTACTCATTCACAGATCTAGGAATTGTTTTCACACCTTTGTTTACACGAAAAAGGAAAAAGTACTAAATGAGAGTTTCATTTAACAATTATTCCTCCCACTAGACATAAATAATCTTAGTTGGGAAAAGTGAGCCAAGAGGGTGAGAGGGAAGAAACCCTAACACAACCTTGTGAACTTGGAACCTAGTTAGAGGAGGTCCAAGAGAGGAGAATGAAGTTGTAAGCTTATGACCCTCAAATATGACATTATTGAGGGAGGCAAAACATTGACAAGCAAGAGATCCTTGCGCTGGTTGGCCAGTGGAATCTAAACTTAAGTCTATCTGCTCAGTTTTAGCCCTAAGACTAGACCTAGTGGGGTCAAAGAATTTCTAGGGTTAGATATGTTATAATAATTGTTCAAAAAACTATTATGGAAGTGAAAATAGCTTGGGGGGGTTCTAGTAGTGAATTACTTACGCATTGGTGTGGTGGAGCACTCATTTTCTTGGTGATTTTATGGTTGGTCCAGAAATTAAAGGAAATAAATAAGTCACAACTACTCTAAGTATCTATACTACTTTTTGTTTTTCCTTGAATGGTTATATAGTTTGTAATTTATTGAGGAATTTTGTTCTACAGTTCTCTGTAAAACTATGTAATTTATTGAGGAACATTCTTCCACAATCTTGTATAAGACTGTAGTTGTTGAGAAATCATGTGTGTTGTTTTCTATGTAAGAGTAAGAATGGGAATTTAGGTTAGTTCCAGGCTTATTGAGGAACATTGCTCCACAGTTCTGTATAAGACTGTAGATGATGAGAAATCATGTGTGTTGTTTTCTATGTAACATGTGTGTTGTTTTCTATGTAAGAGTAAGAGTGGGGATTTAGGTTAGTTTCAGGCTAGGGAAGACAGTGGTCAGCCACATTCTTCCACAGTTCTGTATAAGACTATAGCTTGTTGAGAAATCATGTGTGTTGTTTTCTATGTAAGAGTAACAATGGGGATTTAGGTTAGTTCCAGGCTAGGGCGGACAATGGTCAGCCAACCCGTAACAATCCTAACCATATAAATTAAATATGTAGAGAAAAGATAGATTCTGGAAATATATCTCATATAAATACCAACTATGAAATAAGAATGGGTTTTATATTAATATATTAGAATCTTTAATAAATTAGATAAAATAAATAGTTAAAGAAAAATCAAGAATTAAAAAAATGATACTCATATTAAAAATGATAATCAGGTTTCTCGAAATAGATCTCATATAAATCCCAAGTCTAATATAAGAATGTGATTTATATTCTTCGGAATCTTTAATAAATTAGATTAAATAAATAAAGAAAGAAAAATTAAAAATTAAAAAAAATGATAATCATATTAAAATAAATAAAGCCACTTATTATTATTTATTTTTATGAGATAATTTACTCTTATTTCATTTAATTTACGATTAATTAAAATCAATATAGATCTATCTTAAATCAATATCTACCAAACATTAACCGAAAGGGATTAACTATGGAATTGAGATGGATAACCATATTAAAAAAAAATGAAGAATTGAAAAAATGATAATCATATTAAAAAAATAATAATCATAAGAATTGGATTTATATGGAATCACTTAAATTTTTGTTATCAATTTTTTAAAGTTTTTTGCATTACTCATTCTAATATGAGTATTGGAAGATAATTCTTCCATACTCATATTAGAATTAGTTGCAGATCTGTAGGTGGATGTTGAGAGAATATCTCAACCTCCCTATTCATATTTAGAAGTGGTTGGATCTCAGCAGCACTATAAATATTGTGATGTATTCGTTTGATTAAATATAGAGAGTAATAGATATATTTTGTTTTGTGTGTTAATATTGTGCAATGGATGCTCTCTCTAATTTTAATTTGGTATCAGAGTTTCTACTGGCTTAAATCCCTCACGGGATGGCCAAGAAGATGTGAGAGCAATGATTTTCAAACCACTGCTGTAGGAGAGTAGATAGAAGAAGAAGAAATGGCGGATCAAATTGATTTTTCTAGAATGGAAGGCGCTACGGGAAGAAGGATATTGGTTGCAGTGGACGAAAGTGAAGAGAGCATGTATGCCTTGAAATGGGTTGTTGATTTTCTACATCTTGATTCCACCGACACACTCATCTTGTGCTATTCTCGAAAAGCTTATGAGGGGCTCGGAGGTCCTGGGTTCATACCCACACCAGACGTTTTAATAACTTTGGAGAAATATCAAGACCGGGTTGGTGAGGCCGTTACGCAAAAGGCCAGAGATATCTGCAGCGGGAGCCCAGCTAACGTGGAGGAGAAGATTGTAAAAGGAGATTTTCTCGTCATTGGAAGCCATGGCTATGGCACTTTCAAAAGAACATTTATGGGGAGCGTCAGCGACTATTGTGTACACCATGCAAAGTGTCCTATAACGATTGTAAAGAAGCCTCACGTCGGATCTCAATCATAACTAGTAGAGCATTGTGTATCGCCTCTGCTCTCTATAAAATAAATCGATTCAATGGCCCAGCGTTACCTGGCCAAGCCGAAAAATTCCGCCAAATTCTTCCGCGCGATCCCGTGGCTCTTTCGGCGGGTGAAATTCTTGGGCAACGTAATGTCAAAGTATCATGCCTCTGCTTTCATGGGTTTATGAACATGGCCAGAATTGCTGATGTATTCCAGTATTCCTCACGAATCGACGAAGGCGTGCAGTGTGGCGGGATACCCAATTCCTGCGAAAGCAAGGGTCATAGTCAACGTGTGGGCGATTGGTGCATGGGAAGAGGACGCTTTGGCGTTCAAGCCAGAGAAGTTTATGGAGGTGAATGGCAACTACAGATCAGTGTTTGAAGTTCATTGTTTTTGTGGAGTGTGTAGCTTGTTCATATGTAGAATTGTGGATTTGTTGTTGTGAGATTTGTTTAGTGCAGAAGCAATTATTGAACAATTTAGCATCATTTAAATTAGTCATTCTTGATGTTCTTCGGTGCCGAGAGAACAATTGGCTAATTTGATTATGTGAATTTTTTATATGCTGATGGGTCTTGTTGTGCTTCGGGCTTCAAGAGCATCGGTTACAGGTTATACAATGAGATCCTTGTGTGTAAAGGTCACTTTGTATGATTGATTGCTAATCATATTCTGTACCTAGAATATTTTCCTATAGGACTGTTGAAATTTATTCTTTGGGGTTATTTCACAGATGGAAATATTTCAATAGGGTAGTTCAGTGTCGAGACTCTTCTTTGGGGGTGTCAAGATTTTTTAATCTTACAAATTCAGCATTGATGGTCAGAAGCAGGTTTACTTTAAATGGGTTGGAAGGTAAGCTCGAAGATGTGAAGAAAGAAAGAGCAGAATCCAAAACACTGCAGAGTGAGTAGAGTTGCTGATGAATACTAGTGAGACGAAGATAATTTTTATTGTGATGATATGTATGTAAGAATTAAGAGGGAGTATTGGAAGATAATTCTTCCATACTCATATTAGAATTAGTTGCAAATCTGTAGGTGGATGTTGAGAGAATATCTCAACCTCCCTATTCATATTTAGAAGTGGTTGGATCTCAGCGACACTATAAATATTGTGATGTATTCGTTTGATTAAATATAGAGAGTATTAGATATATTTTGTTTTGTGTGTTAATATTGTGCAATGGATGCTCTCTCTAATTTTAATTATCTAGGAATTGTTTTCACACCTTTGTTTACAGGAAAAAGGAAAAAGTGTTAAATGAGAGTTTCACTTAACAGACAATTAGAAGACAATTATTCCTCCCACTAGAGATAAATAATCTTAGTTGGGAAAAGTGAGTGAAGACTCTGAAAGGGAAGAAAACCTAACGAGATTCTTGAGCTAATTGGTTGGCCAGTGGAATCCAAAGTGAAGCCCATTTGCTCAATTTTAGCCCTAAGACTAGACCTAGCGGGGTGAGAGAATGTTTAGGGTTAGAACTGTTATGATCATTGTTCAAATAACTGCTATGGAAGCGAAACTAGCTTGGGGGAATTCTGGTAGTGGATACAGTACTTATTGGTTGGTTGGGGAACTCATTTTGTTGGTGATTTTATGGTTTGTCTAGAAAGTTAAGGAAACAAATCTTGGTGATTTTATGGTTTGTCCGGAAAGTTAAGGAAACAAATCTTGGTGATTTTATGGTTTGTTTTTCCGTGAATGGTCATATAGTGTGTAATTTTTGAGGAAATAATATGTTCTACATACTAGCTTGGGGGAGTTATGGTAGTGGATACAGTACTTATTGGATGGGTGGGGCACTCATTTTGTTGGTGATTTTATGGTTTGTCCAGAAAGTTAAGGAAACAAATCTTGGTGATTTTATGGTTTGTTTGTCCGTGAATGGTCATAAAGTGTGTAATTTTTTGAGGAATTATGTTCTACATTTCTGTGTATAACTAGGTAATTTATTGAGGAACATTGTTCCATAGTTCTGTATAAGGCTATGTAGGTTGTTGAGAAATCATGTGTGTTGTTTTCCATGTAAGAGTAAGAATGGAGGGTTTAGGTTAGTTCCAGGCAGGGGGAAATCATTTATGTTGTTTTCTATGTAATAGTGAGAATGGGGGGTTTAGGTTAGTTCTAGGCTAGGGTGAAGGCTAGGGCGAACAGTGGTCAGTCAACCAACCTGTAACAAACATAACCATATAAATTAAATTTGTAGAGAAAAGATAGGTTCTGGAAATAGATCTCATATAAATCCCAAGTGTGATATAAGAATGGGTTTTATATTAATATATTAGAATCTTTAATAAATTAGATAAAATAAATTGTTAAAGAAAAATGATAATCATGTTAAAAATGATAACCAAGTTCTGGAAATAAATCTCATATAAATCCCAAGTCTAATATAAGAATGAGATTTATATTCTTCTGAATCTTTAATAAATTAGATAAAATCAATCAAGAAAGAAAATTAAAAATTAAAAAAATGATAATCAAATTATAATAAATAAAAATATCTATTATTATTTATTTTTATGGGATATTTATTCTTATTTCATTTAATTTACAATTAATTAAAATCAATCTAGATCTATCTTAAATCCATATCTACCACTTATCAACGGAAAGGGATTAACTATGAAATTGAGATGTATAACCATATTAAAAAGAAAATGAAGAATTGAAAAAATATAATCATATTTTTTTAAAAATGATAATCATAAGAATAAGATTTATATGGTATCACTTAAAGTCTTTTCATTAAGTTTTTCAAGGTTTTTGCACTTCTCATTCACATATTTAGGAATTGTTTTCACACCTTTATTTACAACTTTAATATTATCCATAGTTAAATCTTCAATAACTTTTAATATTATTCATATCTACTCTTCAATACAATGAATTATAATTTTAAGTTGTGAAATGTTATCACCAAAAATGACTTGAGAAACCACACATTGTCAAATTATAATGTACAATAATTACTCTTGCTCTTTTAGTATGATTATCATATTTTTTTTAATTTTTTACTTTTAATTTGTTTGCTTTTTAATTAATTTCCGCATTTTATTTAATTTATTATTAAATTTAATAGCTCTTTTTAGTATGAATATTATATTTTTTTGTTTGATTTTTAATTGATTTTTGCTTTTTATTTCATTTATTATTAGATATTAGTTAAAAATAATAGGAATCCTATAATTTCAAATTATATATTTTTAAAATTATGGAAGTGATGTTGTAAAACATTATGTAAGGCATAATGTAATGTAGTGTCATGTTGAATTGGTCAATATTAAAATTAAAAATTAAAATTAATGTTTTACTTAGTCATTTGAACAACTGTGATTTACAAGCCCGTGGCATTACATAGCCCATAGTATTTTTTAGGATTAAGCTTATTTAAAGGGTTGAGGAAATCCATCATGGAATGCAAGAGTATTAGATTAGATCCATCTCAACTCCATACTTGATCCCTCTAAATGCTTGGTAGATTTAGATTTAAGATGGATCTAGATTGTTTTTAATAAAATGTCAATTAAATGAAATAAGAATAAATATCTCATAAAAATAAATAATAATAAGCATTTTTATTATTTTTATATGAATATCATTTTTTTAATTCTTTATTTATTTTATCTAATTTATTAAAGATTGTGATATAAGAATATAAATCTCATTCTTATATGACTTGGGATTTATATGGTATATGTTTCCAATATCATTTTTTTAATTTTCATTTTATTTAGTATGATTATCATTTTTTCAATTCTTCATTTTTTTTTAAATGATGATCTATCTTAACTCCATACTAATCTTTCTCTGTGTTTGGTAGATCTGGATTTAAGATAGATCTAGGTAATTAAATGAAATAAGAATAAATTTCCCATAAAAATAAATGATAATAGGTATTTTTTGTTTTAAATATGATTATCATTTTTTTTATTCTTCATTTTTCTTTCTTTATTTATTTTATCTAATTTATTAAAGATTAGTTTTCTATCTTATTTGTTTGAGATTAATTAAAAATGGTGGGAATCATACAACTTCAAATTATATTGTTTCATTCACTGACTTATAAAGGACCATGTGATAAACATTTGCATGTTTAAAATAGTATGATATGTGCATGAGGATCCTTAATTTTGTAGATATTTTATGACAAACTAATGTTTGGAGGAAGAATGACTTGTTGGTAGAGTGATTTCTCGATGCATAAAACTCATGCAAATTCCAATGACTATTAGGGAGGATAAGTTTAAGCCATAAATGTGATGTGGGCTAAAGATTCTGTCCAACTATTTTAAGTCTCTTGACATTCAAATCTAAAGAGAAATCAATGTCCATTGTAGCAAAGCTTATGCCTCTAGATGTAAGGTCTACCAAAGTGCAAGTATTCCCTATAGTAATAGTCTTCAAAAAGACAAAATACTTATGGAGCTTCAGCAAATACAATTTCATAACAGGTTATACATATTGCTACTTTTAATAGATTTGAGGATTTCTATTAGTTGAAGATATGAAGAAACTATGATATCTAAGATGTTTTCAAGAAAATATGTTCCAAGGAATCCACCATGTTCAAAGTTGCTAGCACTTATTATTTCAATATAAAATGCTGGAACCCAATTATATTTTTCCCTTTCACAAAATAATTTGAGTGTAGTTTTCAAGGAAAATGTTTGTGTCACTTTTTTCTTGTATTTGGCATATTATGTTTTGATTAGTGAGTAATAAACACCTACTATAGAGTGTTAAATTCTTTGCATCCTAGCATATGTTGGATCCAAAATTAGTTTGATTCAATGGCACACACTACAATATGCAAAGTATTTATTTATCAGTTTGTGTCTCTTCTTTTATGTTTTGAATATTATTTCATACATCATAGTAGAAGGCAAAATTGATAATGTTTGTAAGGTTTCTAGTTGCACATGCATGGGATTGGTTAAAGCTTAATAGTTCTCTTGTATTGTATTTTTTTCTACTCTACAAATAACTAGAGCTAAAAAAAAGAATATTGAAGTAAGAAAATTCAATAAATTAAAAAACCATAAATAAAAGATATATCTGTGAAATATTTGGACAACAAATTTTTTGTAGAACATAATTGGATCCTTAATAATAAATGGAATATAGTAAATCTTATTAAATGGAATATAGTAAATCACAATGCACTATTTATAACAAACTCTACTCCCCTTTTATATCCAACTTATATTATCTTCAGTGTAGTTCCCTTCCCTTCTCCATTTATGAGATAGGCTAGTTAATTAAGATAATAATGAAATTAAAATAATTTGTTTAAATCAAATTTCCTTGTATAAACAAGATTTTCCCTATCCCATTATTTCCATTGAATCAAATCTTGCCATGTCTAAAGTTTCCTGAAAAAAAAAACGTACAACTTCATTTCAAAGTGTTTGACAGCCTACATTAATGGCCAATTTCCCAACTCGAAAAAATAACTAGTTTATATTTTCTACCAGCAGGAAATCGATAATCATACTGGTTTATATTTTCTACCAGCAGGAAATCGATAATCATACTGGTTTTTATAATCATTTGAGCGCAGCTGCTCGAGTACTCCCTCACTCCATTGCAATTTCGAACATCCATCCACATCAAGTAGCTCCAATGAGCTCAAATGCTCAACACTCGGCAACCTCTGTAATTTGGAACACTCCGTCAAGAGAAGACGTTGGAGGCCCGTCAGGTTCCCAACCGAGTCTGGGAGCGCCTGCAGAGCGGAGCACCAGCGCAGGTTAAGGGTTTGGAGGCCCGTCAGGTTCCCAATCGAGTCTGGGAGCGCCTGCAGAGCGGAGCACCAGCGCAGGTTAAGGCTTTGGAGGCCCGTCAGCTTCCCAACCGAGTCTGGGAGCGCCTGCAGAGCGGAGCAGGAGCTCAGGTCAAGCCTTTGGAGGCTTGTCAGCTTCCCAACCGAGTCTGGGAGCGCTTGCAGAGCGGAGCACGAGCCCAGGTCGAGGCTTTGGAGGCCCGTCAGCTTCCCAACCGAGTCTGGGAGCGCCTGCAGAGCGGAGCAGCAGCGCAGGCCGAGGCTTTGGAGGCCCGTCAGCTTCCCAACCGAGTCTGGGAGTGCCTGCAAAGCGGAGCAGCAGCGCAGGTCGAGGCTTTGGAGGCCCGTCAGCTTCCCAACCCAGTCTGGGAGCGCCTGCAGAGCGGAGCAGCAGCCCAGGTCGAGGCTTTGGAGGCCCGTCAGCTTCCCAAACGAGTCTGGGAGCGCCTGCAGAGCGGAGCAGCAGCCTAGGTCGAGGCTTTGGAGGCCCGTCAGCTTCCCAAACGAGTCTGGGAGCCCTTGCAGAGCGGAGCAGCCCAGCCTGAGTCGGGCACGGGGGCCAGTAGGCGCGAGCAGTCTGGGAGCCCTTGCAGAGCGGAGCAGCTGCCCAGGTCGAGGCTTTGGAGGCCCGTCAGCTTCCCAAACGAGTCTGGGAGCGCCTGCAGCGCGGAGCAGCGACCCAGGTCGAGGCTTTGGAGGCCCGTCAGCTTCCCAAATGAGTCTGGGAGCGCCTGCAGAGCGGAGCACAAGCGCAGGTCGAGGCTTTGGAAGCCCGTCAGGTTCCCAACCGAGTCTGGGAGCGCCTGCAGAGCGGAGCACCAGCTCAGGTCGAGGCTTTGGAGGCCCGTCAGCTTCCCAACCGACTCTGGGAGCGCCTGCAGAGCGGAGCACGATCTCAGGTCGAGGCTTTGGAGGTCCGTCAGGTTCCCAACCGAGTCTGGGAGCCCCTGCAGTGCACCAGCGGGGCACCAGCGCAGGTCGAGGCTTTGGAGGCTCGTCAGGTTCCCAACCGAGTCTGGGAGCCCCTGCAGTGCGGAGCACCAGCGCAAGTCGAGGCTTTGGAGGCCCGTCAGGTTCCCAACCGAGTCTGGGAGCGCCTGCAGAGTGGAGCACGAGACCAGGTCGAGGCTTTGGAGGCCCGTCAGGTTCCCAACCGAGTCTGGGAGCACCTGCAGAGTGGAGCACGATCTCAGGTCAAGGCTTTGGAGGCCCGTCAGGTTCCCAACCGAGTCTGGGAGCGCCTGCAGACTGTGGCACTCGCTCAATTCAAGAGTGTGAAGACTCGTTAAGTTTCCAATTGACTCTGGCAGCAACGTCATTTTTTCACAAAAGTTGAAGCTGACATGTTTCAGGGAATGCATATTACAGAATTCATTTGGCAAACTTTCATGATCACTTCTCCACAGGACAAATTCTTCTAGGTGCTTCAGCGTACCAATGGACTCTGGAACCGCTGAAAGAGGACCATCAATATGCAATTTCCTCAACTGCAAAGGTGCCTGCAATATTTACAAACAGTGAGTTTGACACTATAAATGGCAACACTTTGGCACTCTGGAATAAGAAAACAATTCTTAAGGTTAAACAACCTTTTACAGATTGAAAAAAAAAAGTAAACAGACGTTTAAATAAATCAACAAGACTACCTGAGATTCATGTTCCCACAGTGTTTTCAAATTTCTCCCTTCTATATGTAACACTCTTAAATTCTTTATTGGAAGCGACAAAGGTAACGAGGAGCTCAGACAGTTTTCCCAGCGGAGATACATTAGTCGCGGTAGCTCCCTACCGAATCCACGTTCAACGGAATAACCTTCAGCCCTAAGAATCCGCAAGTTCCTTAGGTTGCAACTGGAAAGGCTTTCGAATGATTGGTGAGGGACATTTCCATGAACCATGCTAATTCCACGCACCTGAATTGTTCATCCTGGGTTGTCAGAAACAAAATTGACAATATTGGAGGGTTTTAAGAATTTAAAACTTCAAAATATGGATAACACATTGACAATACTGTAGGGTTATAAGAATATAAAGCTTCAAAATACTCACAGAAGATTGCCTAGACACATTATAAAGATCCTCCTCAGTCATTCGCCAAAGTCGACGCGGATCATTTGCCAGAGATCTGCCAAGATCATCTGCCAGAGATCTGCCAAGATCTCTAATGTGGTCGTGCATTCTCAGGCAGTTTTTGCTGTCCACCTCCACCAAACACCTGTTTTCCAGCTTCCAAAAACCTAGCCGTCCCGACCAGCCAGATTCCTTCCATACTGTTATGGCAGTATCCTTATATTCCCCTATGAAGAAACAGGCGATGTCTAAGAATATCTGTTTCTCCTCTTCCTCCAGAGCATCATAACTAATCTTAAGTGTTTTTTGTATATCACTGGGAAGTTTTAGTATTAGTTCATTCCAATGCTCTAAATCATCTTTTCCACGAAGAAGCGCCCCAAGAACTTTCAGAGATAAGGGCAATCCATTGCAGGCATCCAAAAACTTTTGAACCACTCCCACAAATCCTACTACAGGATGGGGCTTACCGAAAGCGTGCAAGCAAAAGAGCTCTCGTGAGTGCTCAAGACTGAGGTATTTCATCGTGTAAATGGATGATATTATCCCTGAGTTTTTAATCACATCTTTATTGCGAGATGTAACTAAAATCAGACTCTTTGGAATGACATCTTTAACTGGTCATCCAGCTGATCAATATGGTCCACATCATCTAAAACCACAAGGGCCTGGGGAGAAGATGATAGACGCATTTTGATCAAACCCTTGCCTTCATCAATGCTATTTATTTGTATATTCGATACACCAAAACCCTGAAGAAGGCTACTCTGCAGGGAATCTAAAGATTTGGATCTGACATCAAATAAAAAGCAACATTTATTGTATTTTCCTCTGTCACGATTGAAAATTTCTTTGGCGATGGTCGTTTTTCCGATCCCGCCCAAACCGACAATTGCCACAATGCGAGGCTCTCCCTTTGGCGCTGCAATGACATCATCCAAGCCTTTTACATTTTCGGCCAGGCCAGTTGGATATTTAGCTACATCCAGATGGGGCCTGCGAACCTCTTGCAAAACCTTTTGGACGACCTTGTCGACTAGCTGCCCCTCGTCGCCACTGAATAATATTCACAATAAAATGACTAGTAAGAAATGACTACAACAATTAAGTATGATATACCTGTTAATCCAGTAAATAAAAAACTAAGAATAAGAGGGAGAAGTGAAGGCGCCATTACCCGTTACAGGCGCTGAGCTCAAAACCGCTTATTTCTGCGACAGAGATAAGGGCATCCTTCCATTTCTTAATAGTGTTGGAATCATGCCGTCGTTTCTGTTCAAGCATCTGCAGGGCTCGAGCATACACTCCATCTATGGCCTGCGTCCGCTTTAATTCCCCAGGGCTGACATGATAGAAAATAGGGATAATTGTAGCCCCCGACTTCAACATCGACTCCAACATCAATAATTCCATGGGACGTCTAAGCAAGTGGTAATCGAATTCCATGGTCGAGAATTTCTTGGTGTTAGCTGTCCCGCAGTTTACGCGTCTCTAGTCAACTACTTTCTGCATCTCTCCTGACAGACGAAACCCATGCGTGGTTTCCTTCCCTTTTTTTATTCTTTGATTGTGACAGGACTTTTGTTCGATTCATTATGCAAAGCACTTGGCCGGGTTCCTTTTACTTTCGACGATTTGTTTCTTTCGATTGTAGAAAAAAATTCAAGGCAATTAAGCGTGTTATTGATTGCAATTCCTCTGATTCCATCAGGAAGATGATAATGGGTTTCTTTCTATCCCCCCTTCCTCTACATGTTAAGATTAAGTGTTTATGCCATTAAAGTGGACATGTTTCTCCACAGAGTTGTCGCTTCTTTAATCTTTACTAATTTTTCCCTTCATTTCTATTGTTTTATAATTTATATGTACTTCTTGTGATTTAATATATACAAGGGTGCAAAGGCACACAGAAGGAGTCGACTTTGTAATAAATATTTGTGCCTATGATAGAGTTTGGCCTGGTCGTGCGTGTTTTGATTGAGATTAAGAATTGACATTTTCGAATAAATTAAATGTTAAGAATAATGAAATACTATTTATAGTTTAAATAGAAATGCATATGAATTGAGTGCGATGTAGAGGTAGTGTTGGAGGAAACAAGGATGTAGAGATGGAAGGCATGAGGAAGTAGGAGGCAAGGGAAGGGGGGTGATTTTTGTTTTTGCTTAGTGAAAAACATTAAGAAAGTTAACTGAATAATAAGAACAATAAACATGATTGATTGTTAAAGTTTTGGTAGAAATATCAAAGAATATTTATTTTGAAAAAAATTTCAATTTATTGTTAGTTACAGAAAAGAAAAAAAGAAAACGAAATGTTAAATAGTGTGTCAAGTGAATCCATGTACATGCTTTGTTTAATAATAAATATAAAAATGAATTTGGACTAAATAGAAAATCAAGAAATAAAATATGAAGAAATAAAGAAAATAAATAAATAGAAATGGAATAAAATAAAGATAAAATTAGAAATAAAAATAAAATAGATAAATTAAATTTGTAATTTGAAAGTAAAAAAAAAAAAAAAAAAAATTAAAATAAAATAAAATACCAAATGCTTTGAGCTAATTTTATTCCTTATTACAAGTTAAATAAAATTGAGATTTTTTTTCTTTAAGAAACATATATATATATATATTAATTGATAATTTTAATTTTAATAATTTTTGTGCATAAAATTAATAAAATTTAATTATATTGTATTCTAAAAATTATAAAATTGATATTTTTATTTTTCATTTATTTCTAATTCTATTAATATTAATTTATTCTTAAAGAATTAAAGAATTATAATATGATTTAAATATAAAAATATATTAAATCTTTATTTATTGAAAGACCAATTTTTAAAATGTATTTATTTTATCATTTAATTTATATAGTTTATTAATTTCTTTTGACTAATTAATTTAAAAAATATAGCTTCAAAAATACATTTTTTTAAAGTATTTAAAGAAATTATTTTTTTCATATTTTATAATAAAAATATATATATATAATTAATTGTTTTTATTGAACTTTATTTCATCACTTTTACACTACTTTTTTGCTATAAAAAGAATGGACAGATCTGGCATTTGTTAAAGGGAGATTTTGCAATGTATTTCTGAACCGGAATCGGAATATGGAATGGAAAAATAAGGAACGCAAATATGAAATGAGCCTAAATGTCCATCGACATACTTTTATTGATCCATAAACCTTAATACATTTTTAAATTATTTACCAATTTGAAAAAATTCGATAAATAATATAACAACGACCTTTTTATTTTATAATTTCGCCCTATGTTAGACCAGATAATAAGGCTTCCACACATGTTAAACCTCGGTCTTTTAACTACGCGGCTGGATCATAATTCGTATGGCTCTGCAGCTTCCCGCTGATTGCGAGGACAAATGGCAGAACAATGGCCGCCTCATCACTCCTGCACCACCTCATTCCCCTTATTATTCGCTCATCATAAGAAGCAGCAGCAGCACAATAACTATGATTTCACCACCTTTGGGATAGACGACTATTTGGATGCGAATCCGAATCCCCAATTTGCAGGCTGGTTAGTAGTGTATCAGAGAGGAGCAGCAGAGAATACGAATATAAATAATAATACTGCTTTGCTTTTAAATGGACCGCAGATGCAATGAAGACTATGATTATTTATTCAAAGTGATGTTCACAGGGGACTCCAGCGTGGGTAAGTCCAACATCATCTCCAGAGTGACTCGCAACTGTTTCTCCCATCAGTGGAAGCCCACTGTTGGCGTTGAATTCGCGATTTACACCACTCAGGTACTAATTTTAAAATACCCATTTTGATACATATTGAAATAGAAGTGCACAGCCTCATGAATGAATGATATTGACCTCAAAATTCCAATTTTAGTCTCTATTTGTTAGAGGGAGTCATGAAATTTGAATCTAGAGTACTACGATCACCATTTTAAGACCTAAAGCTTCTGATCTAATTACCACCATTGAAATTTCATGAGTTAATATGATCTCCAACTGGGAATCGCCTATATATGCTCAATCTAAGGTGACCCCCTAATTGGTTGCAATGAACAGGGCAGAAGAGGAAGCGATGTTTAAGCATGGATCTGAAGAGATATAGAAGAAATAATGCAAGCCCTGCTCAATGAACAAATTTGTCATTTATCCCAATTCTGAAGTTATACACTTCGTTTATTGTTTGGCACCATTAGTTGAGGTTGTAACTGTAATCCAATATTAACCTCCGGGTTTTTTTATTAAATTTCGTACATCTTCGTGAAACGTCCGTCGTCCGATGGTGACACTCCAGATCGACGGTCTGTACACATTTCGCGCAGCATCTTCAACCGATGTATAACGCGCGAAAGTCCGTTTTACTCGGCGGTTTTGAAACAGTGGTCTAGCCACGTGTCATTTAATCTATGGAATCGCTGTGATTTGTTCAATACCGCCTGCTCCGGAAAAGCAGTGCGGAATGGCAGGGTGGTTTTCGGAAAGACTCTGTTACTCTGTTTGCTCCCAGCGATTCAGCGTTCTGCATGAATTTTTCGGTCCCGCCAGAAGATTTCTCTACTACTCGCCTGAATCACCACATTGTGAAGGGGGTTTTCAGCTTCCGGGACCTGGAAAGGCTCTCCGACGGAACCCAGCTGGAAACGGCCTGGTAATCACCAAGGCGAATGCGTCGACCTCGAGCTCTTGGCAAAGATTGATATTGTTGATTTTGCACTCTTGGTGAGGCTGCATTTGGAGGCCTTCAAGTTATCGTCCAAGAATAGCAAGAACCCCAACATATCTCTACAAGCGCTGCCGTTTGTTCTATCTTGATGGCCGCCTCTCGGTGGAGAGGATCTCCTCCTCCCAGAGAAGGGCATGGGCATGGTGCTCTGATGATGCGCGGTGCGGTGCGGTGTGGTACGATAAACAGATCGATCTAACTATATTGATGACCCCAGGTCAGTAAAAGAAAGGAAAGGAATGGAAGGGAATGGATACCAGGAAGGATGAGAAACCCGCTTTCATATATGCATATGATATGATGATTAAGTAGGTATTGTTTTTCTATTTCAGCCGTTTGGAAAAAGAAAAGAAAAAACATGAGCGAAAGGGCTGTGGGAAATTTAGTCATCAATGCAATTAATCAGGATCACATGCAGCTCCGTCTGCTGGATCATGTTTTTTATACTCTTGCGCTTCTCTTTTATTTTCCATTCAATTATTTCCAACCCCAACTTTAATTTATTTTTATATAAATAAACCAGCATTGCCCGATGGACCAATTTTACCGTTGGTGTTGAGGGATTCGATCGTTGGGCTGAGGAATCGGGGCTACAGCATCTTGGCCTTGGGCCTACCGATCAAATCCCCTGAGCTTGTGGGTTTGCACAGTCTCACCATTTTCACGCTCAATGATGATTCGATTTTCGCCCCAGATGGCCAGGCTTTCGTGAACAATGTGAGGTATCATATTCTTCCCAACAAAATATTGTTGTACGCAGACCTGCTTTCGATTCCTGTGGGGACTGTATTTGATACCGTGCTCCAGGGCCAGCGGCTTATGGTTACATCTACCAATCCCTTTTCCATCAATGGCGTCCATCTCAAGAACCCTGATGCTTTTTCTAATAAGTGGATCGTGGTGCATGGAGTTCCTGCGCCCTTCACATTCTGGTGGTGATGCTCACATGTCTGCAACTGAATGCATTTATTTACTGCAGATTAATTTCATGTAGCCTTTCTTGTATCAAAGCTTCATCAGTTTTGTCAGTTGTAACTATTTTCCATGTAGCCTTTCTTGTATCAAAGCTTCATCAGATTTGTCAATTGCTTCCTTCCACAGTTAATATGTCCCAACAGCGTCACTCCTTCAACAACAAAATGACATCATTTTCACCATAGATAGAGTTCGATACTCCTTAAACCAACAAAGCCCGATTCTGACAGAGCCTCTATTCGTCCCGCTCCGAACTGGAACAACGTATTCCACTTATTCGCCGAGAATAAGCATTCATGGACAGACAAAGATTTATGGAAATTCACCCAGAACTGGCTCTTTCCGAATTCGCCTCATGGATTTTCAAGGCATTATTCCTTGGCGTCATCAACAGGGCCCGAACTACACAGGTGGTACTCGACACGTGTCAGAGATTGTGTCGAAGACGACGAATCTCTACAGTGTCGCTACGAAAAGCTCCACAATAGAACACCTTCGGTGTAACTAATTTTTGTTTTTTTAAGCCCCTTAAGAATGAACTATTTTGCTCCATATTCATACCATGGTTACCATGGATATTTTTTGATTGTGTATATTTTTATTTATTTTATGGGATTTAATAAAACACTTTAATGCTTTCTAAATATCTTCCATTATAGGTATTCAAGATTTAGAAGATTACATGACTTTAAGCCATATCTGTTGTCATTCATTTTAGGCTTTCTTGCACACTCTTTTATCACCATATATTTGTCAAAGTCTCCAATGTTTCTCTACTCAATTTAATTGTTAAAGCATTAATTCTAGCATCCAATGTATCCAAAATATGGGCATTTATATTGTCTTCGCTACTTAATTTATGTTTATGGCATACACCCTATAACAAATGTCAAACATCATGGCTACAAAATCTTTCTCACTTTCCCCACTCATTTTACTTCATCTTATTAATTTGTTCATTGATAATCTCCACCTAAATGCATCAAAAAAAAATTGCACTTTCTCGATGTGCCCTCCAATTTCCTACAAATCCAATTTCCTTATACAAGGAATGAAATCTTTGATATCAAAAGCATTGGCTATAACACGCAAATTACACACAAGTTTTTCCAATCATTTAATACCCACTAACTTACCCAACGAATAACAAAGAAGACAACACAACAAAGTAGCATGAGAAGTTGGGCTCAATATTGCACACACCTGCACATGCTAACCCATCATCCTCATCTCTATGTTCCCATTTATGATCCGAACTAAACCAAGCCAATATACCTCTTTTAAATATTAATTGAGTTTGTTTTGTTACAAGTGGGAATTTTTTTGTTAGTGGAGATTCATACCTCAGAGCTATTGTAGCAATATTGTTTGTGTCAACAACATATCATATGTTTTTAATGGTTCTCACAATTGAAAGCAAAAGAGTCCTTTGTATGTTTTAGTTGGTTTAAATAGCAATTTGAAAAGTAAAAAGAATAAGAAGAAGACTCATATATTAGCATAATTAAACCAAGCATTATTTGTCGTCTTAAGACACTTGACACTAATGTTTTATTTAGGATATAGTCACATAACATAGGAACGTAGTGTGAGGAGGAGTTGTCACTGAATCTAAAAGGTTTAGACATAGTTGTCGATCTACAAACATCACATGGTGTAATAAAGGTATGAATGGAGGTAGATCAACAATTAAGTTCTATTATTCACACTCCTTGTATTAATCCAAGTAAACAAAAACTTGTAGAAATTAGTATACACTAAGCATGCATACATCCAGATTCCCCTGATCTCATAATATTTAACTTTTTGCAAAACACAGAATCATTCCACTATTAATCTTTTGCGGAAAATTAATTGCAAACACATGTGAAGCATAAATAAAAACAATCGCACATAACACAATTGTTTAACAGGAAAGCCTAAAGTTGAAAACCCCAATTATCATATATTATGTATCATGGAGATCATGTAACAATCTCATACAAAGCTTAGTACATCAAGCTCTCAGTACAATCAATCGTCACACACTAACATAGAAGAAATCTGCAAATCCATGGACTGATCTCTGCCTTCCTGCTAGCCTGCCTCCATTGCGCAATCCCTACTGAAGAATAGCTCTGAATGAATTCAAATTACCCTTGCCTTGACTGCACAATCCTCATTGGCAACTCCAATGTGTGTGTGGTGCAATCAATCCATCACTATAGTCACAACAGATAGTCCATCTTGCCCTTTCACCTATCTCTCCACTGGGTCTCCACTGGAACTGACATGCACTGTAGTTAACTGTTGTATTTGTTCAGTTGATTAATGAGTTATTATTTGTGAATTAATTAACTAATTAATTCACTCCACTCTCACTAGTGTATCATTCAGTTAGTCTAATTGAGTTAAACTGAATACAACTCCATGAACTACTCTTCCAATGTAATATCCCAAAGATCAAATTTTTAAATAAATCAACACATCACACAACACAACAAACATAATAAATTGAAGCTCAATTGTGAATCCTAAATGGATTCACCACATAAACATTACCGCGGGGTTTTCGTCCCGGGATCAATAATAGAACTGGCCAGGCCAGGTTCTCAACCCAAACATAATAAGATAAATAATCCAGAATGCCCCAAATGCCTAGCTTCTCTCCCCTTTTATAGGCTTGATGGGTTAATACCAACAAGAAATACCATGGGTCAATTCTATCCACTTTGACTAGATCAATAAAGGGGATATTACAAATCCTCCCACCCAAAGATTGCTTGTCCTCAAGCAATCCACTTCTATCCACAACAGAAGCATTTGTACATTGATACCAGGATCCCATACAATCTGATGTGCCCTCCATGTTGAATGGTCCTGAATGGATCCTTCAATACCTGGATCCCAAACAATCCTTTGACCAATCCTTCCTGGAATAGATTTACCTGGATCCCAAACAATCCTTTGGCCAATCATTTCCCCAATGGATTCTCCTGGATCCCAATGCCACCTAAATCCTAGGACCTGTGGGTTATGGTACCATTTTAACCCTCCATCGTTGTCCGCACCAAAGGGCCCAAGCTGCAATATGCCCTCGACTGTGAGTATCCTCCAAAGAATCAACCTATCGATAGAATACCAACTCGTAATCTCTCGCCAATCCAGACTTGGGGAGGGATGAATATCTGCAAATCTACTATGTTGATGTTGTTCGATGCTCAATTCATGCTTCTCTCCTTGGTTACCCAACTTGATGCAATTGGAGAACTCTTCCCTTCTCTTCCCAATGTATAAAGGTGGGTTGTTGGTGTTGCAAGCCTTATCTATGTATTCCTATAGAGTGCTGCTATGGGACTCCTGATTGTACTCCTCATGCGGCCTTGTGAGGGACTTGAGTTTTTCCTCAATACTAGACAACTTGGTCGATGATTTGGCACATTTCCCTATGAGTTCCTCGATTTTTCTGTTCTCCTGTAAGACAGTGTCTCGAACTGTCCAGACTCTTTGCTTCAACAACATAAGATCTGTCTTGAAATGCATGGCCCTCTCCTGAGATTCTTTCACTGGAAATTCTAGTGCCCTGCTGGATGTCTCTGTATTTGACTGCACTGGATGCCCCACGACCACATCCTCAACTTGAGCCTTTGACCAACTCTCTAGGAATGGTCCATTTTGCACATTATGTTTTTCATGTTGCTCCTCGTGATCATACTGATCATGCTGGTTCACTATGGCTGGATCCCCACTCAAATCTCCCAGGTCTCCTTCACCTGTGCAGACCATCTGTTCATCCCTTTCAACTGTCGAACATAGATGCATTGGTGGAATTTTATCTATACTTGATTGTTCATATTCTTCATGAATATTCCCCTGGGGATCTACAAACTCCATTGTATTGGAATCAACCTCATCAATGGCATTAGGTAGAATTTCCTCATGCACTTCCAAATGTTTGTTGTCCTGCAAGTCTCCCTGAATAATGTCATGATCTTGCTCACCATCCTGAAGATCAATAGACCCATCTACAAAAGATTCCCCATGATTTGAAGTAATCTCTTCTTGTTCTATCTTTGTTGCCTTCTTGTTATCACCTGGACAGGAATGGTTAAGGGCCCAAGGTCCCTTGCAGATAAAGCATAGTCCTCTCCTTCTTATTTCATTCTTATGTGATTTGTTCTTGCTTTGATTATCATTTGGTCTATGGAGATGTGGCTACAAGGACCATATAACCTCACTAGTAAATCCAGAATTTTAAGTTTGTTTTCAAAGAACCTCCAGACGGTCCATCTTCTGAAGATTCTCATTTAAAACACCTTTTTTTTTTTTTTTGCTCCCAAATGCCTTCAAATATTTTCACAAATTTAACCCAGACTTATAAATGATTTTCCATTCACTTATGTCTCCCAATAATTTACTGAAAAGTAAAAATCCAACTAGGGTGATAAATATCACCGAAGTGAGAAATGCTGGCTAGGGTGAAAATTAAATTTCACCGAAGTTCCTTGCATAAAAATTTCAGGCTGGCAGGATGCACAGCTCTGACACCACTGTAATATCCCAAAGATCAAATTTTTAAATAAATCAACACATCACACAACACAACAAACATAAGAAATTGATGCTCAATTGTGAATCCTGAATGGATTCACCACATAAACATTACCGCGGGGTTTTCGTCCCGGGATCAATAATAGAACTGGCCAGGCCAGGTTCTCAACCCAAACATAATAAGATAAATAATCCAGAATGCCCCAAATGCCTAGCTTCTCTCCCCTTTTATAGGCTTGATGGGTTAATACCAACAATAAATACCATGGGTCAATACCATGGGTCAAGAAATACCATGCGTCAATACCATGGGTCAATTCTATCCACTTTGACTAGATCAAGAAAGGGGATATTACAATACCTCAGAGCTATTGTAATATCCCAAAGATCAAAATTCTAAATAAATCAACACATCACACAACACAACAAACATAAGAAATTGAAGCTCAATTGTGAATCCTGAATGGATTCACCACATAAACATTACCGCGGGGTTTTCGTCCCGGGATCAATAATAGAACTGGCCAGGCCAGGTTCTCAACCCAAACATAATAAAATAGATAATCCAGAATGCCCCAAATGCCTAGCTTCTCTCCCCTTTTATAGGCTTGATGGGTTAATACCAACAAGAAATACCATGGGTCAATTCTATCCACTTTGACTAGATCAAGAAAGGGGATATTACAAATCCTCCCACCCAAAGATTGCTTGTCCTCAAGCAATCCACTTCTATCCACAACAGAAGCATTTGTACATTAATACCAGGATCCCATACAATCCGATGCGCCCTCCATGTTGAATGGTCCTGAATGGATCCTTCAATACCTGGATCCCAAACAATCCTCCGACCAATCATCCCCTCAATAGATTTACTTGGATCCCAAACAATCCTTTCACCAATGGATTCTCCCGGATCCCAATGCCACCTCAATCCTAGGACCTGTGGGTTATAGTACCATTTCAACCCTCCATCACTGCCCCCACCAAAGGGCCCAAGCTGCAATATGCCCTCGGCTGTGAGTATCCTCCAAAGAATCAACCTATCGATAGAATACCAACTCATAATCTCTCGCCAATCCATACTTGGGGAGGGATGAATATCTGCAAATCTACTATGTTGATGTTGTTTGATGCTCAATTCATGCTTCTCTACTTGGTTACCCAACATGATGCAGTTGGAGAACTCTTCCCTTCTCTTCCCAATGTATAAAGGTGGGTTGTTGGTATTGTTGCAAGACTTATCTATGTACTCCTGTAGAGGGCTGCTCTGGAACTCCCAATTGTACTCCTCTTGCTGCCTTATGAGGGATTTGAGTCATTCTTCAACACTAGACAACTTGGTCTTTGATTCGGCATGAGTTCCTCAATTTTTATGTTCTCCTGTAAGGTAATATCTCGGATTGTCCAGGCTCTTTGATTAAACAATAGAAGATTTGTCTTGAAATGCATGATCCTCTCCTGAAATTCTTTCACTGGAAATTCTAGTGCCCTGCTGAATGTCTCTGTATTTGACTGCACTGGATGCCCCACGACCACATCTTCAACTTGAGCCTTTGACCAAATCTCTAGGAATGGTCCATTTTGCACATTATGTTTGTCATGTTGCTCCTAGTGATCATACTCATCATGTTGGTTCACTATGGCTGGATCCTCACTCAAATCTCCCAAGTCTCCTTCACTTGTGGAGACCATCTGGTCATCCCTTTCAACTGTCGAACATAGATGCATTGGTGGAATTTTATCTATACTTGATTGTTCATATTCTTCATGAATATTCCCCTAGGGATCTACGAACTCCATTGTATAGGAATCAACCTCAGCAATGGCATTAGGTAGAATTTCCTCATGCACTTCCAAATGTTTT
This sequence comes from Pinus albicaulis, assembly GCA_034641835.2. Lineage (NCBI taxonomy): Eukaryota > Viridiplantae > Streptophyta > Pinopsida > Pinales > Pinaceae > Pinus > Pinus albicaulis. Next base: position 86,048 of record JAXQQM020086830.1, read on the forward strand.
TCATTCTGCAAGCCTCCCTAAATAATTTCACGATGTTGCTCACTATCCTGAAGATCAATAGACCCATCTACAAAATATTCCCCATGATTTGAAGTAATTTCCTCTTCTTTTGTCTTTGTTTCCTTCTTCTTATCACCTAGACATGAATGGCTAAGGGCCCAAGGTCCCTTGCAGATAAAGTATAGTCCTCTCCTCCTTAGTTTATTCTTGCTGCAGATTTCGTTATTTCTTTGATTATCATTTTGGTCTATAGAGATATGGCTACTTAAAGGACCATATAACCTCACTAGTAGATCAAGAATTTTCTGGTTGTTTTTCAAAATTTCTTCAAGACGGTCCATCTTAAGAAGATTCTCATTTAAAACACCTTTTTTTTTTTTTTTTTTTTTTTTTTACTCCCAAATGCCTTCAAATATTTTCACAAATTTAACCCACAGATTTATAAATGATTTTCCATTCACTTATGTCTCCCAATAATTTACTAAAAAATAAAATTCCAACTAGGGTGATAAATATCACCGAAGTGAGAAACGCTAGCTAGGGTGAAAAATAAATTTCACCAAGTTCCTTACATAAAACTTTCACACTGGCAGGATGCACAGCTCTGATACCACTGTAATATCCCAAAGATCAAAATTCTAAATAAATCAATACATCACACAACACAACAAACATAAGAAATTGAAGCTCAATTGTGAATCCTGAATGGATTCACCACATAAACATTACCACGGGATTTTCGTCCCAGGATCAATAAAAGCACTGGCCAGGCCAGGGTCTCAACCCAAACATAATAAAATAGATAATCCAGAATGCCCCAAATGCCTAGCTTCTCTCCCCTTTTATAGGCTTGATGGGTTAATACCAACAAGAAATACCATGGGTCAATACCATGGGAAAATACCATCAAGAAATACCATGGGTCAAAAAATACCATGGGTCAAAAAATACCATGGGTCAATACCATGGGTCAATTCTATCCACTTTGACTAGATCAAGAAAGGGGATATTACATCCAACTCTGTCATAACTTTGCCACTTCAGTTCTAACTGAGTCCTCCATGCATGAACCACCAGTAAACCCTAGGAATTACATAATTCCTTCAGCCCACTGATTTTCCAAATCTGTGCACTGAAATTAAGTGCTCCAAGAGAATAAGTTGATGTTTATTGTTGGATTATTATTAAGAGCTAATAATAATCGACACTTCTATTTTTAGATCAACGATCTATAAATAGACTTCACCCAATATTCTAAAAATATAATTTCATCTATTTTTCCAACTTGATCAACTATCCACAAATAGCATCCTGCAACTTCTGAAATATGATCACCATGTCTAAAAATAGACTTGCGCCAAAAATAGCCTGCGGGCCCACTTAGTGAAGGCGACTCTTTTCACTAAGCTCATCATCTTGTTGAATCTCAACACTCCCTCTCAACAAGATAGGGATTATCCTTCACCCCGATCCTGCCTCTATGGTATTCGAATTTTCTACTAGTGAGCACCTTCGTCAGAATATCTGCATCTTGATCCTCCATAGGAATGTACTGAAACAACATGATCTTCCGCTGCACACAATCTCTGATATGATGATACCGGATATCAATATGTTTAGATCTATCATGAAACACAAGATTAACAGAGAGTTTAATGCAACTATTATTATCACAATGTATCACAGTGGGATCTAAATGTGAACCAAACAAACCAACCAGAATCTTCCTCATCCAGATAGCCTCACATGCAGCTTGACTTGCTGCCATGTATTCTGCTTCCGCTGAACTGAGTGCCACGGATCTTTGTTTCCTGGTGTCTGTACCAAGAAAGCTATTTGACGATCCGATATTGAAAACCCCTCTTTGATGTGCTCTTTAAGTACGGTGGGCTTCTTACCCAATCTGCATCCGTGAAGCCATGCAACTTCACCTCATCCGTCTATCTGTACCATAAGCCATACTCAGATGTGCCCCTGAGATACCTCAGGACATGCTTGCCTGCCTTCCAAAAGAGCTTGGTAGGCTTAACCATCACTTGTGAAAGCTAGTTCACTGCATAACATTTGTCCGGTCTTGTATTAACTAAATACATGAGCGAACCCACTCACTGTCGATAAACAGTGGCATCCACTACCTATGCCAATGTAGCATCCTCTTTCCTCCAATTTTCTGGAAAAGGAGTGTCGATAGGCTTGCAGCCTTGCATGTGAAACTTCTCCAGTATCTCCCGGACATACTTTGCTTGAGACAAAAATAGTTCACCTTCCCTCTACCATATTTCCAATCCAAGGAAATAATGGAGGAGGCCCAAATCCTTCATCTCAAACTCCTTTGCAAGATCTGTCTTACATGAGTGTATCAACTGCTCATCACCCGTTAGTATTAAATCATCAACATAAAGAACAATGATTAAAAGCTTATCCTCCACCACAATTTGGTACAGGTTTGCATCCGCCTCACTCTTGGTGAAGCCAAGTCCAGTGAAATTGTTGTCGATCTGAGTGTACCAAGCATGTGGTGCTTGCTTCAGCCCATACAGTGCTCTTTTGAGCCTGCACACATGCGACATGCTGCTGAAGATCTCAAATCCTTCAGGCTACTCAATGTACACCTCTTCCTCAATGATCCCATTAAGGAACACAATCTTCATATCCATCTGATGATGTGCCAACCCATCTGCGCTAAGAGAGCAAGGATGGTCTGTATGGAAGAATACCATGCGACAGGTGAAAATGTTTCTTCATAGTCAATCCCCTCAATCTATGAGAAGCCCCGAGCAACAAATCTTGCCTTATACTTCTCGACACTCCCATCAGCAGCTTGCTTTACCTTGTAGATCCATCTTGATCCTACAACTGATTTTCCCACCGGCCTTAGAACAATATCCCAAGCACTATATATGACAATGGATTCATACTCCTCCACCATGGAATCTACCCATGTGGGCTCTTGCACTGCTTCTTCGAAAGAATATGGCTCTGTCACGATACACTTGCTCATAAGAGCCATGTATCCAGTAAATTGGTCAGGTGACTGTCTCTTTCTGTGCTGTGATGTAGGGACTCCTACATTTGTCTTCGCATCAAGCAGTCTCTCGGCTTCTATAGTGCGCTTTCCTGCCTTGTATGACGTTTGGTTGCATGAGTGGACTCCTCCCTCCATGAATCTCCTCCTGTGGCTGATCCATATCTAGAGGCTCATCTTTGGGAACAAGAAGTTCCTCCTCTGCATGCAAGTGTAGCTCCCTCTCAAGCAACAACTTCATGGCTTTCACCTCATTGAATTTTATATCCCGTCGCACCACAGTCATCCGACTGTCTCGAAAATACACATGATAATTATGGGGTGTTTCGGTGTACCCCACAAATATCCCAACTTCTGCAGTCAGCTCTAGCTTCTTCCTAGCGTCCTTTGTCACATGAATGTAAATAGATGAGCCAAAAATCTTCAAATGAGAAATATCAGGCTTCTTACTAGTAAAATCTTCTTTAGGTGTACTCATGCCAAGTACTCTATGAGGACAACGGTTTTTCACATAAACCACAATGTTGCATGCTTCCCCCCATAAGTGCATTGGTAGGCCTTGGTCATGCAACATCACTCATGCAGCACCCACGATCGTTCTGTTCTTCCTCTCCGTAACCCCATTCTGTTGTGGGTTATGAGGCGCTATGAGTTCTCTTCGAATTCCTTCTTTGCTACAGAAGTCTTTGAATTCGCTTGAGATGTATTCACCACCATTATCGCTCTGTAGAGCTTTCACTTGCTTCCTCGAATCCTTCTCCACCAATGCTTTGAACTCATAGAACTTTGAGAATGTTTCACTCTTCTTCTGCATGAAGAAGATCCAACATCTACGAGAATAGTCATCAACAAATATAACATAATACATGTGTTTTGTTGTTGAACCAACCGAGAAAGGTCCACACACGTCTATGTGAATTCTCTCCAGGATCATCGAAGCACGGTTCTCCTTCTCATGAAAGGTGTTCTTCACAAACTTACCCATAGTACATCCCTTGCATTGATCTGACTACGCAAGGGTACCCTTGGGAATTCCAGTAGAAATCTGCTGCAAAATATTCAAAGCACCATGGTCAAGATGGCCCAATCTCCTGTGCCATAATTCGCCCTCATCCCGGCTCACCACTTCTTATGCTTTGCCCACCATTGCAGCGCAGCCATCTACCTCCAGCTTGTAGAGATTCTTAATTCGAACCCCTATCTTCTTGGTTTGACTCGTTGTTTTATGTCGAAGGAAAGCTTTTCCCTCACTGAAAACAACATCATAACCTTTGTCTTCCAATATTGCGATCGAGACCAAGTTCTTATTCAGACCTGGAACATGCATAACATCCTTCAATAAGAATGGATTACCAGACTCCCCCTCAAAGGTAATGGTCCCAATGCCAGTCGCATTGTACCGACCATCATCGCCCATCTCTATATGCATCTGGAGGTCCTTCTCCTCCAAGTCACTAAACAACTCCTTGTCTTCCGTCATATGGAAAGACGCACCACTATCAAGATACCACACCGATCCCATATAGCTTGAAACTAAGCATGCGATCAAAGAGAAATCAAGTTCAAATTGTGAGGCTAATGCCTCTCCAAATGCAACTCCAGCAGCCTTCTTGTTCTTCTTCTTCTATGGGCAGTTAGTGGTGAAATGCTCATGTTCGTGATAGTGAAAACACTTCACCTTAGACAAATCCTGCTTCTTGCCTTTAGCTTAGGATTTTGAAGGAAATTTCTTCCCCCTCCCTTTCCTTGCTTTGGCAGCCAAAGCGTCATTCTCTTCATCTTCATTCTTCAATGAAGAGCCATCCCTGGTACCTCGCCTTATCTCCTCCTGCACAAGATCCAACCATTAGGGGAATTTTGAGGTCTAAAGGGCCTCCTAAGAAAAATGTACAACAAAAATAAACTTTATAATAACCAATGGGATTCAAGATGATGATGTCAACCATGGGGGATGATTTACCATTTTTTAAATAAAAGGGTAAAAATATTAAAAAATAATAAAATAATAAAACTACTTTTTCAACTCGTATTTTCAACTTATCTCCCAAAATTTTTACTCAAATTTCGAGTGGGAGTACTCATTGGATGCAAAATTTAATTCCTCATCCAAGGAGTACCCATGTTGCATACTTTCGATGAACCCTACTACATGAAAAATTAGAAATACATAAAAAACGTGATTACAATCACGTTTTTTATGTATTTCTCATTTTTCGTGTAGTAGGAGCCATCGAAAGTATGCAACATAGGTACTCCTTGGATGAGGAATTAAATTTCACATCCAACAAGTACTCCCGCTCGAAATTTTAGTAAAAAATTTGGGAGATAAGTTGAAAATATGAGTTCAAAAAGTAGTTTTTTCATTTTTCCCTCTAAAATTTGATGATGTCATCAAATCTTATTTGATGTTTTCCACTATTATTTTATAATTTTCTTAGGAGGCCCATTTTAGACCTCAAAATTCCCCTAATGCAAAGTCGCTCCCATCCCGACAGTTTCTCCCGTCCATTGACATAGTCTTCGTAGCTATGCCAACTCTTCGGAAGCCCAAGGAGAGCCAAGCTCACCAAGTCTTCATCATCAATAGTAACCCCACACTTCCCCAGCTCATCCCCGTGCGGGACAAACTTCGTGAGATATTTTGGAATACTGTCGCCCTTCTCCATTTTTATTTTTCTGAGCTTGTCTTTAAGCACCAACTTCCTCTAGTCGCTTCTGCTTTGGAAAAAATATGTCAAATCCTTCCACATTAAGAATGGAGTGGCTTTCCCGTGAAGGCTAGACACAATATGGTCCTTCACACCTTCCAACAGAATTCTTCTTGCCTTTGCTGTCTTCTTTTGCCATGTGTCAAGTAATGCAGCATCGCTAGATCTCGTCTTAGGAACATCGCTATCGATGAACTCCTTCAATCCATTATCCTCCATCACGGCCTCCATCCTATCCTTCCAGGATATGTAATTCGATCTCCCATCAAGGGCATACTCCAATTGCAACCCATTGAAAGACATTTCAATGTATACTCAACTTCACCAAGAATCTTCTATAGCAAATTCGAATTGTCCACAAGCACAAACTCAACAATTCTTCACAATTTTAATCTTTAAGAATTAACACTGCTCTGATACCATGTAGAAATTAGTATACACTAAGCATGCATACATCCAAATTATCCTGATCTCAAAATATTTAACTTCTTGCAAAATACAAAATCATTCCACTGTTAGTCTTTTGCAGAAAATTAATTGCAAACACATGTGAAGCATAAATAAAAACAATCACACATAACATAGTTGTTTAACGAGAAAGACTGAAGCTGAAAACCCCAAATATCATATATTATGTATCATGGAGATCATGTAACAATCTCATACAAAGCTTAGTACATCAAGCTCTCAGTACAATCAATCGTCACACACTAACATAGAAGAAATCTGCAAATCCATGCACCGATCTCTGCCCTCTTGCTAGCCTGCCTCCACTGCAAAATCCTTGCTGAAGAATAGCTCTGAATGAATTCGAATTACCCTTGCCTTGACTGTGCAATCCTCATTGGAAACTCCAATGTGTGTGTGGTGCAATCAATGCATCACTGTAGTCACAACAGATAGTCCATCTTGCCCTTTCACCTATCTCTCCACTGGGTCTCCACTAGAACTGACATGCACTATAGTTAACTATTGTATTGTTCAGTTGATTAATGAGTTATTATTTGTGAATTAATTAACTAATTAATTCACTCCACTCTCACTGATGTATCATTTAGTTAGACTAGAAACAACTAGGTCAACTGAGTCTAACTGAGTTAAACTGAATACAACTCCATGACCTATTCTTCCAACTCTTTCATAACTTTGCCACTTCAGTTCTAATTGAGTCCTCCATGCATGAACCACCAGTAAACCCTAGGAATTGCATAATTCCTTCAGCCCAATGATTTTCCAAATCTGTGCACTGAAATTAAGTGCTCCAAGAGAATAAGTTGTTGTTTATTATCGGATTATTATTAAGAGCTAATAATAATCGGCACTTCTATTTTTAAATCGATGATCTATACATAGACTTCACCCAATATTCTAAAAATAGAATTTCATCTATTTTTCCAACTTGATCAACCATCCACAAATAGCATCCTGCAACTTCTGAAATATGATCACCATGTCTAAAAATATACATAGTCTAAAAATAGACTTGTGCCAAAAATAGCCTGCGGGCCCACTTAGTGAAGGCAACTTTTTTCACTAAGCTCATCATCTTGTTGAATCTTAACAAAACTTATTCATACCTTGATTGATTGTGTAATGAAGTCCAAGAGTTCAAAATGATAAAGGATAGGACACCTTGATCATTAATTGAGTGTCTTTACCATTCATTGAGTCTGTTACATAAAAGCTGCTACTTTGATCATGAATAGACTAAACTTCATAAATTTTAATACCTTCATCAATTTTAATGTTGTTGAGATGAATTTGGTACCACTTATATTCTCTTGACTTGATATTCACATTCTTAAATTCAAAACTTTATTCAGTACCTAAACTTGTATTTTGTGATAAGTACTGAATTAAGTACAAAATATCTGAATTTATACATCAAGACATAAAGAACACTAAACAATTGTGACTATGTTGAAAAATTAAATAGAAGCATTTCCATGTGAGCTTGGAACTCGATATAAAAAAAATACCCAACTTTTAGGAATTGCAACTGAAGTCTGACTACTACTACTTTAAGTCAATGTTGGTGCCACCAATCCATGGATTTTGACTAGGCCTGGAATGGTTATTTCCTGGGGGGCATTTTAATTTTTGAGAGTCTGAAATGCACAAAAGAAGACTCCAAAGGGCTTCTTTCTCGTAATTATTCTACCAAGCCCAAAAAAGAATAAGTATATACTCAACATAGCCCTACCTACTGGCATCTCATAAATTTTAACAAGCCTAAGTTAGCTAAGGCTCAGAGTGTTCAGTTTTAGAGAGTCTGAAGAACCCAAAGTAGACTCTAAGGGGTGTCTTTTCCGTAATTATTCTGCCAGGCCCGGAAAAGAATAATTATGTACTTGGAAGATCCCTAACTACCATTTTCCCATTAATATTAACGAGCCTAGGTTAGTTAATGCTCGGAACATTCAATTTCAGAGAGTCTGAAATGTTCAAAGTAAACTCTAGAATATCCTTTGCAGTAAATAATCCATCAAGTTTGGATAAAGGAATAAACATATCCTTGACAAATTTTGTCTTTATTCTATGTGAGTTGTGGAGGAAAATAGAAATCAACCTACTATTATCTTTATTCTATGTGAGTTGTGGATGGAGGAAAATAGAAATCAACCCACTGTTATTTATACTATGTACATTTATACATATTAAAAAAAAAAAAAAAAATTGATTTGAAGAATGGGCAGGAGATAAATCCCCTTTATGAATCAACTCCATTTCTAGATTCTGCATCGCATCTTGCAAAAAATATTGTCTGTAAAGTGGGTAGTGGTAGATTTTCATTCTATGGCCATTCACCACAAGTTAAGTCCGATCATTGTCAATGGTCTTAACTTTTACCAAGCCATTGTCAAAAACTTTCTCCACTTCATAGGGTCCCAACCATCTAGTTGAAAATCTCTGTTTGAAGTGTTTAAACTTGCTATCATACAATAGTGCCCAATCTCCTAGTTGTAAGACTTTCTTCTTGATATACTTATCATGCCACCGGGCCCTTTGGTCATGTGCCAACATAGAATTTTGGAGGGAATCTTGTCTAATTTCATCAAGTTCATTCAGCTGAAGCACTCTCTGTTTCTGAGCTTCATTTAAATCCATCCCAAGTTGAGTAGTAGTTCGAAATGTTTTCACCTGAAATTCGATGGGGAACAACACCTGTTTCCCATATACCAACTCACAGGGAGTATATCTTCTCACATTTCTCGATTTTATTCACTAAGCCCATAATGCTTATGGAAACCTATCAGCCCAACCTCCATGGTGTAGCTGAATTTTTTTAGTAAGAATGGACTCCAAGAATTTTTTATTAGATTCTACTGTCCATTTTCCTGAGGATGGTATGGTGTATACTTCCAGTGCTTAATCTGGTATTGTTTAGTAATAGCCTTTCAACTAGTTTGGAAGTAAATTGTGTCCCCTTATCGGTGAAAATTTCTCTAGGTACCCTAAAATGAGTAAATATATCTTCAAAAAGGAAATATACAATAGACTTCTCAGTGGAAAAATATAAATCTTTAGCTTCCACTCACTTTGTCAAATAATCAGTACATACTAATATATACCTCTTCTTTCTAGACATAGGAGAAATAGGCCCTATGAAATCTAATTCCCACATTTCAAAGGGTTCTATTGATACTTGAGTTTGAATAGGCATCTCGTCACTTGGAAGAGATCTTCCCATCCTCTGGAAATCATCAAAGCTAGAGACAAACTTCTTGGCATTCTTGAAAAGAGTGGGCCAATAATAACTCGCATGTGGCACCTTGTAAGTTGTCCTTTTATCTCCAAAATTCTCGTTGCAGGGTTCATTATGGCAAGTTCTCAAGACATCATACATTTTGTTAGTGTGAGTATTTGCATCTTTCCACCAGTGATCAAATTAAATATTTCATGTCATTTTAGGGGTCCCACTTAGAATTTTTTTATCATTCTATTAGGTCATGTAAAAATTTGGTCACTTGGTGCATATTTTCATCAAAGCTCACTCTTTTCAAAAAAAGTCATCTCATTGCTTGCTAGCTCACTTTGTCACACGCTGAGTGTTTATTATTTCATGAGTCTTATCATCTTTTCAGTCATATCATCATGAAGTCCATTTAGTCAGTGTGTCCATTAAGTCTTAGGGTTTTTAAGGTCCAATAAAACATAATGTCCATGGATAAAAGACCAACAAGACTAAGAGTGATCAATAAATTCACTTTACTCTATAAAGTTGAAATGTAATATTTAGTTTTGATTTCATTATGTAATTTTTATTTCATCATGTAATTTCATGTTTTCTCAATTTGTAATAATTTCATGGTTCCAAGATAGTTGTCAACTCAAAGGTTTCATGTACCTAGAAAGCTCACACCCACTCTCAGAAACGCCATTTTATGCCATCAAAAGACAATTTTTCCTCTTGTGTTGTGCTTTTTCCAAAGGGAGTTGTGTTTTCCCAGGGTACCCAAATCATCATTGAAGAAGGTTTCTTCAACAATTTCAGGTTCCAAACTATCATTTCCAAGTAAGTGGCTTTGTGTTTACCATATTTGTCTCTCAGTTGTGTTGGCAAAGCTCATTTCCCTCTCCTAGGGTTTTGAGAGCATTTTTCTTGGTTCCATGCCTTCCATGGTTAAATCATAAACAAAACTTGTATCCTGATGCTCTTACACCTTCCCCTATCCTTAATATACCTTCCTAAACACTTCCCATAACTCCTATCCCTCAAAATCATCATTTTTACAAAAGCCCTAGCCTATTGCTACAATTTGATACTTTTCTAGACTAGGCCTGTGTTTTGCCCTTTTGGACCCTTTCCCCTCACTTGATCCTTGAAATTCCACTTTCCCCTACTTTTTAGCATCCCTCCCTACCTTCAAATATTTTCTTAAGAATTTAGAAACCCCCTATACCCTTTATTTCCCTTCATTCTTAGAAATTGCCCAAATCTCCTGTTTTGCCTACACTAAACCCTAATTTCCTCTCCCATTGAGCTAGGGTTTGCTATGGAATCAAAGACATCTGAGCAGAGGATTTGTAAGGGAGGTCATATCAGAAATTATGAGGCCATACCAACTCATAAACATCATGTCTCCATCATTTTTCAAGAAGTCATTCCAAGGGACAAATCATTTGCTACACATAGGGCCAGTTTTGATTCAAAGTATGTTTCTAACCAAATGGAGATGAATTTCACAAAAATGAAATATTTTTTGTTAATAATAGACCAAGGAAGAAAAACCTCCTTCATTTTTTACATAGGTGTTATGGTTTGAGAGGAATGCTAAAAATATTGTTGTTATAGGAGAGTTGCTGCACTTCTGGAGTTGTCTTGGGAAAATAAACATTTCTCCCTGATGGATTGTCCAAATGACTTGATTGATAAGTCAAATGAAAAATAGACTGGAATATATTTCGAATGAGATATCAAGAGCTCAATTTTAAGTTTGGTAAGGGCTCCAAAAGTAACCTGCAAGGTGGCGCTGCACTCCTGACCAGTCTTGGTAGATTCAACTTTTGGAGGGCTAAAATTCATTGTTTTTGGAAACCAAGTACATTTTAGGAAATGAGACTGGAATAGCTTTCCAATGAGCTATCATGAGATTAATTTCGAGTTTGGGAAGGCCTCCAAAAGTGGCATGCCAGTTGGCACTTCACTCCTGGGCTTGGCATTGTGCTCCTGGCTTTCTGGCGCTGCGCTCCTGACACTGGCTTTGTGCTCCTGACCAGTCTTGGGAGATTTAGCTTTTTTAGGGCTGAAACTCGTATTTTTTGGAAGCCAAATACATTTTTGGAAACTAGACAGGACAAGCTTTCCAATGAGCTATCCTAACCTCAATTTGGACATCGAAAACCCCCTCAACAGTTGGCTTGAAGTTGGCACTGCGCTCCTGACCAGGGACTGATAATTTTGAATTTTCTCTAAAAAAATTTACTTTCACTTGGAAAATCATGCTTTTACTAATGTAATTCATGGATGTAAATGTAATTATGATGTTTTTAAGTTACCCAGGGTAAATACATTAGGTAAAAAGTATTCATGAGGTATAATGAATCAGTTCACTTAAGTTAGGGATGAGTTACTAGGACCTCCCTACACTCTAGGTATGCAGTTCAGTTTTTGGTGGAACAGCTCCTCAACTTAGGTTTTCGACCCCTGAGGTTGAGAGAGGTTTTTTGAGATCTATATCTTGTACTTTTTGACTCATTTTCAAAGGTTGGATGTTGATGCATTGATCAGAGACTCTAGTGTAATCTATTTGGTAGGAAATTAATCTATTTGGGATACCTGTGGTATGGAAATTTAGCATTGTTCTTATTATGTCTCATTATGTATTATTTTTTTGTTTCATGATCCAATTCATTTCTATGATATGCTAGTTTTTAATTTGATAAACAAAATACATCTCTCATGCTCTGTTTTGGGAAAACCTTCATAGTTTGTTCATCTTCTTCAATTAGAAAGAATTCATGCTTAGCCTTGCTCTTTCTAGCTCCTCACCTCTTTGATCCATCCCACTCAAAAAATGCTAAAGTGTCAGGTTTTCTACCTACCTTGCCCCATTGAATCTCTGCAACCCTAATCTTATTTTTCCTGACCTAGCCTCTTTGACCTAATTCACCCATCCAACAACCCAATTTAATCAAAGAAACCCCTGTACTCATACCTAGCCTAAAACCCTAATTCATCCATCCCTCTTGGCTGTGATTTTGTGGAGAGAGCCCTCTCCGGTTTGGTAGGGCTAGCTACCAAGCTAAAATATTGGTATGTGGTTACCTTTGTTTGAACTCTTTCTCAGCCTTATAGATATGGAAGAGTGATAACACATTTCATCTTCCCACACACACCTCCCCATGATTAGATCTGGTTCGGTGTGGTACAAGTCTCCTTCTATCCAAGAGTAGTTGACACTCCACTACACAGTGTTATGTTTCTCCCTGGCAGATAGATTTTGTAGCAACTTGCTTGATACCAAATAGTTAACAACATTAGCAAACTAGGGAGTATGAGTAGAAATGGAAAACAAATTCTCATCAGGAAAGTGATATGGAACTAGAGCAGTGTCTTGTGAAATATTCGTTCTGGACAAGAAATTTGCAACTTAATTGTCTCGTCTAGGCCTGTCAATCATAGTAACATTAAATTCCTAAAGAAAAAATAACCATCTAGTTGTTCTTCCATTTGTAATTGGTTATTCATAAGGAGTCTAATAGTTGAATGATCGGTAAGGAAAAAGGTTTCGTAACCAATAATATAGTGCCTAAACTTGTTTAAAACATGGACTACTGCTAGTAATTCCTTTTTAGTAACAATGCAATTTAATTATGCATGTGAGAGACTTTTGCTAAAAAAATAAATAACAAATGGAATTTGATTCTCCCTTTTCCCTAGTACAGCTCCAAGGGTTGTATCCAGGGAAAAAATTTAGGATGGAAGTTTATCTTAAAGATTAGAAACCTTGGCGAATCTTACACGTTCCTAATATGGAAATTGTAAAATTTTTGTTAATATTTTTGTAGAAATATTTAGATTTCCAAAGATTTCAAGGTAAAATAATGGTCTACTATAGAATTTGGGCGAATCATTTTAGAAAAAATGGAAATTAGCGAATCTTTTTTTTGGAAAAAGCATGGAAAATTAGCCCACCTGCAAATATTAGCCCCTAAAATTTTCCATGGTTGTATCTGATGCTTCATTGCAAATATGAAAAGGGAGAGACCAATTAGGCCCTCTCAACACTGGAGCAGTCGACAAACTTTCTTTTAGTACCTGAAAGGCGTTTTGACAATCAATATCCCATAAAAAATCAACATCTTTAGCTAGCAATTTAAACATAGTTGCAACAAGTTTAGTAAATTTTTTAATGAATCTCCTATAATGCCCCACATGTCCCAAAAAACATCTTACCTCTTTTTGCAATGTTGGGACTGAAATTTGTGAAATTACCTTAATTTTTGCAGGGACAACTTTCATTAGAGGAAATTTCAACCTAAAAGTGGCCTTCAAAGGAAAAATAATAAAGTAATAGCTAAAATAATAAAATAAAAGTTATGATTTTGGAGGGAAAAAAAGAAAACTACTTTTTTTAATTGTATTTTTGACTTATCTCCTTATAGGTTTAGTCAAATTTCAAGTGTAGACACTCATTGGATGCGAAATTGAATTCAGCATCCAATGACTACCCATCATACATACTTTTGACAATACCCACATTGATAGAAAATAAATAAAGATATATTTAAAAAACGTGTTCAACACATTTTTTAATGTATCTTAAATTTTTATCAATGTGGGTCTTCTCAAAAGTATGCATGACGGGTACTCGTTGGATCTGGAATATAATTTTGCATCTAATGATTGTATACACTTGAAAAATGAGTAAACCTATAAGGAGATAAGGAAAAAATTTGATTAAAAAAGTAGTTTTTTCTTATTTTCCCTCCAAAATATTTACATGTACCTCTTTTTAAAATTAAAGGATTTTTATTGGTTTACATATTATGACATGGAAATTACGTGAAATTTTCATGCGCACTTTTAGGCTAAAATTTCCTCTAATGTATCCCCATTTGTGACACATGGTGACCCAGAACAATCCCCTTAGTGTGCATCATTTTTCATTTCACATTACTGAGAGCTAGATGAGCTTCCTAACAATGAATCAAAACTTTCTCTAAGTTTTCTAAAGCCTGTTGGAAATCATTTCCATACACTGTGAAGTCATCCATATAGACTTCCACACAGTAGTGTATAAGGTCAACAAAAATAGCTAGAAGATCTATCTGAAAGGTAGTTGTAGCATTACACAAGTGAAATGGAAGAACTTTGTAAGCATAGATACACCATGGGTAGGTAAAAGTAGTATTCTCTTAGTCTTCTAGGGCTACTTAGATCTGATTGTAACAAATGTACCCATCCAAGAAGGAGAAATACTTTTTCCCTGATAAAGTATGAAGTAGTTGGTCAATAAAAACACTGTTACCGATCAAATAGGTAACCTGACCTCAAAACTAGAACTCTAGCCCAAAAAGTCTCAAAAAACATGAAAAAACACCCCAAAAACAAAAAGTGTGTCTTCCAGAATGCATTTCGTTTTTTTTGAAGGTCAAATTTCAACATTTTATAAAATTATGCTGAAAACAAAATTGTTTCTTGAAAAAATGATTGAAAAAACACCCTCAAAACAAAACAAGTTGATGCTGGAATAACAAAAAAAAAAAAGTGTGTCATATTTTTGGCATTTTTAAAAATAGAAATAACATTTTTTAATTTTTAAAATTCAAACATTAAAAAAAACCTAAAATTTAAGAAAAAAAATAAATTTAAAAAATAAAAACATTTAAAAGCTTAAAATTTAAAAATATATGAAGATTAAAAAAAATAAAAATAAAAACAAAATAAAAATTTTAATTCAAACATTAAAAAAAACCTAAAATTTAAGGGAAAAAAAAATAAAAATAAAAATAAAAATTTAAGATTAAAATTTAGAAAATATAGAAATTAAAAAATAAAAATAAAAACAAAAACAAAATATTAAATTAAAAAAAAAAAAAAAAAAACAAGTGAAAAAGAAGGAAATTATAAAAAATAAAATATAGAAATTAAATTTTAAAAAGAAAAGAAAATGCTTATTAAATTAAATTTAAAAAAAAAAAAAACATTATTTAAATTAAAAGTAAAAAAATGAAAAAATAATTAAAAATAAAAAATAAAATTAAAATACAATGAAAATATTAAATTTAAAACAATATATATTAAAAAAACAAATAAACTATAAAAAATAGATTAAATTTAAATTATAAAAAATAAAATATATATATGAACTTAAATTAAAATATGTATGTATATGATTGTAAAATCTCTTTCGGTAATAATCAGATATAATAGAACATTGTCGACGCGTTTCGATCCAACCAGTGTGGTTCATCATCAGGATTAGGTGAGAGATCAGATCAAATAACAAATTAAATTTAAAAACAAAAATATTAAATTTTAATAAATAAATGAATAAACAAATAAATTTTGAAAGAAAAAATAAATTTTAAATATAAAAGAAAAGAAAAAACATTTTTAAAAGAAAAACTTTAAAAACTTAAAAAAACAATTAAAAATGGAAAATTGAAATATATATATATATATATATATATATATATATATATATATATATATATATATAAAAAAATTAATTTAAAAAAATTAAATTTAATTAAAAAAAATCTAATTTTAAATACAAAATTTTAATTGAAATATAAAAATATAAAGAATTTATGTAATTAACAAAAAAAAATAATAATAAAAAATAAAACATTTAAAAAACAATATTAAATCCAAATAAATTTAAAAAAAAAAACAAAATTTGTTAAATTTTATAAAATTATACTAAAAAACTAAACGTAAAACTTAATAATAAAGAAAAATTATGAAATTAAAAAAATAAAAATAAATCAATTAAATTAAAAAAAAACACAAAATTTAATTTAAAAAAAAAAAAATAAATAAATAAATAAATAAATAAAATTAAAAAAAAAAAAAAAAAACAAAACAAAACAGCTTTTATTTTAAATAAAAAAAATAAATTGAAAAAAAAATTATTAAAAAAAAAATTAAAAAAAAAAAAATCAATTAAAAAAAAATTATAAAAAAAAAAAATTAATAAAAAAATCAATTAAAAAAAAAACTCAACGGCGGTGGTTTGGTGGTGGTGGTGGTGGCGGGCCGCCCTCGTGGGGCCTACGCGGAATCGGCCCTCAGCCCAAGCGGGGCCATGAGGCCAGGCTGGGCCGCCCCCATGGCGCCGCCCGGCCGGCCCCTAGCGCCCAGCGGGCGCGACTTCGCGCAGGCCCCGCCCGCTGGGCGCCGAGGGGCCGCGCCGGCTGCGCTACCTGGGCGGCCCGCCGCCACCACCACCACCAAACCACCGCCGTTGAGTTTTTTTTTTTTTTTAAATCTAAATTTAAATTTTGTAATTTTAATTATTTTTAAATATATATATATATATATATATATATATATATATATATATATATATATATATATATATATATATATTTTATTATATGGTTTTTTTTTTAATAATTTAGTAAAAAATGTTTTTGATGTTTTTTTTTTAAATTTTTTTTTGGTCAATTTTTGGTTTTTTTCTTTAAATTATGTGTGTGTGTTTTTTTTTTCAAATTTTGTCATTTCCTTTGATATAATTTTCAAATATTTTTGTTTTTTTTTTAAATTTATTTTTGTTTAATTTTTTTATTTTTACGAGCTATTTTTGTTTTTTTTTACATTTTTATTGGTTTTTTTAATTGTTTATATATATATATATTTATCTAAGTTTTGTGTTTTATTACGAACATGAAAATCACCACTCTAAAAAAAAAAAGGTTGATGCAGCATCAATTCGTTTCAAAATTAGCATGAAAATCACCGCTCTAAAAAAAAAAGTTGATGCTGCATCAATACATTTCAAAATTAGCATGAAAATCACCGCTCTAAAAAAAAAAAAGTTGATGCTGCATCAATATATTTCAAAATTAGCATGAAAATCACTAACATTTTAAAACAAATATTCATACTTCGTAAATAAAAATATTAGAGTGTAAAAAATGTGCACAAAAAAAAAGAGGTGGTGATTCCGCATCACCACTTTTCAAAATCGGGTGCTTTTTATGCTACCAAAAAAAAGTAGGTAACATTGGGGTTACCTATTTCATCGGTAACATTGTTTAAAAGGTAGAGGGAAATAATCCCTCAAAGTGGCTTTGTTTAGCTCCCTATAACCAACACAAATTCTCCATTTCCCATTTTTCTTAGGAACTACCACTAAAGGATATATCCATTTACTGTGAGAGATGGGATATATAAAATTTGCACTCAAAAGTTTTTGCAGTTCATCTATAACAATTTCTTTAAGGCTAGATCCATTCATCTTTGTGGTTGTCTTATAGGATTGCTTTCTTCATTGGTATAAATGTGATGTATGCAAATGCCAGGATGAATTCCTTTCATATCTAAATAATCCTAAGCAAATTCCCCACTCTACTTTTGGATCATTTCTACTACTTACTGACTATGGTTTGTACTTAAATATGTACCAATATACAATGTTTTTCCATAACTGATTTAGATAGGTTGGACACTTGATTCTATATTTTCTTCTAGGGCTACAAAAGCAAATCATGCAAATACAGTACGATAACAAGTTTCCTTAAACTCGCTGCTGAAAACATGATGACATCCACTAAAAGAAACAGGATATTCAAAACAACTTGTATCAGATAAAAATTGTTGCAAAACATGTTCCTGTGATTGTTCTTGAAGTCTTAATTCTTCTAAAGTTAGCAAAGGAAACATGCATTCTTCTTCCCCATAAGGACTTTCCAATTAAAGAGGCACTTCACCAGCTAATTAGGTGGGTGGAAAGATAGTAAATATTTGGATTTCAATTCCATTAGAGATAGCCATTTCCCCGATTCTTCACCCAATGACAACATCAACAATAGCTAGCTAGGGCTAGCCTAGGACTATTGGGTGTCCTAGTTTGGTAGTTTTTGTAGAAATTACCTGAAATCAGTCAGATATTCCCAAGAAGCTAATGTTACCACCACATCTTCTAGGACTCCAATAGGTTTAACATAAAACTTATATGCTAATTCCAACATAATAGGTGTGGGTCTTATCTGATTTAGTTGCAACAACGTCATAGTATCAACAATCATTGATTGATGGCTGCTCCCAAATATACCAAAGTGTTAGGTAGAAAAGTTCCATTAATCCCTATAGTTACTAGTAGATTCCCCAGATCATCATGTTTTGGTGGTAGTACAAATATCATTTATGACATTTGGCTGATTACTTTGATAGTTTGGTTATTTTTTTTCTTCCTTCCTGGTTTATTAATGCAAAGATCCCTAATAGCCTTAGTGTAAATAGGGATATATTTAATAGATTGTAATAAAGTGATCTTTATACAAACATTCCTAAGCTCATATTCCAAATCATACTCTATGGGAGTCTTGGTTTTATTTACAAGCAATCTTTCTAGAAAAGGAGGCTCCTTAGGTTCCAAGAGCTCATGTGGTTCTTTTACTACATTGTTCTTTTCATTTTCCATTTGTTCAACTGAATTTCCTTCAGATTCTATATGGGGATCCTCCTCTTGTATAACCACTACAAATTTATTTTTGTTAGTCTTTTTCCCAAACCTCAATTGAATTTCATTTATGGGAACGGAAGTGATAACATAAGTGGGAAAATGTTGCAATTCGATGTTTTGCACAGTTTGAGGAGGTATATTATTAGGATTAGATATAGGTTGTGCAAGAAGTTGTGTTGGTCTAGGGGGATTTGGGTTAAATGATTGATGCATCTGCTATGAATATGAGTTAGTATTTTGAGGTAGTGGCAAAGGGTTTGGTTGTTGCAATAGAGATGGTAATGATAATGTAGATTGTTGGGGATAAGGTGGGCTATACCCTTGCTAGAACTGAGGCATATTAGGTGCATAAGGCATATAAGGTGGATATTGTGGTTGGTAATTGGGGTATGAAGGTTCCTGATCTTGGGACTGAAATACATTCCCATAAGGATTTCGTTTACTTCCTTGGTTCCATGGTGAACTCTGACGTGGCTAGGTAGTCCATGGAGAATACGATGCCTGAGAGTGCCATGGTTGTTACTGGGGAAAAATATGCATGTTAGGATATTGATAATGGCTATTATTTGGTGTCCTCCATGATGGTTTCCTAGATGATTGGGGAAGATCAGTTGTTTTATCCCCTCCCTTACAAATAGCTTGTAATCCTGGTAGAGAAGGGTGATGTTCAGTGGGGTGCTCATGGGAGAAAATTCCTCAAATGTGTACCATATTTATGGGGCATTCCCTCTCATCATGTTTCCTTCTGCATTTAGGACAGAAAATTGCTAAAGCAAACTTCTCTTCCTCTTCTTTCCTCTTAATTTTCAGTGTATCCAATTGATCACTAATAATATTCAGGATATATGTTTTAATTTTTTCTAAGAGGTTCCCTAGTTCAGTTCGAGTAACACCACCCTGCACTGGTTTAAAATTCCTAGACACATAATCCCATGGGTTGTCACGAATCATTTTGACTGCCTTAGCTTGGATTATAGAATATGTTCTACTAATTTTCCTGCCACCACTAACTATCGGCCTTGCCTTATCATATTTTTCTTATACAAGTTGTGAATGTGCCAAGCAAGACTATTGATTCCCATAATCACAACCTATCTTTGCAAGTTGCATCTACTTAACACACGTCCACACTTCCCCCTCTATTGCATATTGTAACTCTTTCTCAAGACAACACTAAAGCACAATTTTCCTTTTACAAATGTGATAAGCATTACCCTTGGCTAAATTTCCTTTTATCACAATCTACCTCTTTAGTCTGAAACTAAGCCAATTGAAATATACCTTTGCAATCTACAACTAAAACTCAACACACCATGTCTTTGTAAGTTGTGTCACTTGCCAGAATAGTGAATACTTTTTTTGTTTTTTTCCTAACATTGTATGTTGCAATGAATATATTTGAAATGTTAGGAACTGTTGATCTCAATTGATTCAAAATATCATCATCTACAATAGATATGGCACTAATGACAAGAATAAGGGTTGGAAAAAATATAGTAGAAAGCAGTGTTGAAAGAGTGGTTGAAAATAAAAGAGTCAAAGTGCATGTTTACAAGGACATTATGTGTTATGTGTACAAATCAACGCTTTTAACATGGCTAGTAATATACCAAGCATTATCTGGGAAAAATATTCCTAAAGATGAAGAGGATTGTGATGTGTACTTTAATATTAAGAAGTCATGGTTTCACAAACTACTTGCACATCTGTTTGTTTTTTAATGCGCATAAACCATTGAATGGATATTGCAATGTATTGATGATGAAAACATGATAGTCAAGAGCACATAAGGTACACCATCGACATCATGCACACCATAGGACATTGAAAAATATTATAAGATATATCAGCATCATGAGATTCAATCTCAATCCACAGTGGTATTAAAAATCAAGACACCAACTAAGGATATTCTAAAGACAAGGTGCCAAGAACCTAGCAAATCCAGGTATAAAATTGATGGAGTCTACAAGACTAAAGTGCTCATGAGGGTATAACGGTTGTTTATGGCAATGTGTTGTATAATATATGGGAGAGAGGACACATAATTATTTGAGGAGAGTTGGGTTCCCATGATACATGCATGTTCCGCACAAGGAACCATTTTTTATTCGGTTGATCTCCTAGCATCTTAAATCTAGTCAAATGTCAAGATATTGAGACAACCAAAAGAAGGGGAACAACCTAAATTGTATGTCTTCCTACTTTCTAGATGGAATATGTGCTAAATTATAATTCAAAGAATTATGGTAGAGATGGAATTTTCCTATGATATCCTGCCTGTATACATTTATTGCAAGCAATTTTGGGAAACAAGGTATAGAGGGAAGTACACCCAAATCAAAAATAAATTTATCTTAGTGGTATATCAAAATATCTTTGAGATTGAGCCACCTTACATGTATGAGAGAGAAAGTATGTCATTACTTGAAGTAGTTGATTGGTTTACCCATGGAGATTGTACATTTGTAAGGGTACGTAGTGCATATATGGTCCCTCATAAGTTACCACTATTCGTCACAGATGAGGTGGTGTTATAAGAAGTATGATATCAACTCATAACATGGCTCACTCACTCATTGATAAAGGAAAAAATCTCTTTGACCCACCTTCCTTTTATGTATAGGGGCATATTGTATAAAAAAATTTAAAGAAGCAAAATTTGAAGCAACAAACCTAGAGTACCTCAAATTTGGAGAGCTTGAGTATTATAGATATGACTCAAAGGGTATTACCACCCAACATTACATGAGAATAAAATACATTTGGGCATATAATCTAGTTACTTGGGTAGATGAAGAGAAAGTAAATAATTTCATGCCACAAAGGAAGTTGAAGCAATTTAAGGGATATGTACCTCCAAGCCTACATATAATCCTGAGCACTCAAATGAAGAGTCACAGGAGAGCATGGAATCAGAGGAAAATAGAGATATGCTAAAGATAAAACATGAGTAGGAGGAAAAGAAGGAAAGGTTGAAGAAACAAAGAGATGAATGAGAAGCTAAGAAACATGTTGAAGAGGAGACTAAGAAAAAGCAAGACAAGGAGAAAGCCAGAAAGAAGAAAGTCAAAGAAGAGGTGAGACAAAGGAAAAATGAAGAGAAGATGAAGAAAATGGAAGAGGAAAAAAGGAAAAATCAAGACACCCTAAAAATAAAAAGGAAGAAGCAGTGAAGAAGAGGAAAGGGGAAGAAGCTAGAAAGAAAAGAGAGGAAGAAGACAAGAAGAAGTACGAAAATAATAAGAAAAGAAAAGAAGAGGAAGCAAAGAAAATAGATTAAGAGTTGGCCAAACAACTCATGGAATAATTAATTGCTAAAGAACTAGTTGATAAAGAAAAAAAAGTGGCCATGTTGAATGACTTTCAAATGAGATATCCTCCCCTGAACTATATTGAGGTATGCTAGTTTTATGTTTATGTTTTGGTTTAGCTAACATGATATAATTGCGGGAATAAGAAGATCAAATATGACTAGAAAAATGGTAGATTATAGCTCACGTGATTCTCCCTATAGATCAAATGAGCAGAATGGTGATGAGTACTCCCCTCACATAGCAGACACTTTGAGAAGTTTGACAACAGAAATAAGGAGTTGTAAAGCAGATAATGACAGAATAATTCTGTCAGAAGAGAGACTTTCTAGGGCATAGGAAAAAAAAGTAGAGGTTAATGCATTCATCCTTTAGATCTTGTCATATTTGTAGAGATAGGGATCACTTAGAATCAGTCATGAATAGGAGGAAAATATTAATGGAGCATATGGTAGTAGGTCTCATGGTGGGCGCAAGTCAGATGGAGATGACATGGTCAGAGATGGAAGGTTCTTGGATACACCTGATATACGAAGAAGTGGACATGGACTTTACTCTAGGTCTGGTTTAGACAGGTACCAATGTCGTTGTCACTATCATCCTTACAGGAGGAGTGACATGGGATATTTGCTGGATGAGTTCAAGAAATAAAAGGCACCTACATTTGATGGATAAATGAAGAAGTCACAAGATGCAAAAGTGTGGTTTCTTGGGATGAATACGTTCTTCAGATTACATGTTTACTGAGAGAACATGAAGGCCAAAATAGATACGTTCAACCTTCAAGGTAAAGTAGACATTTGGCAGGAGGATGTGAAGAATGTAAGAAGTATTTATGAAGAGGAGTTGACTTGGTGTGAGTTAGGGAGACTTTTCAGGAAGAAGTATACATTTGAGTGTTATGCAACCAACTCACAAAATAGAAGAAAAGATAGATAAATGACATAGAAATCAGCCTCTTCGAGGGGGAAACCTCCTTTACATTACATAAATGAACAATTCTTGGATGATTCAAATGACAAAACCTACTTTATAAATATATGATTCTAAGGGGTCACAATATAATCATAGCCGAGATAACAATAATAATGTAAGGGCGTAACAATAACAATAGTGGGCTTCTATGGGGCACAATAATAACAATATGGGGACTACATGGATGCAACAATAACAATAAGGGGGATACACTAACAATAACAATAAGGGGATACACTAGTCTTATAGGGACCTAACATGCCATTCTCCTTCAAAAAAGTGTTTTCCTCAATGCTTGAGTAGTTATGGATGCTTCTATATAAAATTTTCATCCTCCCATTAGGAATCTTTAGTGGGTAAGTTCTTCCACTTGATGAGATACTTTGAAATCGATCGATTTTGTAGCTGTCGAGTTCTTGTTTTTGTGACTGATTCAGGTTCCAATATGATTTTTCCTTCCTTGTCAAGTTTTGGAAATATTGTTTGGACTGGGAGCTTCTCAATTATAACCTTCTTTAAGCATGAAACATGGAAAACTGGGTACATTCGGGAAGATGTCGGAAGCTCCAATTTGTATGCCATAGTACCAATATTTGCAACACCTTGTAAGGACCATAATTCTTTGGTGATAATTTATTATCCTTCTTAGCTTGCTTGAGGAACATTTCTTTGTATGGTTGTAGCTGTAAAAATACCCAGTTGCCTACATCAAAACTTCTTTCGCTATGATGTTGATATGCCTGTTGTTTCATTCGATTATGCGCCAAAGTGAGGTTATCCTTTAAGAGTTGGAGAACTTGTTGTTGATGCTCGATGTGATCTTCCACTGCTTGAACCTTAGAATTTTCTCTTAAAGATGATGTGATGGATGGTGGATGATATTCATAAAGTACCATAAATGAGGTCATTTTTGCTGCAGTATGGAAGGAAGTGTTATACCACCATTCATAAATAGGTTGTAGAAAATATATCAACAAGATTCAATTTGATCTTGTAATGTACTAAAACAAAATATGGAATCCTTCTACAATATGCAGAAACAAAACATGATCACACAATCACATAACAAGTAAGAGATAGAAACAATCAATCACACAACACAAGATGTATCTAACAAAAGCACACTGCTCAAAACCTTGTTATCTGTATATTATATAAAGTCAAGATCATGAAACAATACAATGCTTTTCTCTCATTGAAAGACTCCTGCACTCTGCCAATTGTCTCACTCTGATCTAGGAAAAATCAGCCAAATACTTAACCAATTCTCATCCTATGCTAGACCAGCCTTGCTCATCCATTCCTGGAGGAATTTTTTCCCTATTAAATAGGAAATTCCTTGGAATTGATTGCGCAATGCATCATAGGATTCCCCATGACTCTATAACTGATCTGTACAATTTTCTAATTATACAACTGATAGTTATCATCCCTTTAACCTCGGTCTCAATTGGCCTTCCTTAGAACTAACATGCAATAGTTATTTATAGTGAATTATCAGTTAACTGATAGATCACTACTTGTGAATTAAATCATATTTAATTCACTGGACCTCTCACTAGCTCATATCTTAGTTAGAACTAGTTTAAAATGATTTTAACTCAATTCCTTGGGTTAAGTAAGTACAACTCACAAATAAATATAACTGGACCCCCTAAAAATATGAAAATCCTCTAAGTTCCTTCCCTTTAACCCTCAAGTCAAATTTCCTAAGCTAACTCGGTCATTCTAACTTAGTTAACTAATACAAGTTGTCATGAGATGAAATTACAATTTCTCTTCCAATTTAATTAAGGGAAAATTAAATCAAAAGCCCCCTTTAGGGTGCCATTTCAACTCTCTCTCAACAAGAAATGGATTATCTGCTACCCCAATCCTGTCTTTTTGGAATTTGAATTTGCTTCTTGCCATCGCCTTCATCAAGATATCTGCATCTTGCTCCTTCGTGGGAATGTACTCTAATGACAAAATCTGCCTCAGCACACAATCTCTGAGATGGTGATACCTGATATCAATATGCTTGGACCTATCATGAAAAATTGGATTAACCGGGAGTTTGAAGAAACTCTGGTTATCACAATGTATCACGGTCAGATCTATTTGTCAACCAAACAAACCAAAAGGTATCTTCCTCATCTAGATGGTCTCACATGTTGCCTGACTAGCTGCCATATACTCTACCTCTGTTGAACTGAGTGCAACTGATATTTGTTTCATGTTGTACCAAGAATTTGTTGTTGATCCTATGCTAAATATGCCCCATGACGTGCTCTTCTTGTCGAATGGACTCCCTGCCCAATCTGCATCGGTGAAGCCTTGAATCTTCACTCCCTCTGTTTGTATGTACCATAATCCATAGTTTGTAGTGCCTTTGAGGTATCTCAACACATGTTTTCTTGCCTTCCAAAAGAGCTTTGTAGGCTTAACCATAGCTTGGATCAGCCGGTTAACTGCATAGCATATATCTGGTATTGTGTTCACCAAATACATGAGTGAACCCACAAGATGCATGTGAATAGTAGCATCCACTATTTCACTCGAAGTAGCATCCTTCTTCCTCTAGTTTCCTGCTAGAGGAGTCTCCATGGGTTTGTTGCCCTCCATTTGGAACTTCCTCAAAATCTCCTTGGCATACTTGCCCTGAGATACAAATATCTCCCCATCTCTTTGCCATATTTCCAATCCCAGGAAATACTGCAAGAGCCCCATGTCCTTCATCTCAAATTCTCTTGCAAGATCCTCTTTGCAAGAATTGATGAGTTGCTCATCACCTATCAATATTAGATCATCGACATAAAGTACAATAATCAAAAGCTTACCATTAACCACAATATGATATAGGTTTGCATCCGCTTCACTCTTAGTGAAGCCCAACCTGATGAAATAGTTGTTGATCTTTTTGTACTAAGCACAAGGTGCTTGATTGAGCCCATACAATGCTCTCTTGAGTCTGCACACATGTGACTCTCTATCTATGGTCTTAAAACCTTCCGAATGCTCAATTTATACCTCTTCCTCAATAACTCCATTGAGAATGGTTGTATTTACATCCATCTGATGTATCAACCATCCCATCTGCGCTGAGAGTGAAAGGATGGATCTAATAGATGAGTACCTTGTGACTAGTGTAAAAGTATCATCATAGTCAATCCCCTCCACCTGAGAGAACCCTCTGGCCAAAAATTGGGTCTTGTGCTTCTCCACACTCCCATTTGTTGCTTGCTTCACCTTGTAGACCCACCTGGATCCTACAACTGACTTCCCCAGTAGTCTTTAGAAAAATTCCCATGCACCATTTCTTATAATGGAGTCATAATCCTCAACCATGTCATCAACCCACTCTGGATGTTGCATTGCTTCCTCAAAAGAGGATGGTTCTATCTCAATACCTTCGCTCATAAGAGCCATGTATCTAGTGTACTGCTCTGGGGACCTTTTCTGCCTGCACTATGATGTGTATGGTCCCACATTCTCTCTCGCATCTAGAAAAAATTTGTCAGCCTCTCTGGTGTGCTTCCTTACATCTCTAGTGGATGGATCTGCATGAGTGATTTCTACCATTCTTTGTTCCTCTACTTGTGGTTGCTCCACATCCTGAGTTTCATCCTTTGGAGCCAATAGCTCCTCAATTGCATGCAACTCAATCTCCCTCTCAAGGGAAGTTCACGTGAATTTCTCTTCATTGAATTTCACATCTCTTCTTACCACTGTCATCCTGTGTGCTGGAAGATACACCTGATAGTTGTGAGGTGTATCAGTGTATGCCAAAAATATCCCCAACTCTGTTGTTGGCTCCAGCTTTTTCGTGGCATATTTGGTCACATGGAAATAAACAGATGAACCAAAAAATTTTAAAATACAAAACATACGATCTCTTACCGGAAAAATCCTCCTCTGGTGTACTCATCCGAAGCATTTGACGAAGACTCCTACTCTGCACAAATATTGTTGTATTGCATGCTTATGCCCACATATGCAATGGTAGGCCCTGATCATGCAACATAGCTCGTGTTGCTCCCACATCTACAACCCCATTCTGTTGTGGTTTATGAGGTGCTATCAATTCTCTTCGAATTCCTTTTGAGGCACAAAAGCTCTTGAATTCGTTAGAGATGTATTCTCCACCATTGTTGCTCCTTAGAGCCTTCACCTTCTTGCATGTATCTTTCTTGACAAGTGCCTTGAACTCACAAAACTTGGAGAACGTTTGATCTTTCTTCTGCATGAATAAAATCCAACACTTTCTTGAAAAATCATCAACAAAAATCATATAATACCCGTTCTTTGTTCTAGACACTATCGATAACGGTCCACACACGTCTGAGTGAACTCTCTTAAGGATCACCTTGCCTTTTCGTTCCTTATCATGAAAGGTGGCTTTCATATACTTAAGCAATTTACACCCTTTTCATGTATCTCTCTGCACAAGTGCACCCTTTAGAAGTCTTGTAGAAATGTGATGCATGATCTTCAAAGCGTTGTGGTGTATATGGCCCAACCTCATGTGCCATAACTAACTGATGTCTCGGCTCTCTACCTTCTATGTTTTCGTGCTCAAGGAAACACAGTCTTATACATCTAGTTTGTAGAGGTTCTTTACTCGAACCCCAATCTTTTTCACCTATACCATGGCTCTGTGATGAAGGAATGCCTTTCCTTCATTGAATATCACATCATAACCACGATCTTCCAACATAGCAACATAAATAAAATTCTTCTTTAAACCAGGAACATACATGGCATATTTTAATGTGATTGGATTACCCAACTCCCTATGAAAGGTAATTGTACCTACATCGATAGCACTATACCTCCCATCGTCACCCATCTCGATGTGCATCTAGATATCCTTCTCCTCGAAGTTACTGAAGAATTCTTTGTTTCCGGTCATATGGAATGAAGCTCCATTATCCAAGTACCACACAAAACCCATCGTCGATGAAACCATGCATGTGTTGAGAGTGAAATCCAACTCGAACTATGAAGCAAGTGCTTCACCTGCTGCTCCTCCTAAGGCCTTCTTGTTGGCCTTATTTTGTGGACAATTTGTGGCACAGTTTCAATTCTCATGATAGTTGAAACATTTTACCTTTGAAAAGCCTTGCTTCTTTCCTGCCTTGTCGGACTTCGATTTGGAATGGGATGCCTTCCCTTTCCCTTTCTTCACCTTTCTATCCAAGGCACAATTCTCCTCATCATCAGTCTTTGATGAGGATCCATCTCTGGTGCTCCTCTGAATTTCTTCTTGTACCAAATTGGACCATAGTCACTCCTAGTCTAGTATTTTATCCCTCCCATTTATAGAGTCTTGGTAGTTATCCTAGCTCTTGGGAAGGCCTAGAAGAGATAGGCTCACCAAATCATCCGATGCGACAATTATCCAAACACTTCCAAGCTCATATCAACACTGGATGAACTTTGTCAAGTATTTTTGGATCGTGTCGCCCTTCTCCATTTTGATCTTCCTGAGCTTGTATTTTAGTGCTAGCTTCCTGTGGTTGCTGCTATTCTGAAACATATTTTTCAAGGCCTTCCACATAGCATATGGAGTTTCCTTCCTATGGAGACTCGAGACAATATGATCTCAAACTCCCTCTACCAAGATCCTTCTCACCTTTGCTACATTCTTCTTCCATGCATCAAGTTGTTGAGCATATGATGTTGCGAGCTAAGGAATATCACTGTCTATGAAAGCCTTGAGCTCGTTTTCCTCAAGCATTGCCTCCATCCTATCCTTCAATTCTATGTAATTTGAATTTCCTTCAAGGGAATATTCGAGTCTCATGCCATTGAAAGACATCTTGATTTGTTGTTGAGTCATGAAGAATAAATCTACAAATCCAAACCTTTTCAAAACAAAATTTTTTCTTCTGATCTTCTATTGTGATTCTTGGCACTCCAATACTGTGTATAAAATATATCAACGGGATTCAATCTGATATTGTAATGTACTAAAACAAAATATTGAATCCTTCTACAATTTTTTGAAACAAAACACGATCGCACAATCACATAACAAGTAAGAGAAAGAAACAATAAATCACACAACATAAGATGTATCTGGGGAAAGCACAATTCTCAAAACACTGCTATTTGTATATTGTATAAAGTCAAGGTCATGAAACAATACAATGATTTTCTCTCACTAAGAAACTTGTGCACTCTGCGAACTGTCTCACTCTGATCTAGGAAAAATCATTCAAATCATGCAACAACTATTTATGGTGAATTATTAGTTAACTGATTGATCACTACTTGTGAATTAAATCAAATTTAATTCACTGGACTTCTCACTAGCTCATCTCTCAGTTAGAACTAGTTAAACTTATTTTAACTTAATTTCTTGAGTTACATAATTACAACTCAAAAATAGCTATAATTGGACCCCCTAAAAATAGGAAAATCCTCTACATGCCTCCTCTTTAACCCTCAACTCGAATTTACTAAGCTAACTTAGTCATTCTGACTTAGTTAACTAATACAAGTTGTCATGAGATGAAATTACAATTTCTCTTCCAATTTAATTAAGGGAAAATTAAATCAGAAGCCCCCTTTAGGGTGCCATTTCAACAAAGGTAACCACTTGACCTATTGTGAATGTTTTATCAGATACAAAGAAACAAAGATATCCTTCCAAAAATTTGTTCACTATCTCAGTTTTCCCATCAGATTGAGAATGATAAGATGAGCTATGAGCTAATTGATACCCACACAAGAAAATAATTTTGTCCAAACATTTCCAGTGAAAATGGGGTCTATTTCACTTACAATAATCTTTGGGTTTCCATGTAGCTTTTGAATTGTTTCCATAAAAGCAATAGCAATTGTACTGGATTTAAATGGATGCGATAATGCACAAAAGTGTGGATTCTTGGTAAGTCTATCAACTACCACCATGATGAAACTCTTTCCTTTGGACATGGGTAAACCTGTGATAAAAGCCATTGAAAATTCCTCCCAACGTTGACTTGGAATGGATAAAGGTTGTAACAGACCTAGGGTCTTAATTGTCTCAAATTGATTTTGTTGGAAAACCAAACATTCCTCCATAAAATTTTGAATATCAGATTTAAGGCCATCCCAAAAAAATTCCTTCTTAACCCTGTGGTAAATTTTTAAGAATCCTGAGTGCCCTCCTAAGGGAGAGGTGTGCAATTCCAAAAGAATATTTTGTTTTAATTGGGAATTACTACAAATATATAAGCGATTGTGTACCGTAGTGAATCATTTTTCCAGCTAAATATATCAGATGTATTGTGATCTTGTTGCAAATTTTGAATGAGTTCCCACACTTCTTCTTCATTCTTCCTTTTATCCCTTGCTTCGGCTATCCAATCTGGTTGGATAATAGAAATGACACAAATAAATTCTTCCACATCCTCATCCTTTCTTGAGAGAGCATCTACAACAACATTTTGCATCCCTTTTTTTGTATATTATTTCAAATTCATAACCCAACATCTTTGTGACCCATTTTTGTTGCTCTTCTGAAGATAATATTTGTTCTCAAAAGTATTTAAGACTATCATGAACTTTTTTTACCTTGCATTTTCTTCCCATTAGGTAAGGTATCCATGGCTTAAGTGCATGTAGTATTGCCAACATTTCCTTGTGATAAGTAGGTTTTTGTAAATACTTTCCTTTGATTGGATGACTTTCAAAAGCAATGGGTATTTCTTCTTGCATTAAAATAACACCAATTCCATTTCTTGAGGCATCACATTCCATAATAAATGTTTTTGTGAAGTCTGGCGTAGCTAAGACTAGTGGTTGACACATTTCCTCTTTAAGATGTTCAAAGGCCTTAGTTGCTTCTGGAGTCCAAGAAATTGCATCTTTCTTCATTAATGTTGTTAGAGGTGCTGCTATTCTCCCATAATTCTTAACAAACTTGTGATAATACCATGTCAACCCAAAAAATCCCCGCAAATGATTTATGGTTGTGAGGATTTTCTTTTCCTTAATGGCTTTAATTTTGTTAGGGTCTACCTTAACACACTCATGAGATACAATATGACCCAGATATTCCACCTCCTGTACTCCAAAGAATTTTTTTAAGGATTTTTCATATATTTGTTTCTCCTCCAATAGTTTGAGAATCTCATCAACATGTTGAACATGATCCTTCCAAGACTTGTTGTAGATTAGTATATCATCAAAAAATACTAACACAAATTTTATAAGGAAGGGTTTGAAAATGGAATTCATCAAAATTTGAAATGTAGAAGGTGCATTGGTAAGGCCAAAAGGCATGAACAAAAATTCATAATGACCTTCACGATCTCTAAATGTTGTTTTCGGAATGTCTTCAGTCTTCATTCTTATTTCATTATATCTTGAACGAAGATCTAACTTGGTGAAGTAAATTGCTCCATGTAATTCATCCAATAATTCACCAATGACTGAAATGCAAAATTTATCTTTAATAGTGAGATTGTTGAGCTCCTTATAATCTGGAGCAAAGAAATAACTTTGACTAGGTTGAATTATACCGACCTCTAGCATTTCTGCAACCATATGTCCAATCTCAATCTTTTGGGCATCATGATATCTGTAAGGCATGATGTTTGGAGGAACACTTCCTAGAATCAAATGAATAGCATGATCATGATCACTAATAGGTGGGAGGCCTTTGGGAGTCTCAAACACCTTAGAATGATTGTCTAAGACTTTGTGGAGATCTTGAGAAATAAATGATTTCGATGTTTGAACTTGTAGTGAGCATAATTGTGCAATTACGCCTCATTTTTCTTTCTTCAGAAACTTTTTCATGACATTAGAGCTTATTTAATTTCCTAGTTTCCCTGCGATACCTCGTAATTCAACTTCCTTTGCTTCCCAAAAAAATTTCATGTTCATCATGTGTTTGACAAAATGTCTATCTTGGTCAGGAGGGGTTAGGTCAAGTCCTTGTTCATGTTTTTGGTTTGGAAGCTTTGTTTGTATGTTATTCATCATTTCTGAAAGTGTCATTGAGTTTTGGGTAAGGTCCTGAGTCCCAACCCTAAAAAAGTGGCTAAGAATTTGGGGTCGCTGGCATAGATCTGGCTGGAAAATTCCATAGTTGTTGGGATGAAGGCCTATGGGACTAAATGGAGGGTTACATTTGCTTGGAGGCCTTAATAAGGGAGAGACTAAGGCTTTAGGTTAGTGAAAAAGAGAGTTAACTCAGGGGTTGGACACCTAGAGGAGTTGCATGGTAGCTCCTGGAGGTCATGTAGCACTTAAGGGAGGTTAGTGTTGGGTACCAAATCTGTGTACTTTGATCTCCCATTTTTTCCCACCTTTCTATCTCTTTGTATCATTAATTTTTCTAAAACACATGAGGTAAACCCCTTCCTACTATCTTACATGGAATATTTGACTAATGAAGTAATAGTCATGGAGGTTTTAAATTTGCAAGTATTAACTCTGGTATTTTCAGAGATTTGAAAAAAGTAAAGGGATTACAGCTGCGAGCCATGGAGCAACTCCTAATTCTCAGCACTACCTCAACTTGCTGCAACTGCGCAATAGATTCCATCTTACCCAAACTCTATTTTTAGGCTTTTCATGGTTTCCTTTTGGCAACTAGTTTGTTGTTGTAACAAATGTATAATTGTAGATATTTAGTTGTTAGAGAAAATATACGATTTGCTGGACATTTGTATAAAGAGGGCCTTAGGGCTATGAATCGGGGTTAAGCAAGAAGAGACAAATATTGTAACAGAAGTGTTTCTCAATTAATTGAATGCATAGTGTTTTACTGTTCCATTTGTGAGTTGTGAGTTTTCCGCAGCCTGATCAGAGAGTTGAGCCCACTCTTCTAATCAGGTGCCGCGTTATCTTCCTTTTGTTGATTTCATATTTTGGTTTGATTTTGTAACTGTTGTTCCAGTATGATTATGTAATTCCTGTGAATACCTTTTTAATCCTGGAATTCATCTTTAATTATTGTTACAGTAGTTTTCTTGTTTCCATTAATTCAAGCCTGTGATTCAATAACAGATTATGTTATTTCTCTTGCATATATTTTGCACGTTAGTCTTGAAATAACTAATGCACCCAGATTGATAATTTATGTGGAAAAAGGGTTTGAATATTGTTCACAACCTGACACCAACATTTTGGCATTGTTCCTGGGGAAGGCTAACAAGGTGTAAGAACACGATCTGCAATTTATCTAAGGGTCGATCTCTCATCTTAGGGGGGGAATTTATTGCCCTGCTCCAAGTCCTGAGTGTAGTGTTTTTTTTTCTCGCTTTTTCATTGTTTTTAAAACTAATCTCTCTTCTTAGGGAGAGTATTTGTTACCCTACTCCAAGTCCTGAGCGTAGTGCTCTATTTTCTTTGTTTTTCCATTGTTTTTGAATCATCCAAGAATTGTTCATTTATGTAATGTAAATGAGGTTTCCCCCTCGAGGAGGCTGATTATTAGGTCATTGATCTATCTTTTCTTCTATTTTGTGAGTTGGTTGCATAACACTCAGATATATACTTCTTCTTGAAAAGTATCTCTAACTCACACCAAGTCAAATCCTCTTCATAAATACCTCTAACATTCTTCATGTCCTCCCGCCAAATGTCTACTTTACCTTTAAGGTTGAATGTAGCTATTCTGGCCTTTATGTTCTCTTAGTAATCACGCCAAATCTAAAGAAATTATTCATCCCAAGAAACCATGCTTCTGAATCTTGTGGCTTATTCATTTATCCATAAAATGTAGGTGGCTTTTATTTCTTGAACTCATCCAACAAATATCCCATGTCACTCCTCCTGTAAGGATGATAGCGATGATGACAATGGTACCCATCTAAACCAGACCTAGAGTAAAGTCCATGTCCACTTTCTCATCTATTAGGGTATCCAATAACCTTACATCTCTGACCATGTCATCTCCATATGACTTGTGCCCACCATGAGACCTGCTACCATATCCTCCATTAGTCTTGTCCTCCTATTCATGACTGATTCTAAGCAGTCCTTATATCTACAAATAGGACAAGCTCTAAAGGATGAATGCATTAACCTCTACTTGTTTCTCCTATGCCTTGGAAAGTCTCTCTTGTGATTGAATGATTCTGTCATTATTTTCTTTACAACACCTTATTTCTTCCTTCAAACTTATCAAAGTATCTGCTATGTGAGGGGAGGACTCATCACCATGCTACTCATTTGATATATAAGGAGAATCATGTGAGCTATAATCCACCATTTTGCTAGTCATATTGATATTCTTATTCCTGCAAGTATATCATGTTAGCTAAACCAAAACGTAAACATAACCAACACACCTTAATACAGTTCAAGGGAGGATATCTCATTTGAAAGTCACTCAACATGGCCTCTTTTTTTCTTTATCAACTAGTTCTTTAGCAATTAATTATTCCTTGAGTTGTTTGGCCAACTCTTCATCTATTTTCTTTGCTTCCTCTTATTTAATTTTCTTATTATTTTCCTACTTCTTCTTGTCTTCTTCCTCTCTTTCTTTCTAGCTTCTTCCTCTTTCCTCTTATTCGCTACTTATTCCTTTTTATTTTTTAATGCGTCTTGATTTTTCCTTTCTTCCTCTTCCTTTTTCTTCATCTCCTCTTCCTTTTTCCTTTGTCTCAACTCTTCTTTGAATTTTTTCTTTCTGGCTTCCTCCTTGGCTTGCTTTTTCTTAGTCTCCTCTTCAACATGTTTCTTAGCTTCCCATTCATCTCTTTGTTTCTTCAACCTTTCCTTCTTTGCCTCCTACTCGTGTTTTATCTTTAGCATAGCTCTACTTTCCTCTGATTTCATGCTCTCCTATGACTCTTCATTTGAGTACTCAGGATTATATGTAGGCTTAGAGGTACATATCCCTTGAGTTGCTTCAACTTCCTTTGTGGCATGAAATTATGTACTTCCTCTTTATTTACCCAAGTAACTAGATTATATGCCCAACTATATTTTATTCTCATGTAATGTTGGATGGTAATACCCTTTTGAGTCATATCTATAGTACTCAAGCTCTCCAAATTTGAGGTACTCTAACTTTATTGCTTCAAATTTTGCTTCTTTAATTTTTGTTATACAATATGCCCCTATACATAAAAGTAAGGTGGGTCAAGAAGATTTTTTTCCTCTATCAACGAGTGAGTGAGCCATGTTGTGAGTTGATATGATACTTCTTATAACACCACCTTGTCTATGACGAATAGTGGCAACTGATGAGGGATCCTATATGACCTAAGTACCCTTATAAATGTACAATCTCCATGGGTAAACCAATCAACTACTTCAAGTAATGAAATCCTTTCTCTCTCAGACATGTAAGGTGGCTCAATATCAAAGAGATTTTGATATACCACTAAGATAAATATATTTGTAATTTGGATGTGCTTCCCTCTATACCTTGTTTTCTCTAATTCCATGTTCTCCTATGAGTCTTCATTTGAGTGCTCAGGATTATATGCAGGCTTGGAGGTACATATCCCTTGATTTTCTTAACTTCCTTTGTGGCATGAATTTCTTTACTTTCTCTTCATCTACCCAAGTAACTAGATTATATGACCAACTATATTTTATTCTCACGTAATGTTGTGTGGTAATACCCTTTAACTCATATCTATAGTACTCAAGCTCTCCAAATTTGAGGTACTCTAGCTTTGTTGCTTCAACTTTTGCTTCTTTAATTTTTTATACAATATGCCCCTATACATAAAAGGAAGGTGGGTCAAGGAGCTTTTTTTCCTTTATCAACGAGTGAGTGAGCCATGTTATGAGTTGATATGATACTTCTTATAACACCACCTTGTCTATGACGAATAGTGGCAACTGGTGAGGGATCCTATATGCACCAAGTACCCTTATAAATGTACAATCTCCATGGGTAAAACAATCAACTACTTCAAGTAATGACATCTTTTCTCTCTCATACATGTAAGGTGGCTCAATCTCAAATATATTTTGATATAACACTAAGATAAATTTAATTGTGATTTGGGTGTACTTCCCTTTATACCTTGTTTCCAAAAATTTATTGTAATAAATGTGTACGAGTAGGATATCATAGGAAAAGTCCATATCTACCATAATGGTTTGAATTATAATTCAGCACATATGCCATATAGCAAGTAGTAAGCCATATAAAATTTAGGTTGTTCCCCTTCTGTCGGTTGTCTCGGTATCCTGACATTTGACTTGATTTAAGATGCTAGGAGATCAACCCAATTGAAAATGGTTCCTTGTGTGGCACATGTATGTATGATGGGAACCCAACTCTCCTCAAAGAATTATGTGTCCTCTATCCCATATATTCTACAATAAATTGCCATAAGCAACCAGTATACCCTCCTGAGCACTTTAATCTTGTAGATTCCATCACTTTTATGCCTGGATTTGCTAGGTTCTTGCCACTTTGTCTTTAGAATATCCTTAGTTGGTGTCTTGAATTTTCAATACCACTAAGGATTGAGATTGAATCTCATAAGGTTGAGACATATTATAATATTCTACAATGTCCTTTGGTGTGTATGATGTCGATGGTGTACCTTATATGCTCTTGACTATCGTGTTATCAGCTTCAATACATTGCAATATCCATTTAATGGTTTCTGCGCATTGAAAAACAAACAGATGTGCAACTAGTTTTTGAAACCATGACTTCATAATATTAACGTACACATCACAATACTATTCATCTTTAGGAATATTTTTCCTAGAGAATTCTTGGTATATTACTAATAATGTTGAAGGTGTTGATTTTTCCACATAACACATAATTTCCTTGTAAGTATGCACTCCGACTCTTTTATTTTCAACCACTCCTTCAACATTGCTTTATACTATATTTGTTCCAAGCCTTCTTCTTGTCATTGGTGCCATATGTCTCATAGATGATGATATTTTGAAGCACTTGAGATCAACAATTCCTAACATTTCAAATGTATTCATGGCAACATACAATGTTAGGAAAAAAACAAAAAAAGTATTCATTGTTTTGGCAAGTGACACAACTTACAAAGACATAGTGTGCTAGGCTTTAGTTTATGATTGAAAAGGTATATTTCAATTGGTTTAGTTGCAAACCTAAAAGGTAGATTGTGATAAAATGAAAGTTATCCAAGGGTAATGCTTATCACATTTGGAAAAGGAAAATTGTGCTTCAGTGTTGTCATGAGAAATAGTTACAGTATGCAATAGAGGGGGAAGTGTGGACGTATGTTACGTAGATGAAACTTGCAAAGGTAGGTTGTGATTATGGGAATCAATATTCATGCTTGGCATGTTCACAACTTGTAGAAGAAATATGAGATAAGGCAAGGCTGATAGTTAGTGGTGGCGGGAAAATTAGTAGAACATATTCTATAATCCAAGCTAAGGTAGCCAAAAGGATTCATGACAACCCAAGGGATTATGTGTCTAGGAATTTTAAACCGGTGCAGGGTGGTGTTACTCGAACTGAACTAGGGAACCTCTTAGAAAACTTTAGGAAATATATCCTGCATATTATTAGTGATCATTTGGATACACTAAAAATTAAGAGGAAACAAGAGGAAGAGAAGTCTGCTTTAGCCATTTTCTGTCCTAAATGCAGAAGGAAACATGATGAGAGGGAATACCCCATAAATGTGGTATAAGTTTGTGGAATTTTCACCCATGAGTACCCCACTAAATAGTTCCCTTCTCTACCAGGATTACAAGCTATTTATAAGGGAGGGGCTAAAACACATGAGCTTCCCAAATCATCTAGGAAACCATCATGGAGGACACCAAAGAATAACCCTTATCAAGATCCTAATTTGCAGATTTTTCCCCATTACCAACAATGGCACTCTTAGGCATCTTATTCTCCATGGACTACCCAGCCACTTCAGAGTTCACCATGGAACTAGGGATGGAAAGGGAATCCCTATGGGAATGTATTTTAGTCCCAAGCTCATGAACCTTCATAACCCCATTAGCAACCACAATATCCACCTTATATGCCTTATGCGCCTCATATGCCTCAGTTCCAGTACAAGTATAGTCCACTTTATCCCCAAAAATCTACATTATCATTACCACCTCCATTGCAACAACCAAAACCTTTGCCACTACCTCAAAATATTAACCTATATTCACAGTAGTTGCTCAATCATTTAACCCAAATCCCCCTAAACCAACATAACTGCCTGCACAAGCTATATCTAATCCTAATAATATACCTCCTCAAACTGTGCAAAACATTGAACTGAAACATTTTCCCACTTATGTTTTCACTTATTTTCCCATAAATGAAATTCAACTGAGGTTTGGGAAAATGATTAACAAAAATAAATTTGTAGTGGTTATACAAGAGGAGGATCCCCATATAGAATCTGAAGAAAAATTAGTTGAAAAAATGGAAAATGAAAAGAATAATGTAGTAAAAGAACCACATGAGATCTTGGAAACTAAGGAGCCTCCTTTTCTAGAAAGATTGCTTGTAAATAAAACCAAGGCACCCATATAGTATGATTTGGAATCTAAGCCAAGGAATGTTTTTATAAATATACCTTAATTACAATCTATTAAAGACATCCCTATTTACACTAATATTATTAAGGATATTTGCATTAAGAAACCAGGAAGGAAGAAAAACAATAACCAAACTATCAAAGTAATTAGCCAAATGTCATAAATGATATCTGGACTACCACCAAAATATGATCATTTGGGGAATCCAGTAGTAATTATAGGGATTAGTGGAAATTTTCTTCCTAACACTTTGGCAGATTTGGGAGCAACCATAAATGCAATGATTTTTGATACTATGACATTGTTGCAACTAAATGAGATAA
This sequence comes from Pinus albicaulis, assembly GCA_034641835.2. Lineage (NCBI taxonomy): Eukaryota > Viridiplantae > Streptophyta > Pinopsida > Pinales > Pinaceae > Pinus > Pinus albicaulis. The sequence continues at coordinate 124,979 of JAXQQM020086830.1, forward strand.
GACCCACACCTATTATGTTGGAATTAGCAAATAATTTTGATGTTAAATCTATTGCAGTCATATAAAATGTGGTGGTAACATTAGCTTGTTGGGAATATCTAATTGATTTGAAGTAATTTCTCCAAAAAATACCAAACCAGGACACCCAATAGTCTGAGGCTGGCCCTGGCTAGCTAATGTTGATGTTTTCATTGGGTTCAAAACTAGTGAAATGACTATCTCTAATGGATTTGAAATCCAAATATTGACTATATTTCCACCTGACCAATTAGCTGGTGAAGTGCCTCTTTGGTTGGAAAAACCTTATGGGGAATAAGAATGCATGCTTCCTATGCTAACTTTAGAACAATCAAGAGGACTTCAAGAACAATTAAAGGAACATGTTTTGCAACAATTTTTATCTGATACAAGTTGTATTGAATATCTTGTTTCTTTTAGTGGTTATCATCATGTTTTTAGCATTGAATTTAAGGAACCTTGTCATCCTACTGTGTTTGCATCATTTTCTATTGTAGCCCTATAAGAGAATCAAGTGTCCAACCTATTGAAATCAGTTATGGAAAAATATTGTATATTGGTACATATTTAAGTACAAAACATAGTAAAAAAGTAGTAGAAATGATCCAAATGTAGTATGGGGCATTTGGTTAGGATTATTTAGATATGAAAGGAATTCATCCTGACACTTGCATACATCATATTTTTGCATACATCACATTTATACTAATGAAGAAAGCAAGCCTATAAGACAACCACATAGACGAATGGATCCATCCCTTAAAGAAATTGTTAAAGATGAACTACAAAAACTTTTGAGTGCAAATTTTATATACCCCATCTCTCACATTAAATGGATATATCCTTTAGTGTTGGTTCCTAAGAAAAATGGGAAATTGAGAATTTGTGTTGATTATAGAGAGATAAACAAAGCCACTTTGAGGGATTATTTCCCTCTACTTTTATGGACCAACTTCTTGATACTTTATCAGGGAAAAAGTATTTCTCTTTCTTGGATGGGTACAGTGGTTACAATCAGATCCAAGTAGCCCCAGAAGACTAAGAGAAGACTAATTTTACCTACCCAAGGTGTATCTATGCTTACAAAGTTCTTCCATTTAGCTTGTGTAATGCTACAACTACCTTTCAGATAGATGTTCTAGCAATTTTTGCTGACCTTATACATGAATGTGTGGAAGTCTATATGGATGAATTCATAGTGTATGGGAATGATTTCCAACATGCTTTAGAAAACTTAGAGAAAGTTTTGATTCGTTGTTAGGAAGATCATCTAGCTCTCAGTATTGTGGAATGCAATATGATGCAAACTAAGAGGATTGTTATGGGTCACCATGTGTCACAAATAGGGATACATTAGAGGAAATTTTAGCCTGAAAGTGCCCATGAAAATTTCACGTAATTTCCATGTCATAATATGTAAACCAATAAAAATCATTTAAATTTAAAAAGAGGTACATGTAAATATTTTGGAGGGAAAACAAGAAAAACTACATTTTTTAATTGTATTTATGACTTATATCCTTATAGGTTTACTCAAATTTCAAGTGTATGAAATCGTGGATGTGGAATTAAATTTCACATCCAACGAGTACCCATCATGCATACTTTTGAGAAGACCCACATTGATAAAAATTGAAGATACATTAAAAAAATGCGTTGAACACATTTTTTAAATGTATCTTTATTTTATTTTTTATCAATATGGGTCTTCTCAAAAGTATGCATGATGGGTAGTCATTGGATACATAATTTAATTTCACATCCAATGAGTTTATACACTTGAAATTTGAGTAAACCTATAAGGAGATAAGCCAAAAATACAATTAAAAAAAGTAGTTTTCTTCTTTTCCCTCCAAAATTCATAACTTTATTTTATTATTTTAACTATTACTTCATTATTTTTCCTTAGAAGTCCACTTTTAGGTTGAAATTTCCTCTAATGAAAGTTGTCCCTGCAAAAATTGAGGTAATTTCACAAATTTTAGTCCCAACATCGCAAAAAGAGGTAAGATGTTTTTTGGGACATGCAGGGCATTATAGGAGATTCATTAAAAAATTTACTAAACTTGTTGCAACTATGTTTAAATTGCTAGCTAAAGATGTTGGTTTTTTATGGGATATTTATTGTCAAAATGCTTTTCAGGTACTAAAAGACATATTTTCGACTGCTCTAGTGTTGAGAGGGCCTTAGTTGGTCTCTCCCTTTTCATATTTGCACTGAAGCATAGGATACAACCCTTTTAGATGTGCTAGGGAAAAGGGAGAATCATATTCCATATGTTATTTATTTTTTAAGCAAAAATCTCTCACATGCATAATTAAATTACACTATTACTGAAAATGAATTACTAGTAGTAGTCCATGCTTTCAATAAATTTAGGCACTATATTACTGGTTACGAAACTTTTTTCCATACTGTTCATTCAACTAATAGATTCCTTATGAATAATCTGATTACAAATGGAATAATTATTAGATGATTACTTTTTCTTTAGAAATTTAATATTATTGTGATTGACAGTCCTGGACGAGATAATTCAATTGCAAATTTATTGTCCAGAATGAATATTTCATGGGACACTGCTCCAGTTTCATATCACTTTCCTGATGAGAATTTATTTAGCATTTCTACTCATACTCCCTCGTTTGCTGATGTTGCTAACTATTTGGTATCAGAAAAGTTGCCACAAAATCTATATGCCAGGGAGAAACATAAGTCTGTGTAGTGGAGTGTCAACTACTCTTGGATAAAAGGAGACTTATACTGCACTGAACTAGATCTAATCATGGGGAGGTGTGTGTGGGAAGATGAAATGTATTATGTCTTGAGAGCTTGCCACAATGAACCCTGCAGCGGGAATTTTGTAGATAAAAGGACAAATTACAAGGTGCTACATGCGAGTTATTATTGGCCCACTCTTTTCAAGAATGCCAAGGAGTTTGTCTCCAAATTTAATGCTTTCTAGAGGATGGGAAGATCTGTTCCAAGTGACCAGATGCCTCTTCAAACTCAGGTATGAATAGAACCCTTTGAAAAGTTGGAATTAGATTTCATAGGGCCTATTTCTCTTATTTCCAGAAAGAAGAGGTATATATTAGTTTGTACTGATTGTGTGACAAAGCGGGTGGAAGCTAAAGATTTATATTTTTCCATTGAGAAGTCTGTAGTAGATTTCCTTTTTGAATAATATATTTACTTAGTTTGGGGTACCTAGAGAAATTTTCACCAATTAGGGGACACAATTTACTTCCAAACTAGTTGAAAGGCTATTACTAAACAATACCAGATTAAGCACTGGAAGTCTACACCATACCATCCTTAGGAAAATGGACAATAGAATCTAATAACAAAGTCTTGGAGTCCATTCTTACTAAAAAAATTTAGCTACACCATGGAGACTGGGCTGATAGGTTTCCAGAATCACTATGGGCTTATCGAATAAAATCAAGAAATATGATAAGATATACTCCCTATGAGTTGGTATATGGGAAATGGGTGTTGTTCCCCATCGAATTTCAGGTGAAATTTTTTTGAAATACTGCTAAACTTGGGATGTATTTAAATGAAGCTCAGAAATAGAGAGTGCTTTAGTTAAATGAACTTGATGAAACTATACAAGACGCCCTCCAAAATACTATGTTGATACATGACCAAAGGGCTTGATGGCATGATAAGTATATTAAGAAGAAAGTCTTCCAACCAGGACAATGGGCACTATTGTATGATAGCAAGTTTAAACACTTTAAAGGAGATTTTCAACTAGATGGTGAGACCCTATGAAGTAGAGGAAGTTTTTGACAATGGCTCGGTAAAAATTAAGACCATTGACGATGACCATACTTCACTTGTGCTTAATGGCCATAGAATGAAAATCTACAACCACCCACTTTAGAGACAATAATTTTTGCAAGATGCGACATAGAATCCATAAATGGAGTTGATTCATAAAGGGGATCCATCTACTACTCATTCTTAAAATTAATTTATTTTTATTCTTTTAATATGTATATATGTACATAGTATAAATAATAGTGGGTTGATTTCTATTTTCCTCCACAACTCACATAGAATAAAGAGGAAATTTGTCAAGGATAGGTTTATTCCTTTATCCAAACCTGATGGATTATTTACTGAAAAGGATCTTCTAGAGTTTACTTTGAACATTTTAGGCTCTTTGAAATTGAATGTTTCGAGCATTATCTGACCTAGGCTCGTTAATATTAATGGGAAAATGGTAGTTAGGGATATGCCAAGTACATAATTATTCTTTTCCAGGCCCAATAGAATAATTACGAAAAAGAAACCCCCTAGAGTTTACTTTGGGTTCTTCAGAATCTCTAAAACTGAACACTCTGAGCCTTAGCTAACTCAGGCTCGTTAAAATTTATGAGATGTGAGTAGGTAGGGCTCTGCTAAGTATATACTTATTATTTTTTGGGCTTAGCATAATAATTACAGGAAAGAAGCCCTTTGGAGTCTTCTTTCGTGCATTTCAAACTCTCAAAAATTAAAATGCCCCCAGAAAATAACCATTCCAGGCCTGGTCAAAATCCATGGATTGGTGGCACCAGTATTGATTTAAAGTAGTAGTAGTCAGAATTTAGTTGCAATTCCTGAAAGTTTTTTTTTTTTAATATCAAGTTCCAAGCTCACATGGAAAGAATTTTATTTAATTTTTCAACATAGTCATAGTTTTTCAGTGTTCTTTATGTTCTGATGGATAAATTCAGAGATTTTATACTTAATTCAGTACTTATCACAAAATGCAAGTTTAGGTACTCGATAAAGTTTTGAATTTAAGAATTTGAATATCAAGTCAAGAGAATATTAGTGGTACCAACTTTATCTCAACAACATTAAAATTGATGGAGGTATTAAAATTTATGATTTTTAGTCTATTCATGATCAAAGTAGCAACTTTTTTGTAATAGACTCAATGAATGGTAAATACACTTAGTTAACAATCAAGGTGTCCTATCCTTTATCATTTTGAACTCCTAGACATCATTGCTTAGTCAATCAAGGTATGAATAAGTTTTTGTTTATTTGGATTAATACAAGGAAAGTGAATAATAGAACTTAATTGTTGATCTACCTCCATTCATACCTTTATCACACCATGTGATGTTTGTAGATTGACAACTATGTCTAGACCTTTTAGATTCACTTGCAACTCCTCCTCTCACCACCTTCCACTGCTATGTGACTAGATCCCAAATAAAACATTAATGTCAAGTGTCTTAAGATGACACATAATTCTTGGTTTAGTTATGTTAATTTATGAGTCTTATTCTTACTTTTCAAATTGTTGTTTAAGCCAAATAAAACATACAAAGGACTCTTTTGCATTCAATTGTGAGAACCATTAAAAACACATGATATGTTGTTGATACAAACAATATTACTACAATAGCTCTGAGGTATGAGTCTCTAATAACAAAAAATCCCACTTGTAACAAAACAAAATCAATTAATATTTAAAAGAGGTATATTTGCTTGGTTTAGTTCAAATCATAAATGGGAACATAGAGGTGAGGATGATGGGTTAGCATGTGCATGTCAAAGGCCATTGGTGGTGAAATATTGAGCCCAAATTCTCATGCTACTTTGTTGTGTCGTCTTCTTTGTTATTCCTTGGGTAAGTTAGTGGGAATTAAAGGATTGGAAAAACTTATGTGTGGTTTGTGTGTTATAGCCAATGCTTTCGATATCAAATATTTCATTCCTTGTATAAGGAAATTGGATTTGTAGGAAATTGGAGCGCACATCAAGAAAGTGATATTTTTTTTTATTCATTTAGGTGGAGATTATCAATGAAAAAATTAATAAGAGGAAGTAAAATGAGTGGGGAAAATGAGAATTATTTTGTAGACATGATGCTTAAAATTTGTTAGAGGGTCAATGCCATAGACATAAATTAAGTAGCAGAGACAACAAAAATTCCCATCTTTTGGATACATTGGCTATTAGAATTAATGCTTTGACAATTAAATTGGGTAGAGAAACATTGGAGACTTTGACAATTATATTGTGATAAAAGAGTGTGCAAAAAAGCCTAAAATGGATAATAATTGATGTGGCCTAAAATCATGTAATCTTCTAAGTCTTGAATACCTACAATGAAAGATATTTAGAAAGCATTAAAGTGTATTATTGAATCCATTACAAATCAATCCACAACACAGATTTGAATTTTGGAGATGGCAATCCATGCCAATCTTCCCTACCAATTAAATTCTAGATCATAATACTATAAAACATCAACCCTTACTGTTATTCATTTGAAGCATTCATTCTACTCATCAGCTGATGTAGACATACAATTAGAGTGTTCACATACAATCAAACTTTTCAGACAACGTTCCATTCATTTTGTAGACAGACAATCGTTTTCAGACAATGTTCCATTCATTTTGCAGATATACAATTGAAGTGTTCAGACAGTGTTACATTCATTATATTCATCAGCTGTTGGAGACATAAAGACAAAGTATGTGCTCAATGTTGCATTCTAGACAGAGTGTGTGCACAATGTTACATTAATTCTCTTCATCGGTTGTTGGACACATACAGGTTTTTGTTGAATAATGTTATTATATTGAGTACTTTATCATTATTTTAGTTGATAAACCATGTTAAGCTTATAAGTTATAGATCATATACCTGCTAGTATCTGGTTATTGGAGCTTATTTCAGTAAATTTATGGCTTCTATCCTCACAGCCTAGACAAATCAATCAAGGAAATCCCACAACCATGCAAGAGAAAGCTAGAAACAGTGTAAAAAGTTGAAGTGTTGACAATGAAGCCAAAGATCATAATTCCACAGATAAATAGATAGATGGACACAGGCTGATCATAATACCACAGATAGATAGATAGATGGACACAGACTGCACTCATTCAGAAATTAGGACACTGCTCAATTTAAAAATAAGCTTCTCAATTTAAAAAAATTCTTTTTGTAACTGTTTTTGTTTCAGATTCTATTTCTAAGACCTGTTTCAATTTCCATTTCTAAGACCTGTCTTTGTTAGGAAGTTCTAATTAAGGTTTGAATAGAAAGAACACGAATAAAAAAGAGCTCGTGCAAACACTCTTAGAAGTCCATTTACAATATAATAAGTCAACTTCTGGTTTCTCTTTTAAAAGATTAAATCAAGGCTTCAACAGAAGAGTAAATCAAGGCTTCATCATAGCTAAAACTATTCTAAGAGGCCGAGATCGTGAAGAGCCTAAGAAGCACTCTTTAGAGTTCCTTAGAAGCACTATTTAAAAATTCTTTTAGAGGAACCTAGTTGTCCTCTGCCACCAGTGCAAAGGCTTCAATATTAACTTAACCAGAAACTATGAATGTCCTGTTAGTCAATACCTCTACACCAGTACAAAGGCTTCAATATGAACTTAACCAAAAACAATGAATGTCCTATCGAATGTCCTATCTAGTTAGTTTTTCTTTCCCAAGTCAATACCTCTATGGAAGTGATTGTAAAATTAAGCATTAGAGAACTTGTGTGTAAAGAGTTGCATAAAACATTCAAACCTTTCCCCCAATAGATGAAATTTAACAAAGTCACCAAGCTTGTATTAATGAAGCCAAAAAGTATGTTGCTTGAAGCCATGTTAACAATAGAAGATGCCATGTTAATTTACATCCATGTTGCTTAAAGCCATGTTGCTTACAACCATGTTAGCTTACAACCATGTGGGCTTACAACCATGTTAACTTAGAAGATGCCATGTTGCTTACAACCATGTTAACTTATAATATGCCATGTTTCTTACAACCATGTTAACTTCAAAGTACAAAATGCACAAGTTGCCTACAACAATGCAAGAGTTCACAACAAACAATAGAAGATGCCATGTTGCTTACATCCATGTTGTTAACAGTTAATAGGTATCACTTATCTTTCTCATGTTGATATTAGAATTCATACATAATTGAAATACAATATAGTGAAAATCATTCAATAATTAAATGTAACAATGTAATCCAAATTCAACTGTTCAGGTAAACCAGGTCCGTTCCACTTCAATGTCAATTAAGTCATAAAATTATTCATTGATATGAATGGATTACTAGGTTTGGTTTTATCAATAAGATAAAATTCTTGATGATAACACAATATACACTCATATGCAACCTGAACTCTTTCGAGTAAAATACCAAGTTACCTACACAAATGCAATAGTTCACAACAAACAACAGAATATGCCATCTTGGTAACAGTCAATAGGTATTAATTATCTTTCTCATGCTAATATTGGAATTCATACATAAATATAGTTTACTCTATACAATTGTGATGTAATAATTATCAAATTTCTTACTCATGTTGTACTCGAATACAATTTTAAATCAAAATTTTGGGGTAAATCTGCAAGTTGTTGGAGCCATGCCAAGAGTTTCTATTGGAGATCGGATAAGGAACAGGAGGCAAGGGACAAGGGGGGACCACCTGCGGAGTAGTTCATTAGATGAAGATGTCAATGCTCCCAATGCTCCCAACATTGTCGTTGAAAAGGACACTATGGTAGAAGATCATCCCAACCCACCATCAGCCACAAAGCTACCTTCAACCACAGTGCAACGTGCAAGTTCAACAAAGAAAATCAATGCCATCAGAGGCTGGAAAAAGAAAGACATGCTCGTTGCAACTGATGTCATCGAGTTTAAGGGATATTCAATTCGTTCATATGCAAAAAAACATGGTATTGCTGCCTCTAACATACATTATTGGATAAATGGGTTAACTAATACAAAGCGTAGATGGCTTATTACAGTTATGACTGAAGAGGAGGAGGATGAGGTGGTTGAGTGGTGTAAGGAGATGGCCCAATTGGGACATGGGTTAGAGCTTATACAACTTAAATCCATTGTAGCTCAAATTTGTCAAGGGAGGCCAAACCCCTTTAAATATGGTTTTCCTGGTAAATCATGGTGGAGTGGGTTTAAAAAGAGGCATCCAAACCTTGTGTTACATACAATGGAGGGCCTTGACAAAGACATGGCTTTAAACTACACCTTGCAATTGTTTCCAAGTTCTATAACACTCTTTCTGCTGCATATGAGCAACACTCATATGCCCCAGACCATATATGGAACTGCGATGAAACATGCTTACAGGCAGGAAGGAATTGTGCTATGTGGGTAATTGCCAAGAGAGGGAGTAGAAATGTGCCTAAGATATTGCCTAATAGAAGGGAATGGATCACAATTCTTGACTGTGTCAATGCAATTAGTTCATAAATACCATGATTTTATCTATTTAAAGGTAAAACTCAATGAAAAAATTATATACAGAATTGTGAACTAGGTGCATGCATGGATGCACATCCACATGCATGGATGACAAAGGAACTATTCTTGAATTGGCTTTGCCACTTTACTGATTCTATACTGGGTGGTGTCTCACTTGAAAACAAACACTTACTGATTGTAGATTGCCATGGAAGCCACATGGCTGTGCAGACAATCGAGAAGGCCAATAAATTGGGCATTGACTTGTTAACATTATCGGCTCATACCACTCACAGATTGCAGCCCCTTGATGTGGGCATGTTTGGGACTTTCAAGAACTATTTCAGGGTAAAGTGAGCTTCATGGATTACAAATAATCCATGGGTGGAAGTAAAGAGGTTTGAGCTAGCTGAGCTTGCAAGTAAAGCATTTAAAAGGGCTCTCACACCTTCTAATATCAAGGATGGATTTAGGAGGATTGATATATGGCCACTTAATTTTGATGCTCTTATGCATGATACCAGTTGTAGCCAAGAATTTTAAGTGGAAGGTCAAGAAGCAGAGAACTTACAAGTGAATTTCAGTGCCCAAGAAGATGTAGCTGTTGCTGAAGGTATAATGTCCCTTTCTAAAGGGTTGTTCTATGGTGATGATGATGAGCATGTCAGTGAGACACAGTTCGGTGATGAACCAACTAACAATATCAATGAGGTTGTCACACCCACTAAACCACCTACGAATTATACATGTGATATTCCATGTGATGCAGCTGACGATGAGAAATTGACCATGCCAACCCAAGTAAGTGCACCATCATGGTTGGTGGAGGTCGTGATGAATATCACTGGAAATAATGTATCTACCACCAATGAGGAAAGCATGGACATGCCTTCACAACCATCAGGGTTGAACACCGAACTTGTTCATTATTTTGTGGACAATGGATCCTTGGAAGAGGATCCTATTCAACATGAAGTACCTGAAGAAGACAACAATGGGGTCCAATTAGTTGTCTCGGAGGATGAAATCCAAGTGTCAGGTCCGGAGGAGCATGGGGCAACAAAAAAGTAGAGATTACTTGGTGCATTCCTAAAGCTACCAGTAGAGAGAGTGAAGGCCTCATTAAGGAACTCAACATCATATTATCTTTGTTTATGGAGGATTTCACAATTTCTCACATCTGAATATTATATGAATTTAAGGTTCGAATCTGAACGTAAAAAGAATGAAATTCAGGAAGCTAAAAAGAGAAAGAAGGAATTATCCAATGAAAATAGGGCTGCAAGGATTGCAACAATAGAATCTCAAGCAAAGGAAAGGTTGGAAAGACAAAAAGCAAGGGAAGATAAGGAACATCAAAAGCAATTGGAAAGGTAAGAGAGAGAGGCAAGAAAGGTTCAGCAAGAGTTGGAAAAAGGAGGAGGGGTGAAAAGCATTAGGGGAATTTTGAGGTATAAAAGGGGCCTCCTAAGAAAAATATACAACCAAAATAATTTTTATAAGAACCAATAGGATTTAAGATGATGATGTCAACCATGGGGGATGATTCACCATTTTTTAAGTAAAATGGTAAAAAGATTAAAAAATAATAAAATAATAGAACTACTTTTTCAACTCGTATTTTCAACTTATCTCCCAAAGTTTTTACTCAAATTTCGAGTAGGAGTACTTATTGGATGAAAAATATAATTCATCATCCAAGGAGTACCCATGTTGCATACCTTTAATGGACCCTGCTACACGAAAAATGAGAAATACATGAAAATACACGATTGCATTCATGTTTTTCATGTCTTTCTCATTTTTTGTGTGGTAAGATCCATCGAAAGTATGCGATATGAGTAGTCCTTGGATGAGGAATTAAAATTTTCATCCAACGAGTACTTCGGCTCGAAATTTGAGTAAAAACTTTGGGAGATAAGTTTAAAATACGAGTTGAAAACGCCGTTTTTTTCTTTTTTCCCTCTAAAATTTGATGATGTAATCAAATCTTATTTTAATATTTCCACAATTATTTTATAATTTCCTTAGGAGGCCCATTTTAGACCTCAAAATTCCCCTAATGCATGGAAGACCATGGTTCAAGCCAGTTTGAGGCAAATAGGTTGATGTTTAACACGTTGGACCACATTGCAGAGCAGACACCATCATACCAAGACCTGATTAACATCCAATTCCCCAGCTATCAGGTAGGGGTTAGGCCCACATCTTATACCCCTAACAATGTAGGTTTGAATCTTAATTGTGTTTATATGACACCTGCAATCCATGCTGGGGTTAGTAACACAAGTGGACACTTGGGCTACTCAGTCCCACGATGGCTAAAAGGAGAAAATTGGAGTAAATCATATGACAACATTCAGGCACATCCTAATCAACCAATCTTGGGCAGTCCACCATACTTGGGTCAGGCAGTCAAATCAACACTTTTGGGCAATGCAGGAAATGGAAGCCATCAAGCATAGGGGTGGCATGACTTACTTTTTGTAACCACAACACATTGTGATTTTGGTAGGGATGAAATAGGTTTGCTAAGGATAACATCCATGGATTTTGGGAAACATCCTTTTGGGTTGCCTCTTGAAATTAGTACGTATCAAACAGTTTCTAATTTCTATACGTTTGTTAATCTGTTGAAGTTATAATTGGTTATTTAAAAGAACACAACACTTGCCATAGCCTATATCATAATTTTTAATTTTTAATTAGTATGTATCAAGCAATTTCTAATTTCTACAAAAATATATCTTGTATTCCTTGGGAGTTAAAAAATTGATAGTGTAACCCATTTATATCTTGCTCACTTGCAAAGGTATAATCCCAATCATCAATTAAACCATTAAAACAAAATAATCTTAGATTATTACTTGCCTTCTCTAATCTAAGACATTGAAATTGTGAAAAAAGTTTCCAATAGACAAATGAACACAAAACATCTTATTCTATGTACATGCTCCCCATCCCAACAACTTCAAACCCCAAGTTCATATAATACATTGAAAAAAACATGTTTCACTGCATCTACAAAGAATTATGGCCCATTGCACAACTCTAAATAAAAATTTGAGAGAATAAAATAAGTACATATTGTTAGAAAACGAGGATTTAAAGTAGTCATCTAACAAACTTAGTATGCTCAATGAACAGAAAGGTTGCAATGATAAAACAAATGAAACAACATAAGCATGAGACTGTTGAATGGTTGCAATGAAACAACAAATGAAACAACATAAGTATGAGACTGCTGAAAGGTTGCAATGAAACAACAGAAGTATGAGACTGTTGTTAGGTTGCAATGAAACAAAAAATGAAACAAAAGAAGTATGAGACTTCTCTTAGGTTGCATTGAAACAAAAAATGAAAGAACAGAAGTATGAGAATGTTGAAAGGTTGCAATGAAACAAGAGAAGTATGAGACTGCTAAAAGGTTGCAATGAAACAACAAAAGTATGAGACTGCTGAAGATAATTTATTAAATTTGTGCACCTTAATTTTTTAAATTTCGCAATGCTGTTGGTATCAAAACGATTCTATCTATTTTCCTATTGACTTCTAACAACTATTATACAGACTAGAGCTATTAGGCTAAGGAAATTCATACAGCTAAAAGACTATAACAGTCATATTTATAAGAAATAAAGCTAATGAAATCTAAGAGTTTAACTACATCAATAAAACTATTCATGATGATTGGATCTGAATCCGGATAAATGAATGAACTACAACTATCTTATATGTATAGATGTTAACACCATACACAACAAGCACTCCAATTTTCAATACCAATCTTCAGCACTAATGAAAATTCAACTTCATTCACTCAGGTCATACAGCTAAAAGACTATACGCTACAGATACTATACAGACTAGAGCTATTACCTAAGGCAATTCATACAACTAAAAGACTGTAGCAGTCACATTTATAAGAAACAAAGCTAATGAAAACTAAGATTTTAACTACAACAATAAAAACTATTCATGATGACTGGATCTGAATACAGATAAATGAATGAACTACAACTATATTATATGTATATATGTTAACACCATACAAAACAAGCACTCCAAGTTTCAGTACCAATCTTCAGCACTAATGAACATGAAACTCCATTCACTTACGTCATATAGCTAAAAAAACTATACTCTAAAGCTACTATACAGGCTAGAGCTATTACCTAAGGCAATTCATGCTTTGCCCTGCCAGTATAAGGATTATATGTGATGCACTCGACTGTAATGTTTCACTCGAACAATCATATGAATAGATAAATTTACAACATAGTAGCTCACAATGCTATTATGCTATATATTTAACTGGTTTCTATATTTACAAAATCTTTCATAATGATTGATTGGGATAAAATATATTTATTAATTTTACTATTTACAAAACTTTGGGATAAAATATATTTATTAATTTCACTATTTACAAAACCTTTCATAAGGATTGATTGGGTTAGATATATTAAAAGATTTTCTAAAGGAGTTGTATTTCAGTCATTAGCTAGAGCTCTGTCTCACATATTTATCATGTAATCACCAAAATTATGAACTTTCACCCTTGTGGATAGATGTGAGGAGTGAAATTTAACGAATTATTTACACAAAACCCTAAACCCTAAATGTGTTAAAACCCGGTCATGCTTCTATTGCTCCCATAGAGGTGGAACTATATGATTCCTTTTAATTTACACAAAAAACCTACCCTAAACCAGTCAATTTACACAAAACCAGTCAATTTACACAAAACCTGTCAATTTACACAAACCAGTCAATTTACACAAAACCCTACCCTAAATGTGTTAAAAAACTAGTCAATTTACACAAAACCCAAGATTTTAAAAACACAAGAAACAAGCTTAACATAGAAACATATCCTTCAAGTTAAATGTGTTAAAAAACTAGTCAATTTACACAAAATCCAAGTGTTTAAAAACACAGTAAACAAGCTGAACATAGAAACATATCCTTCAAGTTAATTGTGTTAAAAAACAATTTCATATGACTGGTAGGACAAAGTCCTACCTTACAACTTCTCTTCTCATCTTCCTCTCCTCGCCTTCCTCATTTCCAACTGCATTGACCAGCAAATAATGCAAAAACCCTTCAGAATACAACCATTCACAGAGGAGGAAACACACACATTAAAAAGATGAAAACCCACAATGAAAAACGCAACACATTGACCTGAAAACCCAATTCTAAGCATCCAGACCTGAACCATTGTAGTCCACCATGTCCACTGAGGTATAACAACCACAGAGTCGAACACAAATATAATGACACAGAGCCAAACACAGATAAAACTACGCAGATCCGAATGCATGTAAAACCACCACAAAGCCGAGGTATAACCACCACAGAGCCGAGGTATAACCACCACAGAGACAACATATAACCACCACAGAGCCAAGGTATAACCACCACAGAGCTGAGTAGAACGACCATAGAGCTGAGGTATAATCACCACAGAGCTGAGTATAACCACCATTGAGCCGAGTATAACCACCATAGAGTTGAGGTATAACCACCACAGAGCTGAGGTATAACCACCATAGAGCCAAGGTATAACCACCAACTTCAAACCCCGCACTCAAACTAGGACCACAGGCACTCAAACCGGGAGCACAGACGCTCCATGACTCAAGACTAAGCATGTGAAGGGTAGAGCTGGATGCATCAATCATCGAAGCAAGCATAACGCAACAACTAGACAACAAAATGCATAGAAACTAACCCCAGAGTGAAAAATGCAGTTTCATCGAGAAGCCTCTAGTAAAATGTGGGAAGCCACTCGTTGGAGCGGTTGTAAATCGGAAGTGCAGGTTCCACGTAAGCCAGAAACGTGCCCATGACAGATGAGCAGTTGTCATACAGGGAGCATGACAGTCTAGGTGGTGTGGGGGCGCAACAGTTCAACGTGTCCAACAACTGACCCTTCTCCCCTATGTGGCATCAAATAATAAGCAATATTTGATCATGTTGAATCCAATTCTGACTTCGGATACGAAAAAAAAACAAATCAACCAAGAATTTATTGGCCCGAACGATTTCAAGAAGAATTAAAATTTTGTCGAGATATTAAGAAAAATTTTAGGTCTCTAAGTGGATGGATGCAATTTTTGAAGATAATAATGATTGACCCTATATACAGAGCAACACCATTATTCAAGTTTTGAAAACCTATTTTATGAAAAAAACCTATGGCAAATATTTAAACTAACTCTATATTTTATGAAAATAAAACATATAGAGGAGAGGCTTCTATTGTTGTGCAAGGACCAGTAGTAGTTATAGTACTGGTCCCACACATCCATAAAAAAAAATCATAAACTCACTAAAATATGCACATAAATACTTTATATTAAGTTATATAAGTTATATAATTATGTCCAAAATGGGCCTAGATTTTGATTGGACTGTTTGGTCAATTTAGTGTGTCCTAAATTGCTGCATTTAATTTGTCAATCCGGGATTCGTAAGCTGATGAAGTGCGGCGCACTATATGTGCAAGATAACCTATTTCTTAACTTTTTTTCGTTTTTGGTTTTCTAAGATGAAATGGAAATTCTAAAAATGAAAACAAGTATGGTTATGTTTGTTCAAGGAAATGATATCCTCTATAATGATTTACCAACTTGAAACTTAAAAAGGAATTTGAAAATTACAATGACAAAACTTGAAAGGAAATGAAAATATGCTGCTGAAATGAAAAGGTGCTGCTAATCTAATAAATCAAAATAGTGAACTAGTGAGCATGAAACCAAACTATTCTTGCTGCTGTCTAAACACAAAAGAAACTATGCTGAAAGAAATCCAAAAGTTGCAATAAAGTAAATCTAAATCAAATTACATCAACTTGTATTCTGATCCCTCATCATTAGTCCAGCTATGATTTTCGGAAGTAACCATAAACAACTTGAGTAACTGATATCTAACTTGCAGAAAGTAAACTAATATCAAACCATACATTCATAATTAAATCCCTCACCATCAGTCCAGCTGTGGCTTTCGGAGGTAACTGAAGATGTCATGCACAATTTAATATTTCTAACTTGCAGAAAGGAAACTAATATCAAATTACACATCCATAATTCAATCCCTCACCATCAGTCCAGCTGTGGCTTTCGGAGGCAACTGAAGATGTTATGAGCAATTTAATATATCTAACTTGTAGAAAGGAAACTAATATCAAACTACACATCCATAATTCAATCCCTCACCATCAGTCCAGCTGTGGCTTTCGGAGGCAACTGAAGATGTTATGAGCAATTTAATATATCTAACTTGCAGAAAGGAAACTAATATCAAACTACACATTTTATAATACAATCCCTCACCATCAGTCCAGCTGTGGCTTTCGGAGGCAACTGAAGATGTTATGAGCAGTTTAATATATCTAAATTTAACTACTGAAGCAAATGAGCAAAACTGAATTAAACAAAGCAGTACTGAAATTAAACAGAAACTAAGAAAAACAAATTAGCAGCAGAACAATGTTAATTCCATGTCATTAGTCAAAAAGTTATGCAAATGCTCGGGCTGCCTATCTATAACCTGAAACAAGAACACTGATCAGTAATCAATAACATAAAACATGAAAGACAGAAGTGAAATGGAAAGCACGAAAGTTTATAAACAGAAATGAAGCATATATACCATAAAAGATGCAATGTATAAACATATGAATGGATTATGGCACAATGAGCTTTAAAGAAATAAAACAAAAACTATACAATAGTGCACAGAACCTTGGCAAGTGCAAGGGCCCTCTACACCAGCCTTGGCAACAATCTTCAAGTACGAATTACGTTTGGAAACAGAGTTTTCTTATATTAAAATGCAGTCATAACAGTAAGGTGTTATTACGGCACAAAGGCAGCGAAATTACATTACAGAGCAGACTAATAAAAACTAACACAGACTAACTCATAGGCGTATGCAAACGCGTTATTTATAACAAAAGAAATATAACTGATTCCTAAAGTTTATGCTGATGGAGAACACGTAGACCATTACATCCACGGATCTAGGGTCATGGCCGTATTGAAGAGTAAATCTATGAGGAGTGGATGTTTGAATTCGGCTATGGAGCCATGTACAGATGTTGATTTGTCCTCCGCAATTCAGAAACGGCCATATGAACCTTTACGTGACACGAAACAAAGTCCTGTCACCGTGGGGCTCTACGGTTGACTTCCATTTGGACACCTTTGACCGCAGCCTCTTTGGATTGATTTGCTCGAACCAATAGGACACGGTCCATGTCCACATCATTTCAGACTTGCCCATGTGGCTCGTTTTTCCTGTAGACACCTGTAACATAGAGTTTCACAAAATGGCTGCGGAAAGTTGCAGCAGCTGCGGAAAGTGGCAAGATTCCGCAGCTAGATGAACAAAATATAAATCAAACAGCAGACACAAAAATATAGTTAAAGACCATGTTAGATGCTCTTTTGCAATTAATAGACAATGATATTAACAACTTGGGAGGTTCAGGTGGATGAAAAAGGTATAGAAAAGTGTATGGAAAAGATGCAGATTTGAGACTCAACATACCCCCACTGTGAAGGTGTTGCATGTCCTCATGCAACCAAAATTTTGATAATCCTTCCTTAGTTCATATGCCTTGACACTTCAGCCAGTACATCCAAACCTCTCCTCTTCTTCCTTGGTGCTGCCAACATCCTAGGCTTCTTCATTAGGCATCTAAATTTGATATTAACCAATGCTCTGCTTAACTTCTGGCATTTCCTTTTCAATTTCTTGTTCTTCTTCTGCCATATTCCTAGATGTAGCATGGTATTATCATGAATGATTTTGTCTAATTTGCCTTGTTCCTTCAATGCCTCATTTTCATTTTTAATGTGTCTATTCAAAAGCTCTAGCTCAAAGATTTCCTGTTTTAGTGATTGGACTAGATCATCTTGTACTGTGTGAGGCTGGATGGACGAAGTACTAGGACCTGTAGCTTCCTTTTCCAAAGATTCTATATAATCATATACTTCCTGCTGCTTGGGGTCTATATCAGGTGTCATTTTTATTGGGCTGTCCCCCAAAATGCCGTGAAGGAGAGTTATCTTCAAAATCTGGCTGAGAAGGGCTCACATCAACATCTTGCTGAGAATGGGATGGACTATGTTCAATGTCTGACTGAGAATGAAATGAACCAGGTTCACTAACTGATTGAGAGTGAGATGGACTATGGTCAGCTGGGGACTGTTCAGATGTTTCCTCTCCCAAATCAATGAAATGAGGACCCTTCATTTGCGTTTTCCTCAATTTCCCCTTAAGTCTGCTGCTTCTTCTCACACGATGTGGTACACTATCCTTTTGTTTTTGTTTTCCTTTCTCTGTCTTCTTGGCCATAGATGACTGTTTTTGAAGATAAACTAATCTTTCAGATAACACTTGATGATCTTCTTCTTCAGAAGAAGAGGTTTGATGTATAGCCTCAATAGTTTTTCTCTCTTTTGGTGTTATTGGCTTCTTACCCTTGATTTCTTTCTTCTTCCTCCTTGAAAGTCTCTCTTCCCTATCAGTTCTTTCAATTGTAGTAGTAGGAGTATTTTGAATTTCATCAATTGTTCTTTTTCTCCTACTTCTTCTTGCTGTGCTACCTTCAGGAATTTCTTGAGTAGAAGTAATTTGAGTTTCATCATTTATTCTTTTTCTTCTACTCCTTCTTGTTGTACTACCTTCAGGAATTTCCTGAGGTTCCTCAAAGAAGTTTCTAGTCAAAAATTGTTCTCATGTATCCTTCTTCTCCTTTAACTCTTTTTCAATCAAAATTTTTACAAGACCGTAGTGATATAGATGTGGTTCTACATCTCCTAAATGCTTCTGAACAGTCACATAAATTTTCTTCAAACTATTGAATAGAAAATATGGGAGATTGAGAGTTTGATTATCTAGAAAATTCATCAGAAACCTGGTATGGTACATATACATGGACCCAAAACGGCCTTCACAGGTAATGAATTTTTGAACAACTAGTAGCAAAGTAGCCCATTCCTCTTTCAATGCATGAACATGAATTCCTCTTTTAAAAACAGTTATGTCCATACCTTGGTTTCGTAAGATTGTCCTCCAGGCTTCATCACTGATGCTTTTATTCTTAAACCAACGCTCACCCTCCTGAAGAAGTTCCGTGGTAGATGCTATAGATGCTTCATTGACCGCAAAGTTAAGGTCTCCAATCTCTACTTCTAGGCCATTGAACGACCTTGCAAATGCTTTTGTCACTTCTTTATGATAACCTCTGAACTTTTGGATAAACCGCAGCCACTTTGCTTTCTTCAATATATCCCTTACTTGCGGATATCCTTCCATGAACTTTGGTCCTTATGGTTTTGCTCTTAACAGTTTACCCATTCTTCTTTCTGCTCTTCAAAGACTTGCCTGCGTGGAGGAGGGTTCAATAGAAATAGAACGGCTGAATGCACGGAGATGAGCACAATGACTGTAGGTAGATATTAGTGAGTGGGTATGCAAACTGTAGCGTAATAGAGAACGAAATGGGGTGAGACAGAACAAAGAGGGGTTTCGTAAGCACAACAGAGATACGGCTGAGAGATTAACAGAGTATAACACATCCGGCAGTGTTTTGAAATTTGGTGGCTGCGAAATAAATGTGAGCATGTTTAAACAACGGTTATGGATTTATGCGGCTGTAAGAAGCCGTAATCAAATCGATTACGTCTCATTGTCACAGGTGGAGTATCGGAATTTGAGTGAAGAGCGAAGGTTTAATTATGGTACCGTTGAGAATGAACGTGGGAGGACCATATGGAGATCGTGAAAGGGTTACAGAATTATCAATATAATCATTGCACATAATGGATAGAGCTCATGGTTCATAACTATATAAAAATGTGTTTTCAATGCTATTTGAAATAAATTTTATTCATACCTTTGGAATCTTTACCTTTTTCCTTGTTCTTCAATTAGTTTCTCTTCTTGAATGCTCCATGTCTTCAAAGTTGGTCCTCACACCTGCATTTTAATTTCATGATTATGGAAATAAAATATGGCTGTATATTCTTTTGAAAACAGAGTTGTAGCTGCAGAATCTGCTTCTGGCTGCGGAAACTGGAGTCAGCTGCGGAAACAGATGTCAGCTGCGAAAACTGACACAACTATTATTTGGATGAATGGAAATGAACAGATGGCAAATGACCAGATGGAAATGGTCATGAAAAAGAATTTTATTGATGAAATGGAATGAAATAGATAAAATGAAGTGGAATGAAGTGAAATGGAATGAAGTGGAATGGAATGGAGTGGGTGGTCACAAAACTTGTGGAATGAAAGAGAGAGATTTTTTTTTTTGGAAAATATAGAGTGTCAGATGTTCCTAATTTTCACCCTATATTTTCTGTATAAGATTGCCAATCAGTGATTGGTTTTCAGGCTTATACAATTTTATTTTTTTATTTTTTTTTTTAACTGAAAAAAAAAAAAAAAAAAAAAAGCTAGGCTGATGGAGAAGAAGAATTTTTCTGTACCAGCCTGATTGCAGAATTCTCTTGAAACATTTTAACAAATTCCTCCTTTGAGAGTGGCTTATGATAAACTTTCAATCTGTGGCCATTCACAATAAGAGGAGTTTGAAACTCATCAATGGTCTTGATTCTTACCGCTCCATTGCTAAAGATCTTGTCAATCTCATATGGCCCAAGCCAATGAGTTTGAAATTTTCCTTGAAAATCTTTAAACTTAGAATCAAATAACAATGCCCAATCTCCTTCTTGAAACTTCTTCTCTTTGATGTACTTGTCATGCCATTTAGCTCTTTGATATTGAACTAGATCAGTTCTTAGAATTGCCTCTTGTCTGATCTCCTCTAGCTCATTCAATTGCTCCATTCTATGCTTTTGGGTTTCTGATAAGTCCATCCTCAACTGAATTGCTATCTTGAAGGTCTTGACTTGGAACTCAATGGGGAGCAAGACTTCTTTCCCATAAACAAGTTCATAGGGAGAATGTCCTGTTGTATTCCTCCATGTAGTTCTGTAGGCCCACAAGGCTTCTGGAAGCCTTTCTGCCCAATCTCTTCTATGTAGATGAACAGTTTTGGTGATGATACTCTCAAGAACTTTGTTTGTGGACTCCACTTGACCATTTGCTTGTGGATGGTAAGGAGTAGATCTTCTGTGCTTGATTTTGTATTCTTCCATCAACTTCTCCACCAAATTTGATGTGAATTGGCTCCCCTGATCTGTCACAATTTCTCTTGGAACACCAAAGCGGGTAAAAATATCCTCATAAAGAAAATGAACAACTGAATTTTCAGTAGCAGATACTAATGCTTTAGCTTCTACCCATTTAGTAACATAATCAGTGCAAACCAATATATACTTCTTTTTCTTAGATGGTGGATTAATAGGTCCAATAAAATCTAAAGCCCATTTTTCAAAGGGTTCAATGAGTACCTGTGTTTGCAATGGCATTTCATTTGAAAGGGTAGGTTTCCCTACTCTTTGGCAGCTGTCACACCTTTTGACATATTGTTTTGCATCTTTGAAGAGGGAAGGCCAATAATATCCTATAGAGAGGATTTTATAGGCCATCCTTTTGTCTGCAAAGTGTCCACCGCATGGTTCATCATGACATGCCTTAAGAATATCAGGCATTTCATCTTCCCTGACACATCTTCTGATCACAAGATCTGGCCCTGTTTTAAACAATTCGTTAGAAATCCATGAATATTTTGAACTCTCCTGAATAATTTTCGTTTTTCACTTGGAAATAAATGTGAAGGTAGTTTCCCTGTAACCAAATAGTTAGCAATATCTGCATACCAAGGGGTCTTAATAGTTACTGCAAACAAGTATTCATCAGAAAAATTATCTTCTACAGGAGAATCTTCTTTAGTATTCTGAATCCTAGACAAGAAATCAGCTACTGTATTTTGTTTTCCTGGTCTATCCAACACAGTAATATTGAATTCTTGCAAAAGTAAGAGCCATCTTGTCACTCTGCCATTAGTAACAAGTTTGTTCATTAAATATCTAATTGCAGAATGGTCAGTATGAATAAAAGTTTCATAGCATGTTATGTAATGTCTAAACTTATTAATTGCATGAACAACAGCTAAGAATTCTTTTTCAGTCACAGTATAATTCAACTCTGTGGGAGTCAAATTTTTACTGGTGTAATAAATGGCATAAGGAATTAAATCTTTTTGACCCAACACAACTCCAAGAGCTGTATCTGAAGCATCCGTAGAAATATGAAAAGGAAGTTTCCAATTTGGTCCCCTCAAGATAGGTGCTTCAGATATTCTTGTTTTCAAATTTTCAAAAGCTCATTGACAATCAGGATCCCATTTAAATTCACAGTCTTTTGTAAGCAATTTGAAGAGTGGAGATGCTATTTTAGTGAAGTTTTCTATAAATATTCTATAGTAACCAGTAAATCCTAGAAAACTTCTAACATCTCTTTGACAATTTGGAATAGGCAACTTGGAGATGACTTCAACTTTTGATCTATCAACTTTAATCCCATCTCCTGAAATATGATGCCCCAAAACAATACCTTCAGTAAACATCATAAAGCATTTTTCATGGCTTAATGAAAGGTTTGTTTCCTTACATCTTATAAGGACTTTTTCCAAATTTTCTAATGCCTCTTCAAATGAATTACCATAAACTGTAAAATCATCCATATAAACCTCTACACAATCATGGATTAGATCAGAAAAAATTCCTAGTATTGCTCTTTGGAATGTTGCAGGTGCATTACATAACCCAAAAGGAAGTACTCGGTAGGAAAATTTTTCCCATGGACAAGTAAATGTGGTCTTATCTTGATCTTCAGGTGCTACCTGAATTTGATTATAGCCACTAAAACCATCCAAGAATGAAAAGTACTTTTTACCCGCTAATGTGTCTAATACTTGATCGATAAAAGGCAAAGGAAAGTGATCCTTCAAAGTTGCTTTGTTCAATTCCCTGTAATCAATGCATACCCTCCATTTACCATTCTTTTTAGGTACTATAACCAAAGGAGAAACCCATCGGCTATCCGAAATTGGATAAATGAAGTTTACATTGAGTAGTTTTTGGAGCTCTTCTTTCACTATCTCCCTAAGATTTGGATTCATCCTTTTTTGAGGTTGTCTGATTGGTCTACTGTTTTCCTCAATATAGATATGATGGATGCAAGTCTTAGGATCAATACCTTTCATGTCAGTATACTCCCATGCAAATGTAGTAGAATGTTTTTGCAAGATTTTGGTTAGTTCTTCTTGTTGTGACTTTTCCAAATTTTTGTTGATATTCAATGTTTTTCCTGGAAAAATCTCAATAGTAGAACTACCAAACTCTTCCATAGAGTAAAGAGACATTTGTCTTGATGATAAATATTCTATGTCAGATTCCAACTGAAATTGTGTGGGGTCATATTCTGAAGATGTCTCAAAATTTTCTAATGTGTTCAGAATTTGACTATCCTCACTAATTTCCGAAATGGTAAAGACAGGTTGTATAATGTCCTCATCATCGACCCATTCATTGTCTCCTACTTCTGTAATTGCTTTTGCTGGAGGATACAAATTGAATTTCTTTATCGAATTACCATTAGAAATGTACATATCCCCAGATCTACAACTAATGAAAGCATCAGCTGTGGCTAGCCAAGGTCTTCCTAAGATAAGTGGTTGCCCTCCTAGATTACTCTTGGGAGTCAAAATCATAAAATCTACTGGATATTCCCAAGAATCTAAGGAGACTGAAATATCTTCTAATACACCATCTGGTTTAATAACTGATCGATCTGCAAGTTGCAGTAAAGTAGGTGTAAAAAGAAGGTTAGGAAGTTTTAGCTGTTCCATAGTCTGTCTACTCATAATGTTGATAGCAGCCCCTAAGTCAATTAATGTGTTTGGAATTTCTATCCCATTTATATGTGTCTTGACAATTGGACTTCCTGGATCTACATACTTCTGCATGGTAATTTTTCCCATCATAATATTCGCAATCTTTCCTACCAGGTGGATTCTTCTTGTGTCTTTTAGTTTCCTTCCTGGTCTTTTGAAACTCAACTCCTTTATTGTTTTTGCTAGAATAGGAATCTCTCGAATGGCTTGTAACAAAGGAATCTTGATACAAACATTCTTCAATTCATCTAAAAAATCATAGTTAGGCAACAAGATTTGTTTTTCCACCCCCTTGTCAATTTGTAGTCTTTCAGGAAAAGGAGGTGTAGATGAAGATGCAGGTTGCTCAACTATAGGAGTTGTGGGTGTTAACTTTTCTTTTTCTTTTTGAATGCTTGAATTTTGAAGAGATTCTTCCTCAGAACCCTTATTGACTTGAAGAGAATCCTCCTCAGAGGTATCTTTCTCTTGAATATCTATAGAAGGTTTTTCTAAAACTCTACCAGATCTGAGTTGTACATCATTGAGAGGAACAATCGTATAGGTAGGAAATTGTTGTCCTTCTACCATGTAAGTATTCTGAGGATTTTTATTATTAGGATTTGGCAATGGCTGAGCTGGAAGTTGATTTGTCTTTTGTTGGTACGGGAGCATGAGTTGAGGATTTGAATTTTGTTGAGAAGGTTGTTGTTGTGGAAATGGCAATGAAAGTTGTGGATTTGGGTTTGGAAGTTGTGGAGCTTGTTGATTTTGAAAAGATGGAGGGTATTGATAAAATTGAGCAAATCTCCCATAAGGATTTTGTATCCCTTGTACCCGTGGCTGATATGGATTTTGATGTTGGGGCCAAGGTTGTTGCCAAGGATTCCAATTTGGTGGGGTTTGAAGATTCATAGGGTTATTAAACCCTTGAGTTTGTTGTCCCTGCCAAGGTCTTCTTGCAACAAAACAGAGAGATTCTACTGAATTTGGATCTTCTTGAAAGACAGCTTTGAGTCCAGGAATTGAAGGGAAATCCTTGGTCTCATGATTCTCTGAGAAAATCATACATGTTTCTACAACTTTTGCATCTAAGGGACATTCCCTTAAAGCATGTTTCTTCCTACATTTCGGACAAAAGATGGCTAGAGCATCTGTTTCTGCTTTTTGCTTGTTTTGGATTTTAAGGGTGTCTAGTTGTTCACTAAGGCCCCCTAAGATATCAGTTTTGAATTCATCAAGCATGTTACCAATCTCTGCCCTACTTAATGATCTAGTTGCAGATTTGTTAGCCCTAATAAGAGAAGTATCCCTAGGCCCTGTTCCTGTTTTAGATTTTCCTCTTGAGAGTTGGACACATAGTTCTGTTATTTCACGAAGTGGAAGTTGAGAAATGTCTCCTTTCCCCATCATGTTTAAAATATCTATCCATTCATCTCTAATGGCTTTTAATAGAAGGGATTTCAATGTTTCCTGATCTAAGTTGTTCATCTTTGCTCTTTTTAAGTTGTATCGAAATCTTTCAAGTAAATCCTCCAAATTTTCATCTTCTTTTTGCATCATTTTAAATACCTCATCCTTGTGATTGGTGGGCATGCAATAGTCCAAGTATCTATCCAAAAATGTTTGTTTCATATCATTCCAAGTCCTAATAGATTGAGTGCGTAATCCCATGAACCATTTCAAAGCAGCTCCCTTCAATGTTGAAGGAAACAGTTTGAGTTTTTGAGAGTCTTCCATATAGTCATAAGTTCGGCACACAACTTCAAACTCAAACATAAATGTTTCAGGATCCTCATTTCGCAATCCATAAAAGTTGGGGAGGACAGATGGTGAGATGTTTTTCATTGTTGTATGAGTTTCCTCATCAACTATAGGGAATCCAAATGAGTTGTCTCTTTCCCTATTATTATCTTCATCTCCACCATTGTTACCTCCATCATTTCCTCCTCCTCCTCTACCTCTACCTCCAAATATATCTACTACTTCCTCCGCCATGATAGTTTCTTCAGAGTCCTTAGAGTCCTCTGGTTCTTCTATCAAGGGAGGATGAGTAGGAGTTTCTTCTAAATGAGATTTGGTAGATGGTATAGGTGAATATTCTAATTCAGCTGCTCCTTGAATTCCAAAAATCTTAAGGCTAGGGGTAGATGGTGGTGAATCTGCTCTATGCCTTGAAGAAGATGGAGTTGTGAAAATCGCACTCTTGGCTTTAGCTATACACCTTCCCCTAGAATCTCTTGCTCTATGCATGTAAATATATATATATATATATATATATATATATATATATATATATATATATATATATATATATATATATATATATATATATATATATATATATATACTGTATATATATATATATATATATATTTTAAAAAGTAGGGCTAATAATTCTCTTTCTGATCTTCCAGGTCACACTAGGTGCAAGAAGAGAGCATACTTAAGAAATTACTGAACCAATAACTCTCTTTTCTGATCCTCCAGATCACACTAGGTGCAAGAGGAGAGCATACTTCAAGAAATTATCAAATTTTCCCTTCTTTTTATTATTGTTTTGTTTTTTTTTTTTAAGAAACTGGCTACCTAGTTACACTTCCCCGGCAACGGCGCCAAATTTTTTGGTCAATTTAGTGTGTCCTAAATTGCTGCATTTAATTTGTCAATCCAGGATTTGTAAGCTGATGAAGTGCGGCGCACTATATGTGCAAGATAACCTATTTCTTAACTTTTTGTCGTTTTTGGTTTTCTAAGGTGAAATGGAAATTCTAAAATGAAAGCAAGTATGGTTATGTTTGTTCAAGGAAATGATATCCTCTATAATGATTTACCAAATTGAAACTCAAAAAGGAATTTGAAACATACAATGACAAAACTTGAAAGGAAATGAAAATGTGCTGCTGAAATGAAAAAGGTGCTACTAATTTAATAAATCAAAACAGTGAACTAGTGAGCATGAAACCAAACTATTCTTGCTGCTGTCTAAACACAAAAGAAACTATGCTGAAAGAAATCCAAAAGTTGCAATAAAGTAAATCTAAATCAAATTACATCAACTTTTCTTCTGATCCCTCATCATTAGTCGACTATGATTTTCGGAGAGTAACCATAAACAACTTGAGTAAGCTGATATCTAACTTACGAGAAAATGGCTAATATCCAAACCACACATTCATAATTCAATCCCTCACCATCAATGTTGTAGCTTTGGAGAATGGCGAAGATGTCATGCACAATTTAATATATCTAAATTTAAAGAAAACTAATATCCAAACTACACATTTCATAATACAATCCCTCACCATTAGTCCCAATTGTAGCTTTGGAGAGCAATGAAGATGTTATGAGCAATTTAATATATCTAACTTGCAGAAAGGAAACTAATATCAAACTACACATTTCATAATACAATCCCTCACCATCGGTCCAGTTGTGGCTTTCGGAGGCAACTGAAGATGTTATGAGCAGTTTAATATATCTAAATTTGCAGAAAGGAAACTAATATCAAACTACACATTTCATAATACAATCCCTCACAATCAGTCCAGCTGTGGCTTTCGGAGGCAACTGAAGATGTTATGAGCAGTTTAATATATCTAAATTTAGCTACTGAAGCAAATGAGCAAAACTGAAATACATAAAGCAATACTGGAATTAAACAGAAACTAAGAAAAAAACAAATTAGCAGCAGAACAATGTTAATTCCATGTCATTAGTCAAAAAGCTATGCAAATGCCCGGGCTGCCTATCTATAACCTGAAACAAGAACACTGATCAGTAATCAATAACATAAAACATGAAAGACAGAAGTGAAATGGAAAGCATGAAAGTTTATAAACAGAAATGAAGCATATATACCATAAAAGATGCAATGTATAAACATATGAATGGATTATGGCACAATGAGCTTTAAAGAAATAAAACAAGAACTATACAATAGTGCACAGAACCTTGGCAAGTGCAGGGGCCCTCTACACTAGCCTTGGCAACAATCTTCAAGTACGAATTACGTTTGGAAATAGATTCTTCTTATATTAAAATGCAGTCATAACAGTAAGGTGGTATTACGGCACAAAGGCAGCGTAATTACATTACAGAGCAGAATAATAAAAACTAACACAGACTAACTCATAGGCATATGAAAACGCGTTATTTATAACAAAAGAAATATAACTGATTCCTAAAGTTTATGCTGATGGAGAACACGTAGACCATTACGTCCACGGATCTAGGGTCATGGCCGTATTGAAGAGTAAATCTATGAGGAGTGGATGTTTGAATTCAGCTATGGAGCCGTGTAGAGATGTTGATTTGTCCTCCGCAACTCAGAAACGGCCATATGAACCTTCACGTGACACGAAACAGAGTCCTGACATCGTGGGACTCTACGGTTGAATTCCATTTGGAGACCTTTGACCGCAGCCTCTTTAGATGAATTTGCTCAAGCCAATAGGACACGATCCATGTCCACATCATTTCAGACTTGCCCATGTGGCTCGTTTTTCTTGTAGACACCTGTAACATAGAGTTTCACAAAATGGCTGCGGAAAGTTGCAGCAACTGCGGAAAGTGGCAAGATTCCGCAGCTAGATGAACAAAATATAAATCAAACAGCAGACACAAAAATATAGTTAAAAACCATGTTAGATTCTCTTTTGCAATTAGTATACAATGATATTGACAACTTGGGAGGTTCAGGTGGATGAAAAAGGTATAGAAAAGTGTATGGAAAAGATGCATATTTGAGACTCAACATGGACCAACAATTGTGAAATACCAAGCCTTAACATCACAAGTTGACAAGACCTATTGTCTCAAGTACCTCGAGTTCTGAATTACCAACTAAGTCAAAATGCACTACAAAACATTACAATGCTTTCCATCCAAAAGTACAACTATCCCATTAAACAATCACCCACAGATTTTGCATTGGGGCAACACATCCCTTTGCTGGGTAACATCTGTATAGGAATAGGTGAAATGTGTGTCAGCCATATGTACATGTCTGTTTAACCATTCAAAATACTAAAGACATTAAATGACATCATTCAATTTAGGAAATAGTTCACCCAACCTTTCAATTCAAGAATTAAACACAACAACCCTTTCAATTCAGCAATTAAATTCAGGCAAGCATTTCAATTCAGGAATTAAATTCAAGAAAGCACAAGGATCAACCATGAAATCTTATCAACCATTGGATCATGTAAAAATCAATCCACAACACATATTTGAATTTGGGAGATGTTAATCCATGCCAGTATTCCCTACCAATTAAATTCTAGATCATAAAACTATAAAACATCAACCCTTACTATTTTTCATTTGAAGCATTCATTCTACTCATCAGCTATTGCAGACATAAAATCAGAGTGTTCACGTACAATCAAATTTTCAAAAAGTGTTCCATTCATTTTGCAGACATACAATCGAAGTGTTCATACAATGTTACATTCATTATATTCATCAACTACTGGAGACATACATGCAGAGTGTGTTCTCAGTGTTACATTCTAGACAGAGTGTGTGCACATTGTTACATTCATTCTCTTCATCAGTTGTTGGAGACATACAGGTTTTTGTTGAATAATGTTATTATATTGAGTAATTTATCATTATTTTAGTTGAGAAACCATGTTAAGCTTATAATTTATATATCATATACCTACTAGTATCTGCTTATTGGAGCCTAGTTCAGTAACTTTATGGCTTCTATCCTCACAGCCTAGACAAATCAATCAAGGAAATCCCACAACCATGCAAGAGAAATCTAGAAACAATGTAAAAAGTTGAAGTGTTGACAACGAAGGAAGAGATCATAATTCCAAAGATATATAGATAGATAGATGGACACAGATTGATCATAATTCCATAGATAGATAGATAGATGGACACAGACTGCACTCGTCCAGAAATCAGGACGATGCTCAATTTAAAAACTTTCTTTATGTAACTGTCTTTGTTTCAACTTTTGTTTCTAAGACCTGTTTCAGCTTCTGTTTTTAAGACATCTTAGTTAGGAAGTTCTAATTAAGGTATGAATAGAAGGATCACGAATAAAACAAAGCTCATACAAACACTCTTAGAAGTCCATTTACAATACAATAATTCAACTTCTAATTTCTCTTTTAGAAGATTAAATCAAGGCTTCAACAGAAGAGTAAATCAAGGCTTCAGCATAGTTAAACCTATGCTAAGAGGTTGAGATCATGAAGAGCCTAAGAAGCACTATTTAGAGTTCCATAGAAGCACTGTTTAGAGTTCCTTAGAATCACCTTTTAGAAGTTTTTTTAGAGGAACCTATTTGTGCTAGAGTCTAGTTGTCCTCTGCCACTGGTACAAAGGCTTCAATATGAACTTAACCAGAAACAAACTATGAATGCTCTATCTAGTTAGATTTTATTGCCAAGTCAATACCTCTACACCAATACAAAGGCTTCAATATGAACTTAACTAGAAACTATGAATGTCATGTTAGTCAATACCTCTACACTACTACAAAGGCTTCAATATGAACTTAACCAGAAACATTGAATGTCCTATCTAGTTAGTTTTTCTTGCCAAGTCAATACCTCTATGGAAGTGACTGTAAAATTAAGGTGACTATAAAATTAAGCGTTAGAGAACTTCTGTGTAAAGAGTTTCATAAAACATTCAACCCTTGCCCCCAATAGATGGAATTTAACAAAGTAACCAAACTTGTCTAAATGAAGCCAAAAAGTATGTTGCTTACAACCATGTTAACAATAGAAGATGCCATGTTAACTTACAACCATGTTACTTACAACCATGTTGCTTAAAGCCATGTTAGCTTATAACCATGTTAGCTTACATCCATGTTAACTTACAACCATGTTAACTTATAGCCATGTTAACTTACAACCATGTTAACTTAGAAGATTCCATGTTGCTTACAACCATGTTAACTTAGAAGATTGCATGTTTCTTACAACCATGTTAACTTAAAAATACAAAATGAACAAGTTGCCTACACCAATGTAAGAGTTCAAAACAAACAATAGAAGATACCATGTTTCTTAAATCCATGTTGTTAACAGTCAATATGTTATGAAACCAACTCCAAAAATAGAAGAAAAGAGAGATCAACACCTTACAAATCAACCACTTCGAGGGGGCAACTTCCAATACATTACATAAATGAACAATTATTGGATGATACAAATGACCAAAACCTCCTTCTATATATATGAGTCCATGGGGTCACAATATAATCCTAGCCGACCTAACAATAATAATGTAAGGGCACAATAATAACAATATTGGGGTTACAGGGGTACAACAATAACAATAAGGGGGTTACACTAACAATAATAAGGGACTATACTAGTAATATAGGGACCTAACATGCCCCTATCCTTGAAAAAAGTGTTGTCCTCAACGCTTGTGTAGATCTGGGTGCTTCTGTATAAAATTCTCATCCTCCCATGTAGAATCTTCAGTGGGTAAGTTCTTCCATTTGATTAGATACTCTGAAATTGATCGATTTCGTAGCTGTCAAGTTCTTGTTTTCGTGAATGCTTCAGGTTCCAATATGATTTTTCCTTCCTCATCAAGTTCTGGAAATATTGTTTGAACTGGAATTTTTTCCCCTATAACCTTCTTTAAGCATGAAACATGGAAAACTGGATGCACTAGCGAAGAAGCAGGAAGCTCCAATTTTTATGCCATAGTACCAATATTTTGCAACACCTTGTAAGGAACATAGTACTTTGGCGATAATTTATTATCCTTCTTATCTTGCTTGAGGGACATTTGTTTGTATGGTTGTAGCCTTAAAAATACCCAATCTCCCATATCAAAACTTCTCTTGCTGCGATGTTGGTATGCCCGTTGTTTCATTCGATTTTGTGCCAAATTTAGGTTATCCTTTAAGAGTTGGAGAACTTCTTGTTGATGGTCGATGTGATATTCCACTGCTTGAACCTTAGAATTTTCTCTTAAATAAGATGTGATGAACAGTGGATGATATCCATAAAGTTCCATAAATGGGGTCATTTTTGCTGCAGTTTGGAAGGAAGTGTTATACCACCATTCAGCGAGAGGTAACCACTTGACCCATTGTGTTTACTTATCAGATACAAAACAACGAAGATATCCTTCCAAAATTTTATTTACTATATTAGTTTGACCATCGGATTGAGGATGATAAGGCTTTGAGCTAGTTGAGTACCCAAACAAGAAAATAATCTCGTCCAAAAATTTCCAGTAAAAATGGGATCTCTGTCACTTACAATAATCTTTAGGTTTCCATGTAGCTTTTGATTTTTTTCCATAAATGTAGTAGAAACTGTACTTGCTTTAAATGGATGAGATAATGCACAAAAGTGTGCATACTTGGTAAGTCTATCAACTACCACCATGATGACACTCTTTCCTTCGGACTTAGGTAAACCTGTGATAAAATCCATTGAAATCTCCTCCCAACGTTGACTTGGAATGGATAAAAGTTGTAGAAGTCCCGGGGTCTTAATTGTCTCCACTTTATTCTGCTGGCAAACCAAACATTCCGCCACAAACTTTTGAATATCAGATTTAAGGCCATCCCAAAAAAATTCTTTCTTCACCCTGTAGTAAGTTTTTAAAAATCCTGAGTGTCCTCCTAAAGGAGAAGTGTGCAATTCCAGAAGAATATTTTGTTTTAGTTGGGAATTCTTACAAAGATATAAGCGATCTTTGTACCATAAGGAATCATTTTTCCAACTAAATGTATCGGATGTACTAGGATCTTGCTGCAAATTTTGAATGAGTGTCCATACATCTTTGCCCTTCTTCCATTCATCTCTTGCTTTGGTTATCCAATCTGGTTGGATAATAGAAATGGCACAAAGCAATGCTTCCACCTCTTCATTCTTTCTTGAGAGTGCATCTGCAACAACATTTAGCTTCCCTTTTGTGTAGATTATTTCAAAGTCATAACCCAACATCTTTGTGACCCATTTTTGCTGCTCTTCTGAAGATAGTCTTTGTTCCAAAAAGTGTTTAAGACTATCATGATCAGTTTTTGCCTTGAAGTGTCTTCCCATTAGGTAAGTTCGCCATTTCTTTAGTGCATGTAGTATTGCTAACATTTCCTTCTCATAAATAGGTTTCTGTAAATACTTTCCTTTGATTGGACGACTTTCAAAAGCAATGGGTCTTCCTTCTTGCATTAAAATAACACCAATTCCATTTCCTGAGGCATCACATTCCACAATAAAGGTTTTTGTGAAGTCTGGCGTAGCTAAGACCGGTGCTAGGCACATTGCCTCTTTAAGATGTTCAAAGGCCTTAGTTGCTTCAGGAGTCCATGAAAATGCATCTTTCTTCAATAATGTTGTTAGAGGTGCTACTATTCTCCCATAATTCTTAACAAACTTGTTATAATACCTTGTTAACCTGAGAAATCCTCGCAACTACTTTATGGTTGTGGGGACTTTCCATTCTTAAATGGCTTTAATTTTGTTAGGGTCTACCTTAACACCCTCATGAGATACAATATGACTCAGATATTCCACCTCGTGTACTCCAAATAAGCATTTGGATGTTTTTGCATATAATTGTTCTCCTCCAATAGTTTGAGCACCCTATCAACATGTTGAACATGATCCTTCCAAGACCTGCTATAGATTAGTATGTCATCAAAAAATACTAGCACAAATTTTCTAAGGAAGGGTTTGAAAATGGAATTCATCAACCCTTGAAATGTAGAAGGTGCATTGGTAAGGCCAAAAGGCATGACCAAAAATTCATAATGACCCTCATGAGTTTGAAATGTTGTTTTCGGAATATCTTTAGTTTTCATTCTTATTTGATGATATCCTGAACGAAGATCCAACTTGGTAAAATAAATTGCTCCATGTAATTCATCCAATAATTCATCAATTACAGGAATGAGAAATTTATCTTTAATAGTGACCTTATTGATCTCCCTATAATCCGGACACATGCGCCATGATCCATTCTTCTTGTGCACCAATAATACTGGAGCAGAGAAAGAGCTTTGACTAGGTTGAATTATACCAGTCTCTAACATTTTTGCAATCTTACGTTCAATTCAGCACTTTTGGACATAAGGATATCTGTAAGGCCTGATGTTTGGAGGGACACTTCCTGGAATCAAATGAATAGCATGATCATGATCACGAATAGGTGGGAGTCCTTTGGGAGTTTTAAACACCTTAGAATGATTGTCCAAGGCTTTTTGGAGATTTAGAGAAATAATTGATTTTGATGTTGGAACTTCCAGTGAGCATAATTGTTTAATTACACCTCATTTTTCTTTCTTCAGAAGCTTTGTCATAACATTAGAGATTATTATCTTTCCCAGCTTCCCTGCTATACCCCGTAATTCTACTTCCTTTCCTGCCGAAATTTTTTTCAAGAAAAGTTCTTCAAAATTAAAAGTTACCGTCCCCAAATATTGTAACCATTGTACTCCTAGTACAACATCAACACCTCCCATTGGAATAGAAAGCATTGGACTATTCAATACATATTCCCCCATGGTTAGCTTGATATTATGGCATTTTCCAAAGCAATTTATAGTTCCTCCATTTGCAACAATCACTTGACATTCTGGTGTTGGGTATAGGAAACAATTCAATTTCTTGGCTACCTTACATTGAATAAAATTATGGGTACTACCCGAATCAATCAACACTATTACCTTTTTCTTCTTGATATGTCCTTCTATCTTTAGAGTTTGAGGAGGGGTAATTCCTTCCAATGAATTACACGATATGGTCGGACTCATTTCTTCTTCTTCTAGGGTTGGTTCTAGGTGTGTATCCTCTTATTTTGAAGCTTCTTGTTCATTTTCTTCCTCCTCTTCACAATCTATGTAAAATAATTTCTTCTCAGCACACTTATGACCTTTAGTGTATTTGATATCACAACTATAGCAAAGCCCTTTTGCTCTTTTTTCTTCCAATTGTTGTGGTGTCAACCTTGTAGGTTGTGGAAGTCTAGGAGTAGGAACACTTCCATCCTTATAGGTGTGAGTGGCAGGCTTCCTTATCGCCATAATTTTACATTCAAATTTTCTTGCCAAATTGAATGCCTTCTCCAATGAATCAAGTTCCCAAACGTGAACCTCATGTTGGATGTTATCCTTTAAAGTCCCTATGAAGACATCAATCCTGTGTTCCTTTGGAATATCAGTTACCCTTATATTCAATTTTTGGAAGTCCTCAATGTGCTGCACCACTAAACACTTTTGTTTGAGATTTATCAATTGGCTAAAGAAGGTTTTTCTCTTTGTATCCTCATTATGCGCTATCATTTCCTCTGTAAAAAATGACCAAGTGACAATTTTTTTATGGGAGCAAAGCCACCGATACTATTAACACTGGAAAATCGTATAACAGAAGATGACATTAATTAATGTCAGGCCAAAGGATTTATAGGGTTAGAAGACATTACAGAATCTGGAAAGAATTTAAAAATATCTAAGGTTGGAGAAAAATACAATTTGAAATAGTCCTAAAATGATATTTGCGCACATTATCCTTCGAGAAGAGCACCTTCTGCGCACCTTTTTTCCTGATAAGCATGCATTCTTGAGAGTGGCGAAATTTTCATTATCTAGGACCACACAAAGCAAAGGACAAGTCACTCCTTACTTGAAGCCGCCTAAGGAGAGCCACCAACACCTCCTTAGACACTATGTGAGCACACAATGGAATATTTGGAGCACACAAAGGAATCATACCCCTCCCTTGGGTCACCATCCACAATGTACCAAGGGAGGGAAGGAGGATTTGAAATCTCTTATATAAAGCCACCATGAGATGAAGAATTGGTGATCACATTGTTATGCTGGCCAGAATTTCCCAAGCAATACTAGCAGTGTGTGACCCGGAGTTCAAGATAGAGGGGACTCAATTTTTGGCCACCCAACAAATTCAGTCCAACACAGTGGAGAGAGAGGGAGACTGCACCGAGGCAAGCTTGGGATAAAAACGTCCTTGCATCGGGACCTAGAACCATTGTCTAGGGGCCCTTTAGCAAGAGGGTAAAGTTTCACTCTTCTTGATACCAAATGCTTAATAAGAGAGGCCTAGAGCCACCGTTCGCATTATTAAATTCATTTGACTCTCTTCAAGAGCTTCTGTTTATTTGTTTTTAGTTTTAGTTTAATTCAAGTTTACATTTGCATGCTTTTTCCTCTATATAGTATGCTTATGGACTCAACTTATTTCTGCATGTTACCAATAACTTAGAGAGGTAAACCACACCTCTTAAGTTGGTGCAGTTTTGTACATACGTGCACCAAACACACTACAACAAGATTGGTGACTCCACTAATGTTTATTACCAAGTTTATGTGGTTGTGCCTAATTTTTGCAGAGACCTCTGTCTGTGCTGTGGACTAGAGCTGAATTTCCCCTGATTTCTCTTACAGTCCCTAGTTCACCCCAAGTGACAGACTGAAGAAGAGAAGCTCCTAAAAATTTTTCTTGCAGGAATTTGCATGCGTTTTTTCCTCACAGACGCGCAGGGCACGCGTTCAGAGCTGACCGCGCGCAGAGAGTGCAACTGTTTCATCCTTTTGCACGCAAATTATAGAATGAGAAATTTCTCCCTAAATTCTATCTTTTCCTGCTTGTAAAGTGCTTGGAAACCCCTAATACATCTACTAGCACTGGTTGTGGTACCCTGTAGCTTGTTAAAGCTCACTCTTAGCTGCTTTTTGTAGGCTTAGTGTTAGTTTTACTTCAAGTTGATTTTTGTAAAGTTCACAGATAGTTTAAGTACGGGGGGAAAATAACTTGCATTCCAAAAAAAATTTATGTTTTGCAAATTTTGGTACACACCTAGATAACTAGCCAAAGTAAGTGGCCCAAGACCACACATTTATAGCTAGTTTTATCTTTTCTTAGTGTAGTTTAATTTTTGCACTAGGAATTTAGGGACTAGGATTGAATTTTTTATAGAAGAGCAAGTAATATTTGCTAGCTTTGCACCCTCCGGTGATCCTAGGTAAGCATATGAATTCTCCCTATTCACAATTTGCCATCTCCCTATAGTTGGTCACATAGATTAACTAGGAAAACTTGAAAGCGGCCCATTATCTGCACATGTTTTTTATTCGAGCCATGAAAAATACAACGTAATTTAGATAGGGGACTTCGTAAATGATCATCGATATCCACATGTTCAAACTATGTGCTTGTCCACTTTGTGCTCACACACACTCACCCACTAAGCGAAGCAAAGATACCTAAAACTAACTTAACCAAATTCACAAAATTCTCCCCACAGGGGCCACAAAAGAATTTATAGCTTAAGTTAGGATCGAGGGGGTAGGCATTTAGTAAGTTTTCTTGATCATACTTCATATTGAAACATAGAAGTTGTGTATTTAGGGAGCTTCAAATCCACCTATCAGCCCACGGTAGAGAAAACCCGAGCGCGGCAGAGACCCGTTTCAGACAGGGTTAGGCTTAGGCGCAATGTGTGCGGTATCAGTTGGGGCTACCTGACTCGACTGATACTTGGTACTGTTAGCTGAATACCAAGAAGCCCAAGATTCAAATGCTCACGTGGGACGGTGGTTCTTAGTGGCCAAAAACTAGAACATCCTTTTCCCTATAGGTGACGGTGCAGGCAAGCGCCAGACCCTCTACCCATACCTTGGTGGATTCTCTTCGGATGACTAGGGGCGTCGCCAGCTCTTACGGGACATTGTGCCAACATTCGCAAGAAATATTCTTAAGGCCCAGTTACATTTGAGTGTGTGAGGACGAATAGGTCTTCTAAGATTTTGAGTATCATATGCAAACAAACAAAAACCACTTTTTTGCTTTCTTGATCACATAAATTAATTTAAAGGGAAAATTTATTTTATTTTCACTTTGTTTTATGTATGTGACCATAATTTTTCTTTGATCATAGACTCTATGCTCTCAAATTTTCCCAAAACCTGACCTAGTCGACACTAGGACAGAGCCAACGGGACCTCGTCTATCTAGGCATCTTTTGGACCCCCCCCCACTACCGAGAGGGGTTCCAGGTCTTTCGCCATTCAGGCATCAAAGACGGAACACCGCCACCATTATTGGTTCATCCTTCATTGGGGAAGTTGTAGTTGGGAACCCTAGTCGGTCTCCCAACACCATACCGCACACCACTCCTCCCACAACCCCTAGGGGGCAAAGGAGTGAGTCCCATTTGGGAAGCTAGCATAGTAGGGGACATCATAGACCCTCATTCTAACCAGAACTTTGTGTCTTCACACATTTCAATGGCGTCAACCTCTTAGTCACCTTTCTTAGCTTCGTTGAATCTACTTGATTTAACCAAGCTAATGAATGACCATCGCACACAACCCTACATGGCCTCCCATGCCCACGAAGCTCCCTTCCGATATTCCAAAGTTCTAAGGCAAGCAAGCGGAAGACCCAGGTAGTCATGTCATGACCTTTCACCTATGGTGCTCATCAAACAATATCATTGACGACACTATTCGATTGAGATTATTTCAACGCACTCTTACAGGAGTAGCCGCGAAGTGGTACATGGAGTAACCCCCTGCTTCACATGGAACCTTTAGCGCCCTCGCTACCATGTTCCTAACATTTTTTCAGTTACCC
Source organism: Pinus albicaulis (assembly GCA_034641835.2). Classification (NCBI taxonomy): domain Eukaryota; kingdom Viridiplantae; phylum Streptophyta; class Pinopsida; order Pinales; family Pinaceae; genus Pinus; species Pinus albicaulis. Next base: position 163,698 of record JAXQQM020086830.1, read on the forward strand.
ATTCACCATGATTCCAGAATGGAATTACTGACACACTTTAGACAGACCCCCGCTATCCATATCTCGGACCATCTCCATGAGTGGAGGCGGCATCGCAGTTTCTATAAAGCTAAACTCGACGATCGAGTTCTCTTAGATTTATTCCTGAAAACTATTACGGCATAGATTTCAAAAGATGTGGCACAACAAAATCCCACATTTGAAGAGGACGTAATCAGTAAAGCCCAGAAGCTTGAACTGATTTATACGTAGTCATGATACATTTACAACATCTTGCCTAACGCTGCGTGCCTGCAAAATTATCAAGAAGTGTCAGCCGCGTCGAACTCTGCAGATGCGCTAATTGGGTCAATGACCCAAGGTTACCTAGGAAGCAGCAGTCAAAACACCAGTTACATGCATAGTTCTACCCAGAACTTACCTCAACCCAGTTTTCAAAGTCATCATATGCCTGAGCAAAATTTGACTAATAGAGCACAAGTGTATCACCAGGGAGGACCTCACCCTCCGGCTCAGGGGACCTAGTACGCAGAAAGAAACACTAACGGAAGAGCTCCCCTCCAACAGCCAGGTGCAAACCAAGGACAACGTTATTCTCAGTCCCCAGCAAATGACCCACCTATGCAAGCCAATGCATAGGTGAACTTTGTGCAGCCGTCCCAAAACCAACCACACCAATATAACTAGGAGAACTACCCTCCTAATGTGGTGAAGAAAAAATAAAAAAACAAGCCAAAAGGAAATCCTGGATAGGGGGGCAACAACAAGCAACGCCCATTGCGACCCTGGGATGGAGGTAACTCCAATTGGAATCAAAACCATGAGCCAAGCAATGCCGAATGGCAAGGAAAAAGTCCACCTATTCGAACAAACCATTCTTGTTCAATATGTGGTGAGTACGAACATTATACTCACCACTGTCCTGATCTCCCTAAGATGAAGAAGCTACAAAGTAACCAAGGACAAGGAGGATCTTCCCAACAAACAACTATGATGCAAGAACCTTCCCCCCACCAAGGGACATTCAATACTCAGCAACAAAACCCAGACGACTCCGGGAAAAGCAGCCATGAAATATATATGACTGGCGAAGAGATGTTTTTCCAAACACGGAATCGCAATTACGACACCCCACCAGACACCAATGCATCAGGGGTTAGTACTAGTGCACCGACTGCACCTTTAACCATTTCAAAGATGCCTATAGAACCACTACCAAAGATGGCGAAGGGACCCAATAAGCGAGCAGGAAAATACTCCAAAGCGGCCCATAATTATAGCATCGTGGATGATTTAGCACAATCTCCTGCTGCTATGTCAACTCTGGAAATACTACAGTCATGCCCGAAACAATGGAAAGCCCTACTTTCCGCATTAGGTGCTATTGACCCTGTCAATACATGCCTAATGGCTTTTGACTTACACAAAGCCACCCCTAGGCTTCCTTCAATGGTTGCCTTCCAGATACTAGTATCGGTCCAGAATATCACTTTTCACCGATGTGTCATAGACAAGGGTGCATCCACATGCATCATGTCAAAAAATGTTTGGCAGAAGTTAGGGTCTTCCGAACTAAAACCCTCAGTCATAACACTTAGAGCATACGACGGTCATCCTTCGATCCCCGTCGGCCTCTACCAAACTGTCCCGGTATGTTTAGCCAGAAAGATGGTCCACATAGGCATTGAAGTCTTGGACGCTCACTTGGATTAAAATATACTCCTTGGGCAGAGTTATATGTACACCATGTCCGCCATAGCCTCCTCCGTTTTCCACATTATGATATTCCCCCACGAGGATCACATCATTACTGTAGACCAATTGACGCACAGGGAGAAGCGTCCCCTACTAAACACCGATGTAATTCTACCCTATGTAGATACAATCTTGGATGGTCTTTCACGGTATCAACAATATGGTGCCGACCAATTCAAACCGTCATCCGTCCTAGGATCATTCCTAGGAAATCCTCCCATTATTCCTAAGTCATCCTCCGATGTCACAGGGGCCCCGGTATTCATGATGTCCACATCAAGTGCCAAGGCTAGTCAAGACACAAACTCAAGAAGTAATGACACTGAGGCATCGACCATGACAGCCTCCCTAGCCTACGCCGCCTCCCAAACCCCTTTCCTCTACCCCCAAGTGGGCTTCGTCTCCCAACAGGTTTTGGCAACACTGGTATTACCCAACATATCGTTGGCATTCCTAGTTTGGTACCTCATCCCCTGCACAGGAACAGGAGCCACCCACATTACTGCCACAGGGTTGAAGCCCCTCAGTCCTGAGGAGCCCCCACCCATCCAAGAAACAGTCGAGACCAGCCCTGCAAAGGAAGTTCCCATTGCAAAATCGGTGATCACGACCAAGAAAACCAAGAAGAGAGGAAAGAAGATTGTGACCCCCGCCATACAATGGGGACAACCCATTTGCGCCATATGCAACATAATAGGTCACCCTACCCATATCTGTCCAGATATGGATGAATTAAAACCACTCCTTGGATTTGAGACAGAAATAGCAACGTCGCTTTCTCGTAAAAAGGAACCTACCACCAAGGGTAAAGGAAAAGCGTTGCGTACCAATCATGCATGCACTCTCTGCAGCAACTATGGGCATTATACCCACCATTGGCCATAGATCCCATGATATAGGGATGCCTTAGATGCCATCGAGCGATCCTATCAAGAGGATCCCTCCACCAAGGCATCCGAAACTGAACCACATACCATCCCATACCTGCAAGAATAACAAAGGGCTGTAGAAATACCCCCAGTCATGCATGTTATAAGTTGAACGTGGTCACTTCCTTAAAGAGTGCACAACCCTGGAACTCATCTACAGATGGTATCCAATAGAAAGGGTTTACTACGTTGGATTGCGCGCAACACAATTCACATGTCCATTATGCGCCGACGACCACCTTTTGGACTATTGTCACTATATACGACGATTCCGGCTAGCCCTCGCTAGTCTTTGCTCTGCGTTAGTCCTCCTCTCCCAAGAAGATGACATGGATGTGGAGTCCTGTGACAACTCCACAACCCAAGAGGATGTGATGAGTAGATCCATCATGTTCGTGACAGCCGAAAAGCGGCCAAACAAGGGACCCACAGGTACCCCTAACCGCTCTCTATAAAACGTACTAGCATGCACGTTATGCAAAATGCCAAATCATGCGGTCATTCATTGTCCTGATTTAGCAACGTTACGACGATGGTTCCCCGCAAGACCTCAAAATGAGCATGACAGAACCCCCATATCAAGGATATTTTGTCTCATTTATCAAGGTAATCAGTATGAGCGACACTATACTTATGCCTCGCAACTTTGTCCCACCATTGACATGATTCATACCATAGAGAAGAGACAGGACAACCTCCGGGAATGGCATAAAAAGTAAATTTTCGGGTCAAACTCTCTACCCCCACAATGGCGTAATAAACAAACTAAGACCACACACCAACGAAGCATGATCCAAGCCAAGCCTAGAATAACATGCGGTTTATGTGATCTAAACGACCACCGAGTCAACCAATGTGGAGAATTGAAGCCCCTTTAAAACAGTCTCTGCATCATCTCTTCTCTCCCTCAGAAACTTCTCTCAAACCAAGAGAAGATCACATGCACCTATTGCCGGATTTTTTCGCACTTTTACCATACGATCAAATGTGTGCATCTCCCCAAGCTGAGAGTGGCAAGAGCCGCATTGTGTCTACACTCCACCAAAGAGGTAGACACACCTAAGCCAACAACACAAAAATGGAAGTAGAAGGCAACCTCTTCTATGACCAATCCTTTCCAAGCATCCACATCAGGAACAACGAGTAGCATAGAATCTCACACTATCTACTCTTTTGGCTCTGTGATACCATGCACCATCTGCACTGGCCAAAACCATACATCAAAGGTTTTCCATTTAATGGAAACATTCAGGAACCTCTATGGTAGGAACGATTTCCACCTACCAAAAATTGACCTTCCACGCGGGGAGCCCAACCTTGCGCTCATACGGAATTCCATTACCAAGATTCTTCCCCCACCACACGCCAACGACACAATCCATCATATACAATTTGTATCAGCACATAGTGACGATAGGATTGTTTCCGTCCCCCATCCCAGGGTTTCCCCCTCATTCCTGTCACAAAAGACCAAGGTACCTTGTGCTTTTTCATTGGTTTCCGCAAGAACCCAAATTTGCATGCCGCCATCGAACTCCTTGATGATACCCAGCCTCTAGAAAAATGCCTTGTACAATTAGAAATTTTCAACGAAAGTCGACGGCAGTCGCTACAACGCAATGAGGCCCACAAGAAGAGGGTAAAAGCATCATTCGACCGCCACACCACCCCTTTCTCATTCACCGAGGGAGAATTAGTCCTCCGCTATGATGTCACAAAAGAAGTCTTAGGGCCCAGAAAGTTTGAGACCTTGTGGAAAGGACCCTATATCATCAAACACTGCCTCCGGCAGGGGGCATACATATTGATGGAACCGGACGAGACATGTCTCAGTAATCCCGTCAACGGCCTTTACCTCAAGAAGTTTCACCCATAAGGGCCACAATAACCCTTCCCTAGAGTAGAAGTGCACAAAACCCAACCACCAAATTTTTTTGACCAAAATACTTATTAAAACATGCTCAAAGTGTCACCATGGATCACCAACCTTAACCCTATTTCAGATTTGTTGATGGAGCATCATGATGGTCTCAAAATTTAGTTGCAGTTTCCTGGGTCATTTACCACCCTAATCGATCGCCACTGTGTTCAAACGGTGTGTGCATCGGTTCAGCAATAAAAAATCAAGTAGAATATGATGCCTATCATACTTATGTGCGATGCCCTCCATCAAGGCATGTGCCATATGCATGTCTACCTCGATTCCCATTTAGTAGTGTTGCAGTTAAACCAAACATTTGAGACAAGAGATACACATATGTTTAGAAAATATTTGTGTGCAAAAAGATTAAGCAGACAGTTTGACTATATCACATTTGCACATGTACCAAGGAGTCAAAACCAAACAGTTGATCGCATAGCTAACAATATGATAAACTGGAATGCATCTCGAGTAAACCATCATATATAAAAAACCAAACAATATAGGTATCCATCAACATAACACCATACATGAACCAAAATAGGTGACACACCATGTAGAGTCGCAAAAAATAACTCTCATATATATATATATATATCACATAAGTATATCTTAGTACAAAAATAGTGTCGCCGGCCCAAGGGCCAGCCCAAAGATACAAAAGTCATCAAAAATAAGGGAAGCATCCTCATAATGGGTGCTTTCCATGTGTACAAAAATACTCTAGGGGGGTGCCCCCTCAAGCGGGGCACTTAGACCCACCACTACTCTCGGTGCCACCACCGGAGCTGCCGTCATAACTGCGATCGCCACCCGACCTAGTGTGGGCCAATAGTCCCTCTGGTGAGCCATCAAAGTCTCCAACCAGACCTCCTTGAAGTCATCCATGAAACCTCGACCAGACATCCCCTGGTTCAAGCACTCCACTCGACCCCGAAAGTCCTCAAGAATTGACACCTGAGCTGTCAATTCTACGATACGTGCCTCTACTACATCGGCACGAGCTCGCTTGGCTGCAATCTTCCCAGCAGCTGAACTGCTCCCCTCCCCTGAAGGGTCAACACCACCACTAGGTCTGCCACCACCACCACTAGGTCCGCCACCACCACCACCTACTCCACCTGTAGCACCTCCTCCCTGACCACCCCTCGGTTGTTGTGGAGGGCTGTGGCCCACCAATCGAGGAATAGGGTGACCCACCTCGCCAACATCTGCAAGAGTAACTAAAATAATGTCAGTGTCATGAGAAAAACACATAAGTACATATACATACTCAAATAAATGCAGAAACCAAATAAAGCATACCTGTTGGCCCCCAAACATAACCAAATGGGAGACCCATGTCTGGATCCCCTTGGAAGTCCATTCCCGCATAAGGAAATGGCAAGAACATATGTGGGTTGGCCTCGAACTAGGCCTCGGTTGTGATGTTCCAATAATACCCCACCATCTCACCACTGCCTTGTGGCATCACTGGAGCCCACCTCCTCATACGTGGCTCCCGTGACCCCCCAGTAGGCACTGTCACTACTGGCCTCAACAACACTACCCTCTCGTACATGATGCTACAGAAGATACTGGCATAAGAAAATGACTTAGATCCATGTTGGAACTTGTTCAATTGCGACACCATCCCATCAAAATAAAAGCGAGCAAAGTCGAAAAAATGCCCGGACCTCAACTGGCGCAGAAATACAACCTGTGGGCCCGATGCCCAATGCGGAGCAACCGACCCTGCCAGTCGTACAATTATGGCCAGAACACACTGCTTTGCCACATCTGTAACTGATGAAATGCTGATGCATCCCTTGGTAAGAGGTACCCCACCACATTGACGCCTCCAGAATCTATGCAAGTCCACTCTCCCTCCAGGGAGTGGATATCTCAGTGCCTCACCTTGAGGCAGTAACCCGATCCCAAAATATATATCCGTCTTAGGATGGATGATCAGGTTCGTCCCCCACAACAGGAACATGTTTCGCCCTCGCGCACCTGTCCCCCAAAATTTCATGCAAGGAAGGCACACTTTTGCTCACATTGCCCACGAAATATAGGGCAAAAGTCACTCAGATTCCATATAAGCCCAGTCTGTACGGACCCTAACACCATAAAACTGTAAAAATTAAAATGTAGGACGTCATGGAAGTTACCTCGGCATAGTATCGCTAGTCCCTGGTGCATGGGCTGACCGCAACGACAAGAAATGCTACGCAGATGCCTCTAACCTCTCAAAACTCAACAAGTACAAATGAATTGAATTAGGGCCATATTCACCTATTTATTGTCCTTTTCACAAACTTTGGAGGACCATAACAAGAGATCAGAAGTTCCGTTCTGTGAACTATAAGTTGTGCCACAATCAGTGCTCCATGATGATCAGAGGCGATGCCACACAATCGCACTCCCAAAAAATTAATTTTTCAGCCCCGGTAGGTATGCCCTCTCTCATCTTCTTTTTTAAAGCTCATGACTTTCAATAATATTTTGATAAAGAAGATGCTTTCACTTGAGGTAGTTTTTTTTGCAAGAAAAACTCGCAAACCATTTACGACACCATCTACTGAAAGCCCTAGAGTAGGTATCATTCTACCCCCAGCATGATAGAGTCCCATTCAACTCTACATATCCAGACATCATTTCTCCATCAGAAATCAACCATAGGGTCCTCATATCCGACCGTGTTTATCATCACCTCACCCTACACATGGTAAACATCCTTGTTGGTTGGTAGAGCCTCCCCTCCATGGCGCTCGTCACCCACAGTAGACCTTATCACAGCAAAAGTGATGCCATGGCTACACCATTCTAGTCTGAGAAACACCTCATGCCCACCCATTCATCATGTATAAGGTCAATTTTACCATATAAGTTGAAACCCCTTCCCAAACGATAGCTTGTACAAGTAGATCAAAAGCGCACCACCGCACCCCGCATTTGGCCCACCATACCACCACCAACATAATCCCATATGCGATACTCATGCGCTTCATCAACCCCACACATGAGACCAACCAATGGGACCCCCACCCCCAACAAAGCACCTTCAATGAGCAAACACTTTCATGTTTTGGGGTACCCGTCTCCGTGTTTTGTACAAACCAAACCCCATTATTTATTCTTTTGGTAAGTGTACAAAGACCGCAAACAATGAAATTTGTCCCTCCACCCTCTCATTTCATCTTTTCTCCCATGGCAGCAGTCCTCGAACACCCTTGGTCAGATTATTTCACCCCCATGCACAAGCCATCATGACATTCATAGCCAGTTTATACCCACCCTAGAAGTCCTATCGACTCCAGGGATTTCCCCATCAGAAATAACTATGACTGCCGCCAAGCTACTTAGTATACTTCGACCTTGGGCCATTGATCCCCCCATCATCAGTTGTCAACCATTTCTCACAAAAATGCCTATGTTAAACCCATCACACCCAGGTCCCTGACCCCTTAATTCAACGACCCACCATTCGGTTGAGGCTTCCTTTTTGTCAACCTCGACACCTCTTTTCCAAAAAGGAATCGGTACCTTGGATCACCCCTCTCCATACAAGGGGCATCCTCAGGTGGCACTGTGGGAGACATCATTGTCCACATATGTCATCGATCCTCCTGACATTTGACTACGACAAAAGCTTTCATGTCAAGATGGTATAGTACCTTACAACCATTACACTTTGATCAAATCCGTCGAAGACCCATGCCTCCATAAGCGTCTCTGTCAACAATGCTTACATGGGAAGGTCGCAACCAACACCTATGCGTACAGTGCGTAACTATATGCCATACCAGATTTACGCATATGGGTAACACATTCCACCTATTTTCAAAGAAAAAATGCCCCTGAGGGCATCAGCAGTCATCGTCAACAACCGCCTATATCACTACTATAGTAGTGACATAGACAGAACACATATCTGTCAATTTTGTTTAACTAGCCACAACATCACGAGCATGGGACATGCCTGCCTCATTGAAAATTTGTATATGAATTTTAAATTGTATGTTCTTGTAGGGATCCCTTAGACGTGGTCATTCTTGGAACCGGTGCAGGGTGTTTTCAATTCTAAGGCTTTACAAAGGTCTCTCTCTCTCTCTACGCATGATACAAAAAATAAACTATAATGTATTTCCGCTATACAGTTCTTCCTAGACCTCACACATTAGGGGGCAACTGTTAACACTGAAAAATCGTATAGTAGAATATGACATTAATTAATGTCAGGCCAAAGGATTTACAGGGTTAGAAGACATTACAGAATTTGGAAAGTATTTAAAAATCTCTAAGGTTGGAGAAAAATAAAATTTGAACTAGTCATAAAATGCTATCTGCGTGCATTATCCTTCGAGAAGAGCACCTTCTGCATGCCTTTTTGCCTGATAAGCGCGAATTCCTAAGAGTGGAGAAATGTCACTATCCAGGACCACACAAAGCAAAGGACAAGTCACTCCTTACTTGAAGCCGCCTAAGGACAACCACCAATTCCTCCTTAGACACTATGTGAGCACACAATGGAATATTTTGAGCACACGAAGGAATCATAACCCTCCCTTGGGTCACCATCCACAATGTACCAAGGGAGGGAAGGAGGATTTGAAATCTCCTATATAAAGCCACCATGAGATGAAGAATTGGTGATCACATTGTTATGCTGGCTAGAATTGCCCAAGAAATAAGAGAAATGTGTGACCCGAAGCTGAAGATAGAGGGGACTCGATTGTTGGCCACCCAACAAGTTCAGTCCAACACAGTGGAGAGACAGGGAGACTGCACCGAGGCAAGCTTGGGATAAAAACATCCTTACATCAGGACCTAGAACCATTGTCTAGGGGCCCTTTGGCAAGAGGGTAAAGTTTCACTCTTCTTGATACCAAACGCTTAATAAGAGGGGCCTAGAGCCACCATTTGCATTATTATTATCGTTTGACTCTTTTCAAGAGCTTCTGTTTATTTATTTTTAGTTTTAGTTTATATCAAGTTTACTTTTGCATGCTTTTTCCTCTATATAGTATGCTTATGGAATCCAGTTCTTTTTGCCTGTTACTAATAGCTTAGCGAGGTAAACCACACCTCCTAAGTTAGTGTGATTTCTTACATATGTGCACCAAACAAACTACAGCAGATACCATACAAATGTATTTTGGTCTAAATGTAAAGTTGCAAAGCGTACCTTTTGTGTGTTTTTCACATTATTGAGATCAAAATATTGCTCCATCTGTAGTATCCATGTTATGGGATCCTTGCCATCAAACTTCCACATATCCATATTTGGAATATGGTGGTTCTTCCATCCAACATTAGAGTTTTGAAATCATGATTAACATTTATTTTGTTCTCATCATGAGTTTCCTCTACTATCTTTTCGCCATTAGGATACATTTCTTGTATCAACTTTGTAAAACCTTCCATGTCCGCTTTTAGGTCATTCTTCATGTTTTCCATGTTGTCTTTCGTTTTTTCATTGATCTTAGCTTCCATGTCATCCATCTTAGCTTCCATGCCAGCTTCCATGCCATCCTTATTAGCTTCCATGCCTTTCTTCAAACCATCCATCTTAGCTTCCACGCTTTTCTTCAAAACTTCCATTTCATTTTTTGTTGATCTTTACGAGAGCGAAATTTGGTGCACTTCCTCTTGTAATTTTTACATGCCATGTTGCAGTTCTTCATCTTCATGGGTCATATTAGAGTCTTATGAAGGTTTAATTGTTGTTGAATTCTTTTTAGGGGGAATTTAGAAGCCAATACTGATACCTATTCTACAATATGCCCTTGGAATCAATTCAAATTGATTTTTCAAACAAGACTTATGCAATTCAAAAAAAATACACACCTTTTTATTGCTTTTGAGGAACTCGATATTGAAACTGAATTATCTCTGTGATTTTGGATATTCAATATTTGAAATTTGTTCATGTAGTAGCCCTCTGACTCTTCTTTCGAATGCCATAGGTCTGACTTGATTTGGATTCTTCAAGGCAAAGTTATGCCCAATCTCCAACAATGACTTAATTATGGATTGGTTCAGTAGAGCGAACTTGTATGAAATGCCACATTTCACGGTTTCCTCCTTCGGCTCTGAAATTCATATACAGTAAACTACAGTCCATGTACTTGCGACCACTTTTTACAGAATTCCAATTCGACGCTGAGAGAGAGAGAGTTATGATGATTTTCCCATGGTCACCTCTTTTAGATGAAATTCAGGAGCCTGAAAAAACCCTAACATCCACAAATCGTATCTACGAAAATATCGTGAACCAAGATCTAAAATTTTTACAGGAGCTTCCTCAGGACTGTGGTTTTTCTCTGTAAAAATTTCAGCTTCTTCACCTTCGTAGAAAGAATGTTATAGCGAAAATTCCACGATGGCCTGTTTTAGGTGAAATTCGGGAGCTTGAAAAACCCCTAAATTCCACAGAACATATCTCTATAATTATTGTGAACCAAGATTTGAATTTTTTACAAGTTGTTCCTCAGGATTTCGGCTTCGCTATGTAAAACTTTCAGCTTCAGAACCTTCATAGAAACAAAGTTATAGTGAAAATGGCACGATGACTTGTTTGGATCAGTGAAACCCTATAATCCAAAGCTCATATACCAAATGTTATGAAACCAACTCAAAAAATAGAAGAAAAGAGAGATCAACACCTTAGAAATCAACCACTTTGAGGGGGAAACCTCCAATACATTTCATAAATGAACAATTCTTGGATGATACAAATGACAAAAACCTCCTTCTAAATGTAGGAGTTAAGGGGGCCACAATACAATCCTAGCCGATCTAACAATAATAATGTAAGGGCACAATAATAACAATATTGGGGTTACAGGGGTGCAACAATAACAATAAGGGACTATACTAGTAATATAGGGACTTGGCATAATAGGTGTAACTTATCTTTCTCATGTTGATATTAGAAGTCATACATAATTGAAATACAATATAGTGAAAATCATTCGATAATTCAAAGTAACAATGTAATCCAAATTCAACTGTTCAGGTAAACCAAGTCTGTTCCACTTCAATGTCAATTAATTCACACAATTCTTCATTGATATGAATGGATTACTAGGGTTGGTTTGATATTTAATATAAAATCCTTGTTGATAGTACAGTATACACTCAAATGCAACCTGAACTTAAAAAGAATGAAATTCAGGAAGCTAAAAATAGAAAGAAGGAGTTATCCAATGAAAAGAGGGTTGTAAGGATTGCATCAACAGAAGCTCGAGGAAAGGAAAGGTTGGAAAGAAAAAAAGCAAGGAAATATAAGGAACATCAAAAGTAATTGGCAACGCAAGAGAGAGAGGCAATAAAGGTTCAACAAGAGTTGGAAAACGAAGGAGGGGTGACAAGCAGGGAAGACCATGGTTCAAGCCAGTTTGAGGCAAATAGGTTGATGTCTAATACATTGGACCACATTGTAGATAAGACACCATCATACCGAGACCTGATTAACATCCAAGTCCCTAGCTATCAGGCAAGGGTTAGGCCCACCTCTTATACCACTACCAGTGCAAGTTTGAATCCTAACTGTGTTTATATGACACCTGCAGTTAGTGCTAGGGTTATTAACACAAGTGGACACTTGGGCTACTCAGTCCCACCATGGCTACAAGGAGAAAATTGGAGTCAAGCATATGGAAACATTCAAGCACATCCTAATCATCCAATCTTGGGTAGTCCACCATACTTGGGTTAGGCAATCAACTCAACATTTTTGGGCAATGCAAGAAATGGAAAGCCATCAAGCATAGGGGTGGCATGAATTATTTTTTGTAACCACAACACATTGTGATTTTGGTAAGAATGAAATAGGTTTGCTAAGGATAACATCCATGGATGTTGGGAAGCATCCTTTTGGGTTGCCTCATGAAATTAGTACGTATCAAAGAGTTTCTAATTGCTCCAATTTTGTTAATCTTTTGAAGTTATAATTGATTATTTAAAAGAGCACAACACTTGCCATAGCCTATATCATAATTTTTAATTTTTAATTAGTATGTATCAAACAATTTCTAATTTCTAAAAAAATATATCTTGTATTCCTTGGGAGTTAAAAAATTGATAGTGTAACCCATTTCTAACTTGCTCACTTGCAAAGGCATAATCCCAATCGTCATTGACACCATTAAAAAAAATAAGCTTAGATTATTACTTGCCTTCTCTAATCTAAGACATTGAAATTGTGAAAAAGGTTCCCAATCAACAAATGAACACAAAAAATCTTATTTTATGTGCATGCTCCCCATCCAAACAACTTCAAACCCCAAGCTAATATAAGACATTTAATAAAACTAGTTTCACTGCATCTACAAAGCATTATGGCCCATTGCACAACTCTAAATAAAAACTTTAGAGAATAAAATAAGCACATATTTTTGGAAAACAGGGATTTAAAGTAGTCATATGATATACTTGGTATGCTAAATGAACATAAAGGTTGCAATGAGACAAAAAATGAAACAACAGAAGTATGAGACTGCTGAAAGGTTGCAATGAAACAATAGAAGTATGAGATTGTTGAAAAGTTGCAATGAAACAACAGAAGTATGAGACTGCTGAAAGGTTGCATTGAAACAACACAAGTATGAGACTGTTGTGAGGTTTCAATGAAACAAAAAAAGTATGAGACTGAAGTTAGGTTGCAATAAAACAACAAAAACAACAAAAGTATGAGACAACTGAAAGGTTACAATGAAACAAAAAATGAAACAACAGAAGTATGAGACTGTTTAAAGGTTGTAATGAAACAACAAATGAAAAAATAGAAGTATGAGACTGTTGAAGATAATTTATTAATTTTTTACACCTTAATATTTTAGTTTCACAATATTGTTGGTGTCAAAACCATTCTATCTATTTTCCTATTGACTTCTAACAACTAATATACAGACTAGAGCTATTACCTAAGGTAGTTCATACAGCTAAAAGACTATAGCAGTCATATTTATAATAAATAAAGCTAATGAAAACTAAGAGTTTAACTACATCAATAAAAACTATTCATGATGACTCGATCTGAATCCAGATAAATGAATGAACTACAACTATCTTATATGTATAGATGTTAACACCATACACAACAAGCACTCCAAGTTTCAGTACCAATCTTTAGCACTAATGAAAATGCAACTTCATTCGCTCAACTCATACAGCTAAAAGACTATACTCTATAACTACTATATAGACTAGAGCTATTACCTAAGGCAGTTCATATAGCTAAAAGACTATAACAGACATATTTATTAGAGATAAACTAATGAAAACTAAGAGTTTAACTATAGCAATAAAACTATTTATGATGACTAGATCTGAATACAAATAAATGAATGAATTACAAATATCTTATATGTATATCTGTTAACACCATACAAAACAAGCACTCCAAGTTTTAGTACCAATCTTCAACACTAATGAACATGCAACTTCATTCGCTCAGGTCATGTAGATAAAATACTATACTCTACAGTTACTATATAGACTAGAGCTATTACCTAAGGCAGGTCTTGCTTTGCCCTACCAGTATGAGGATTATATGTGATGCACTAGACTGTAATGTTTCACTCGAACAATGATATGAATAGATAAATTTACAACATAGCAGCTCACAATGCTATTATGCTATATATTTAACTCATTTCTCTATTTACAAAACCTTTCATAATGATTGATTGGGATAAAATATATTTATTAATTTTACTATTTACAAAACTTTTGGATAAAATATATTTATTAATTTTACTATTCACAAAGCCTTTCATAAGGATTGATTGGGTTAAATATATTAAAATATTTTCTAAAGGAGTTGTATTTTAGTGATTAGCTAGAGCTTTGTCTCACATATTTATCATGTAATCACCAAATTTATGAACTTTCACCCTTGTGGATAAATGTGAGGAGTGAAAGGATATTTTTCTTTCCCTTCTATTTTTTTTTTCTTTTTTTTTTACTTTGGAGCCCTCGGCCCTTAACTATTACCTTGTTAGAGTGAAACAAGAATGAAAGACCGAGACTTCACATGCAATTCAAAACCCTTAAGAGAAACCAGGAACAAAGTGATCATAAATTATACCCTTCTACCAAATGCAAATCAAGACCGAGAGGAAAATTAGGAACAAAACTTTACATTTTCATCTATAGATGTGAATAAATGTGGCAATTTAGCTTCGATTTATTGAATAGAGACAACTTCATTTGCTTTACATGTGCATATATCAATGTAACTTAAATTCTTATATTGATGGAATTTAGACAACTTCATTTGGAAATTAGTGGTACCTTGTTTGAGTGAAATAGTATGAGAAAATGTCATCAAATTAATTGAAAAAATGTACAAAATATAAAACATTATTTACACAATATGAGAAAATGTCATCAAATTAATTGAAAACATGTACATAATATAAAACATTATTAACATACGTCATCTCTGTGGTGGTTATACCTCAGCTCTGTAGTGGTTAAAAATATTTCAACATCAAAATATCACAATTTAACTAATTATTTATACAAAACCCTAAGCCCTAAATGTGTTAAAAAAATAGTCATGCTTCTATTACTCCCATAGAGGTGGAACTATCTGATTCCTTTTAATTTACACAAAAACCTTACCTAAACCAGTCAATTTACACAAAACTAGTCAATTTACACAAAACCAGTCAATTTCACAAATAGTCAATTTACACAAAACCCTACCCTAAATTTGTTAAAAATCCAATCAATTTACACCAAACCCAAGTGTTTAAAAACACAGGAAACAAGCTCAACAGAGAAACATATCCTTCAAGTTAAATGTGTTAAAAAACCGGTCATTTACACAAAACCCAAGTGTTTAAAAACACAGTAAACAAACTCAACAGAGAAACATATCCTTCAAGTTAAATGTGTTAAAAAACACATGCATATGACTGGTAGGACAAAGTCTTAGCTTACGACTGCTCTCCTCGACTTCCTCTCCTCACCTTCCTCTCCTCGCCTTCCTCCTTGCCAACTGCATTGACCTGCAAACAATGCAATAACCCATCAAAATACAACCATTCACAGAGGAGGAAACATAAACATTAAAAAAAATGAAAACCCACACTTAAAAACACAACACATTGACTTGAAAACACAATTTCAAGCATCTAGACATGAACCATTATAGTCCATCAAGTCCACCGAGGTATAACCACCAGATAGCTGAACACAGATAAAACAACGCAGAGCCAAACACAAATAAAATTATGAAGAGCTGAATGCAGGTAAAACCACCAGAGAGTTGAGGTATAACCACCAGAGAGAAAAGGTATAACCACCACAGATCCGAGTTATAACCACCACAGAGCCAAGTATAACCACCACAAAGTCGAGGTATAACCACCATAGAGCCGAGTATAACCACCTCAGATCCAAGTATAACCACCATAGAGTGGAGGTATAACCATCACAGAGCCAAGGTATAACCACCACAGAGCCGAGATATAACAACCACAAAGTCGAGGTATAACCACCAACTTCAAACCCCGTGCTCGAATCAGGACCATAGGCGCTCAAACCAGGAGCACAGAAGCTCCATAACCCAAGGCTAAGCACGCGAAGGGCAGCGCTATATGCATCGAGCATCGGAGCAGGCAGAGTGCAACAACCAGACAACAAAACACACACAGACTAACCCCGGAGTGAAAAATACAGCTTCATCGAGAAGCCTCCACTAAAATGCAGGAAGCCACTGGTTGTAAACCGGCAGAGTAGGTTCCCCATACCCCAGACACATGCCCATGGTAGATGAGCAGTTGTCGTATAGGGAGCATGGCAGTCCAGGTGGCGTGGGGGCCCAGTAGTGCCGATGTGTCCAACAACTTACCCCTCTCCCCTATACTTGTAAAATGGATGCAACTTTTAAAGATAATAATGATTAATCCTCTATATACAGAAACACCATTACTAAGTTTTGAAAACATGTTTTATGAAAAAAACCTCTAGAAAATATTTAAACCAGTTCCAAATTTTCTAAAAATTAACCATATATACTTGTAAAATTATTGATCATAGATTTCAATTTTTTGAAAATAATAATGATTAATCCTATATATAGAGCAACACCATTACTCGAGTTTTGAAAACTTGTTTTATGAAAAAAACCTCAGGAAAATATTTAAACTAACTCTGAGTTTTCTGAAAATAAACCATATATACTGGTAAAATTATTGATCATAGATTTCAAATTTTTAAAAATAAACCATATTTTCTTGTATCAGAAGCTTTACGAAATACCAGTTTCAATGGAAATGAAAAAATAAAACTAGGTTCTCTTTCTTGTAGTTGAAAGAATGGGATATTACTTATAAGGGACGTATGCGTATTTTCATTAGCTCAATCTGCTGAGAGTTTTATTCCATAAAATACATGAGGTCCTTCAATGGAAGTATTGTAAGAAACTTACTTTAATTGGCTATTTTGAAACTTTCCCCAAGCATATGCTATGCTGCTAATGACCTCTTTGTAAGCATGCTAATGATGTGTATTCCTGCCAAATATAGTTTATGGTTAACCAAACACTTTCAAACAGGATGAAATAAACTAGCAGTTACACCGAGAGGTGCAAAGGACCAGGGAAGGAATAGAATATTCAACCACATTTTATAATTTCTTTTTTTCAATAGGTTATTTTTGATAGATAGAATACCATCAAGCTCAATGACATGTCAGAAAAATCCTACACAAGATCCTTTACTCATTATAAACTGCAGGTTCCTTTTGATAGATAGAAAACCATCAAGCTTAGCAACATGTCATAAAAGGCCTACACAAGATCCTTGAATGAAATGTCAAATGCTCTCGATGTCAGGTGATTGAAATTTGCCAAACATTGTATTACTTGATTTTTTGAATTTGTGTAATGAAGAATTATTGATTGTGTATTAAATTGTTCATATGGATTACAGGCCAAAGCTAGATATCAGAGAATTGGGAATCCAATTTTGTTGTCTTAGATGGATTGGGCTACCCAGAGAGAAATGGGGCAATGTCTTTGTAAGTTCAATATTTTGTGAAACACAAAAAATTTTGAAAGGAAAATTTTTGGGCTTGATCAAACTTTTATTTTGTTATAAAATTAAAATTCATAGCCCAATTACATAGAAATGTATACAAAATGAATAAATAAGTCACACAACCCTCAATTTCAAATGACATTCTCATTTTTACTAGTGGGTTAGTTAGAAAGGCCTAATATAATGATAACATTTTCCATATACAAGGAGAGATTTGTAGCTGCTTTTCCTGAGTCTCGACATTCAAGTGCTGATTTTAGTGGTCCCGTATTTAATCATTAATGCATTGGCATTTTAATTATGTGCAGGAAGGAACAAGGTTAAGAACTTACACTCAAATAGCATGTTTGAGTTTTGTAATGAGTCAATTAGTAACACAATGTTATGCTGTTTCAGTTGTTTTCCACGAATAATGGCAGTTAGGCTGCACTTTAACACTAGTTCATTGGGAGTAACACTTCATCAGATGAAATTGGATGCAACTAAAATTGGATAGGACAAGATTGATAGAGATTAGTGGTACATCCGATTTAGAGTTTCAAGTGTAAGTTTCAGACTTGCAACTCAAGCTTAGCCTTTACTATGCTTGTATCTTAGGCTCTTCAACAATGGTTGTATCCTAGAACATTTTAAGTTGCACCAAGTATTCAATTGTAGTTTAAATATCTAACACGATGAAAATATTTTGCAAAACATAATGCACCTTTGTCTTAGTGCTATTTCCTCTTTTGATCTCTTTTATTACTATGTATCAGGTTGCAATGTCCATGACTGACCTTTGCTTTGACGTGGTCGGAATTTCCAAAGAAAAGAAGGATCCAAAGTCTGTGAAGAATAATAGAGGCACGAGTACATATGAAGGTCCATTTGTTTCCTATTTAGAAGAAAAGAAACTCTTGGAATTGATAGTAGAAATTACCATAATAATGTGCAATTCATTCTTTCTATTATAGATATTGATGTACTTGTCTTTATATCGAAATGTTCTCCCCTCTGCCTATGTGAGTAGGTTGAGTGCAGGAGATGTAGTTACGTTCTTGACAATTGTTCTTTAAGCTATCAGATGAGCTACATATTATATTGCTATAGGGTTAAAAGAAAAAATCTATTAGTTCTAGTGTTTCTTTGGGAAAATCTAAATGTTTTGGAAAATCTCTTTTGCTACAAGAACTAAAGAGTAACTGTAGTGACAACTGATAAGACACTCCAGCCAGATTTGTGGCAGCAACTGAGCTCCTTAGAAAATAGTATGTTGGGAATGTTGGAAAATTGTTGAAGTGGGATCTTTCTTCTGACATTATACCAATTTGTACTTCAAATTGGCAATCCATGCGATTGTTAGTTAATTTAGAACAAATTCTCCAAATCTCCTGGATTCCTCAAAGATTTAAATGGCTCTCATTCAATGCAGAAGAGATTGAGCAAAAGGTATTTTATAAACTTTCACCATGCATTATTGAATAAGAAAGGAGAGAATGGGTTGAACTCCAGAACGTCGTCCACGTGTAGGTATTTATGGAAGGGGAGTATGATCGATGAACATTCCACAGAGTTGTGTTATTTTTTGGTTCGGATACCTCAGGGGATCTGGTATGGCTTCGGTGTCACAATCCTCATTTCTTTCTCCTTCCATTTTCCATCTCACTGAGAAATTTAAGGATTTTTTAACTTCAAGGTTGTATAGGCAATGTTGAATTCGTGATGGTTTGATTCATGCACTGTAAGTGAAAACTAAAAATTATATATGGCCATGGGAGAACTTTTTACATATATATAGAGATACATGGTTTATTATTTTTGCATGTATTAAGACCTAGTCCTAAAGTTGCTTTTTGGGTTGGAATAAAAATTGAACCCAATATCATTTTCCAATTTGAGGAATTGGAAACAGGGCTTCGGAAAGCAGAGTAGGGGAGGGACACCATTATTTGGGTGCCCTCCATTCCATGCAGGAAAACCACGTGGTAAGGACTAGGAAAATGGTACGACACGTGCCACCTGCCTTCTGCCACCTGTTGCGGTTGGTAAGGTTATTAAATTACACAGTTTGCGGTACGGTCAAGGTTTGCATTCCATTTTTTACTATCATGGGTAACGAGGCAATGCATTTCTGTTCGGGCCTAGAGTGTGGGCAATGACCTCCGCCGGTCTCTGGTTTGTGAGGTGCCAATGCTTGTGCACCTGGTCCGCCTATGTGAACTTGTTTAGTATTATATGTTGTTTGCTTGCGGTTTGGTACTGTTCATCCCTGCTCGAATTTGTGGACCTGTTCGTTTCGTTCAACTGTTCTTGGCTGCGCAGCTATGTGGACCTGTTCATCCGATGTTTTCATTTGCATGAGTTTTTAAATGATCCAGGGTTGCTTGAATCTTGTTTTCGAAAGATCCA
The DNA here is from genome assembly GCA_034641835.2 of Pinus albicaulis. Classification (NCBI taxonomy): domain Eukaryota; kingdom Viridiplantae; phylum Streptophyta; class Pinopsida; order Pinales; family Pinaceae; genus Pinus; species Pinus albicaulis. The sequence goes on from JAXQQM020086830.1 coordinate 183,728, forward strand.
GTGGGCGTTTCGAGCTAGTTCGATGGTCAACATGGAGGTTTCGAGGTCCATTCAGGTAATTTTGGAATTTATTTGTGTTTTTTTTCATTTTTCCCTTTTTTTGTGGTGGGTTTTTGCTAATTTGTGTTTTGTTACAGTGTTTGTTGCAGGTAATGGCGAAGTCTGGCGAGGTCTAGCATTCATGACTCTCCAGCTGGCTTCTACACCTCCCTGGTAGGAATTCTATTCCTACCAGCTAGCTATTGTGTTTTTTAACACTTAAATTCCATGTTATTTAACACTTAAATTTGGTGTTGGAATATTTGGCTCTTTGGTTGCAGTTTTATCGACTTCTGTGGTTTTTAACACTTAAATTTTAGAATAGGGTTTTAGAGTATTTCACAATTTAGAAATTTTATCTGCAATAATTATTGCTTGCCAGTGTGTAAATTGGTATGTGTTTTAAATCTGGGGTTTTAGAATAGAGTTTTAGAATATTTCGCAATTTAGCAATTTTATCTGCAATAATTATTGGCTATTGGCTTCCAGTGTGTAAATTGGTCTGTGTTTCTATAGTTTTAAGAACCTTTAAATTGGTCTGTGTTTTTATAGTTTTAAGAACCTGTAAATTGGTCTGTGTTTTTATGTTCTTATTCATGGAAGGGATATCAGCTTGAAGGAAGACATTCTTATTCTCGGGATCTTGCTTGAGCGGGAAGATCTATTTCTATTTCTATTTCTTTTTAGATCTGAGTGAATAAATCTCTTATTCCCTCCAAACGTAAGGGTGGCATCCTTATTCCTTACTGATTCCATCCCTTCCTTCCCTAGATGATCATACTTTAAAAGCATTTTGTGTAAATTAGTCTGTATAAAAATTCCTTCGCCACACTACAAGGAAAATACCCTCTAGCAGAGGTTTTTAGTGTTATAAAATTGGCCAAAATTGTCCAAAAAACATTTTCTACAACATTTGTTTTCAGTAACGGAGGTTTTGCCGGAGCTTCTAATGGAATTTATACACAACTAAAAAAATTGGGCGGCCGGAGGTTGTTATGGATGTTTTTTTCATTGGTGCGCTAATCAAGTGTCAACGCACCGGTGCGTTTTACAGTGAACACACTAGTAATGTAAACCTACCAAGCACTGGGACAGAAAACAAATTTAGGATGCCCCAGGGTGTTTAGCAACGTCTCGGTGCGTGTTAGCCAGACATTTGCCCTTGGGCCATCGAAGGTGCATGCACCGGGTCGTTAAGGTGTAAAATTTCATCGGATGCACTATAGGTGATACAATGCACTGAGCCATTCTAATTTGTATTGGTATTTTTGCGGTGCCCATAGGTCGTATCAACCCAAAGGTGTGGATTATTATACAAATGCAACGAGCGTTCTAATTGGAATTGGTATTTGTGTGGTGGCCATAGTTCGTAGAAAGACAATGGTGAGCAGTCTCACATAAATGCACCGGTGCATAGTATCACACAAACACACTGAGCATTATAATTGGTATCGGTATTTGTGTAGTGCGCATAGGTCATAGAAACGCACCGGTGTTGATTTTGTATTTTTTAGAAACATCAACTTGTGACAATGCAATTATTGTGATTTTTAAAATTCATTATTCATCAAAAGTAGACACATATCTTATAACAATATTCATATCAATTAAATTTTTATTAGTGCATTTGAATGTGATGTTTGGATTAATTTGTTATATCATATCATCAAATTTTGCATCTCTTCATTATAATATTTAATCATCCATATGTTTAATCATTGGTGTTACATTTCACAGTGACAATGGATAACGAAATAGAATAAATTAAAACATATTTGATTATATATATATGAATAAGACACTCTTTGTCATACAAAATGGGATAGTTATTGGTATCCCTATGTCTTTCAGTTGGGACACTATGTCCATTACATTAAACAAAGTGTCTGATTTCACATACAAATATTTTAAAAAATACAACACCTTGCCTTGATATCCAAACATATTGATCATCATTATTCGCTTGAATTATTGTCACTTCTCGAGCTACTTCCGTGACTTGGGTTATTTTGAGGAATGTTTTGTTCACGGTGTTGATTGTTTTCTTCTTCTTCACCTTCCATGTACAAACATAAAAATAAATTGTAATATGTGTATATACATTGGTGAGAATAATGAAAATTACAATATTAAATAATATCCATCAATGTAAATAAAAAATAAATGACATACCTGTAATATCCCAAAATGGGAACTGTCAGCAAGGCATGACTGGAAAACGCATTTTCCAGGAATGGCTGCTATAAGATTTGAAACCAGCACTTGGATCCCTTATATCTGAGTATCCAAGTCCTAAATACAAGAGGATATCAAAAACAAATCCTTCTAGGTGGGGCAAACAGGCCTCCCACACCTAGTATGGCTTGATAAATGCCCAATGAGGGACTGCAGCAATATATAAACTCAGTAATGGATATGAAATATCAAATAATATCATAGGACATGTTAAAAAAAACACATAGCCATCAATCCAAGCTACAGCAGCGAACTGTACTTCATTTTATGAGCCAAAAGTTGGGGAAAAGCAGCAATTTATGCCCTAAAAAGGTTAATTTCAGAGATGAGCGTAAAATTAATGGCAAGTGATGGTGGGATCTCGTAGCTTAGGTCATGTGGGACTCACATACCAAATTTCAGAAAAAAAAAATGACTCTAGCTATGTTAAATAGGTCTCGCACTCCTGATATGGCTTAGAAATGCCCAATCCCCATGACTTAATTACTGCAGAAATTACTGAACCACAGACAGCGTGATTTTCTGAAGGTGATGGATGCAATATGGTATGGACATCAGAAAATCAGATCCATAGCATGGTTCATAAAATGTACAATAGATAAACAAAAGAATTACATGAAGAAACCCTCAAGATTGAGGTGTTGCAACAACAAAATGGGACTGCAAAGTCTATCAACATTATTTTATTGATGCTACAGCTGATATATATTACACATCAGATCTAGAGCAGATCTTTACACAAAAAGATAGGTCCAATACAGATCTGTGTACTAGATGGGCTACTTAATACACTCCCCTAAGGGATCTGAGCAAATCAGGAACAACAGTGAGTAGATCTGAGATCTAAGTTGCAGTCCTCCAGTAATATTCAGGAACTTTGCAGTAAATAGAATCAGATGAAAATCAGATCTAAAATGAACATGGATTGGACGGCCAATGCATGGATCACCACAGTGTAAGGAGAGCCCCTTAACACTAGAGATCACTCCTCCAAAACGTTGCTCAAACACCCTGCAACTTCCCTCTTGCAGATAATGCAGTTATGGGAGAGAAACTGCATTGTTAGCTTTAGTAATGAATAGGCCTAATGCCTAGATCTGAAAGTGCAGCTCTGATGATCCAATACACTATTCCAGGAGGTTAAAAGACACATTCACTGAGAAGAGGCACTAGATTTTCCTAGATCTGAATAGATCTAGCTTCCAGTGCTGCAACTTACAAAAACAATCAAACCCTCAACAATATTTGAATTGTGGTTGGAATATGAAGCTTGGCTCAAGCCTGATAGTGGAAAAGATAGAACAAGTCTCCTCCAAGAGCTAGGAAGGAGGTGGGATTCGCGACCAGGAACACCCAAGTGCTAAACAACACTATTCTTAGCTAAACAACCAGAGAATAAGGAATGTATAAACAGACAACACCTTTTGAAATATCAAATAATCAACCCCCTCCTTGGTGTCCTCCTCCTCCTTTTATAATATGGAAATCTTGTCAAACCCTAAACCACCTTGATGATTTAGCTCCATTCACATGAGTGGCCTCCAACATGAACTGTGTTGTGCCTTTATGAGATACATTGCATGTAGACAACATTGTGGATTTGGTCCTATTGACCCAGTCACTTGATCCAGCCTCTTTCACACTTCAGTGTGTTTATGAAGATAGCTCAGATTTAGCTTGTTTCACATTGAGCATTGATTTATTTTGCTGTTTAGGAGTTATATTGATCCTCCTTTACAATCTTATTCATGAGACAGAAAAAAAGTAAAACAAAATTGAATACTTCTATTAGCTGGGGCTAATTAGGAATATTACAGTACCATAGCAAGAATTGACTCATGAAATATACACATTCTTTCAAAACCAAATTTCATGCCATCTTTCAACATTTCATTTGTTGGCGCAGTTCCACACTTTGTTTCCTGCAAGTTTTATACCCCATAACAAATCATATATTTAATATAAAAGTTTTTTTTTTGTTCTATTAATTATAGAAGGAGCTAAGTAAAACAAGATTGATAGATGCTTACAAATTCCACAAGTAATTTATGATATGCCAACATATACTGACAACCCATATTTAACCCAATGTCAATCAATTTGTCTGATGGTTCTCCTTTGTATGTTAGCACTTGTTTGAATACATTCAATGATGATTGTTGTAAAACAACTTAAAATATACAAAAATGAAATTTAGTTAAGTTGTTATAAGGAAGTAAAAATTACTCAAAAACTTAGATATCAACCCTTTTCTTCCTTGTCGTCTTGTTTTATGTGCTGAATGGGTTCCATTATCTTTTATTTTCTGCAAGAAAATACTTGAAAATTAATATTTAATGCTAATTTTTTTATTTATTGTACCTAATCGAAAATTTCAATGATTACATAATACATTTGAAGCACGTCGTTGTTGATATGGCTCCTCGTGTGATGCAATTATGTCCATTTATTTGACCATTTCCTTGTACACCTTTTTGGACATTTGTACTAGCATATTTTTAATATCAGCTCGTTCATCCTTTGAGATTTTCATAATCTTCCTGAAAATGTAACATGACAATAAAATATTTAATTTTTATATTGATATATGAAAAGTAAATATAACAAAATTTATATTTATAAATGATTGCTTTATAGTAATATATACATATAATTCTAGAAAAACATTTAAAGGAATATTACTTTTTCATTCCTTCTATTTTTTTGTTGTATGTTTTTTATATTGAAAGTCTGACATTTCTTATTGGCCAATTCTCTGGAAACCCATTTTGTAGTTTAGATAAAATTTGGTTCTTGAAATCATTGGATTGATTTTTGCATTGTAAGCGGAAAGAACGTCTATACATTCATTCCACTAGATCCCTCAAATTTTTGTAAATTTTTTTTCCCCTTTCGTTAACCTCCAACACCACTCTAGATGAGCTAAGGAGCAATTCATTTTCATTTGCATGTTCTATTTTTTTTCTTTTTTTAGAACAACATTCCTTTTCTGAGTTGTTGGTGCTATAGAACATTAAACATATGTGAATTAATAGATTATTTGAAACATGTTATCTAATATTTTTAAGTATATTATTAATGAAAAGTAAAAAAAGAAACTCATATTGGATTGATAATCACCTGATTCATCCTTCTGCAATTTTTTAATCAAGATTTTATGCTCTTCTGGTCCTAGATCAGAAATAATCCTATCGAGCTTCGTCATTTTGTGGCTCTGCATGATATACAGTAAACAATACATATAAGTTAAACTTACATATAGTTCAAAAATAATAATTTTTGTAAAGAATTTACAAAGAACTTGCCTCTCTTGCTTTTCTCGATGTGCTATCAGTATTTTTGTTACTTGATCTTTTGTCAGTAATTTCTTTATAAATATGAAACATGTACCATACCATTCATTAATATATTTTATAAATAAATCGCAAACTTTTCAGGTCAAAAAAAAAATCACCTTTCAAGCAGCACGCACCAACATCAGTGTAGCGTGTTCTTATAAATGCACTGCCAAAACAGTAGAAACACCGTATGGTGCTCTCTGTCAACAAGGAGAACTGGTGCGTTATATTTTAACCAGTGCAATGATTAACAATGAAAAATTAATAAAAATCCTTGGTGCGTTATATGTTTTTGTAGCATACGATGTCGTGGAGGGGACGGTGCGTCATGTTCTTATAAACACATCGAGAAAATAGAATACCACCGTACGGTGCTCTCTGTTAACAAAGAGACCTAGTCCATTATATGTTAATTGGTGCACCGATTAACAGAGACATAAAATAATTTATTTTTTTTCAAACAGTGTGTGCACAGTGTACTATAACGAAATAACGCATCGGTGCGCTATTTTATACAGGGTGCACAGATTAAAAAATAATAATCTGTTTTTATCAAATAGTACATGCACGGTAAGCCGTGATAAAATAGTGCACCGGTGCACTATTTTACACAGGGCACACTGATTAAAAAAATTCATGTAAGAGCCGACATGGATTGGGATCCGAATCTACCAGTTGTCCCACATGTTGGATGTCATAGGCCTATATATATAGCTATAAAAACCCTATAAATCTAAAATTAAAAGCCCTAATTCTGAAGTCACAAAAATAGGAAGGATCAAGGGGAGAAACAATAATAACCAAGGGTTTAGCGTAAGAATGGATTTTTTTTTTTTTTTGAAAATAAACAATAAAATTTAAATTTTTTACTTACCATATATTAAATCAAACATAGAATGTAAAAAAACACAATTATTACAGTAAAATTAAATCACCAAATGGTTTGAAATTCTATGTCACAGGGTTTGAATCACCATAGGTTTGGAATTTTGGTTGTCTGAATAGTTCTGTTCGAAAGTATTTCGCTGCTCCACAATGCTCTTGTGCTCTCTTGCTCCAGGTATGTCTCTCGTGAAAATATCTCCCTAAATTTTTTTGCAAAAATAATGAAATAATGAAAAAATTTTACTATTTAAAGAATTGTTTTATGAAATTAGGTTTTCGAAAATAATTTGCTACTCATTTTTCAATTTACCGTTTTTTTTTTTCACTTTAAAAAAATAACGTTTCGCTTTTTTATTTGCGGCTATTCGGTACCGGTGTGTCAATTAATAACACAACATCGATGCGTAGTAACTAAAACGAACCAGTGCAGTTAACTGTACATTAGCATCGATAACAATAAGTCCATTTTTAAGGCACCAAAATTAATTTTAGGTGTGTACACCAAAATTTATTGTTGATTTTGCTCAAATGAAGGGAGAAAATATCATAATTATATCGAATGGACAATTCTTCAAAATTCAACTCATTCCATAATATTTCTCCAATTTCATTGCGGAGTTCTCCCTATCCATCTCGAGACGTAATATTTACTTTAGATTTTATTTATATTTTCATTATCTAATTGAATTTATTTATTTTATCCATGCCAATCAGCTTAATAAAATTAGTGTATACAAATTTGCAGGTTCATGCAGATTCAGAATCGAGTTCAGATGCAAAAAATATTCAAATAACTCCAAAATGTCAGAAGCTCTTATCAGGAGCAGCATACTGCAAGGTGCATTTGGTAGATGAAAATGGAGAACCGCTTCACCATGCCAATTGTAACATTGTATATTCTAGCCACAATCCTGGGACAATGATGGTTATAATAATTGTTTGGTATATTAATGTAATTATTTCAACGTTAAACCAATTAATCATGCATTGTCGAAGTGCTTACTAATTGATATCATAGATTTTGTACTAATCATGTTCAAATATATTTTTTGAAATTATTAGGATTCTAGAGATGATGAGTGACCTACCTACCATCTTCTGTTGCACCCCACGACAATGTCAAATCGAGAGAAGGCTGAATTAAGAGAAAAGAAATGGAGAGGAACGATACCAAAAATGGTTGAATCAACCACCTATTCAATTCCCACTACGTCCAGATTCACCAATTAGGAATGACTACAACAATAGTAGTTATTCACAAGCTGGCAATGGAGGCAATCAAATAGAGGTTGTTATGGATGATTACTTAAGGGATACGACTGCCATGGAGACAATTTTGTTAGATGCATTCCAGAACGATGATCAGCTAAAGGTTGATGCTCATATCGCGGATACCTTTTTCGAAAGCCTTAAATTTGCTTCCACCACCCCTCTTTGGACCTGGCGGTCAATCAAAGTCTACCCAGTTGGGGAAAATGATGTTACTGTACAACTTGAAAGCAAAGTTTGGCTTGTCAAATGCATGTTTCTCGGAAATTTTGAGGTAATTGACCATCAAGTCCTCCCTTATATTGTGAGAAATATAATCACGCAATGAACATTACAAATGGTCAATTTTATGAACGTTAATAATTATATCGACATTAATGTACATTTAATATTGTCCATAATCACCAACTAAAGGTTATTTTGAAGATAAGGTTATTTCGAGTGATAATGTCTTTCCCGGTAGTTGCGAAGAGGCAAAGAAATTGTTGAAAATGTTGGGTGTTGAGTACATATCAGATCATGCGTGTCCAAATGATTGTATTCTATATAGAGGAGAATATGCAAACAAAGAGATATGTTCGAAATGTGGCCGACATTACAGGCATGATAAATAAAAAAATAAGGGTAAATCATGTGGTCCTCCTTTTAATATATTGAGGCACATGCCTATAATCCCAAGGATTCAAAGGCTCATTCGTTGCAAAGAATTAGCTATGTTGTAGGGATGGCATGCCTCACACAAAAGTGATTTGGGAGTTATGTGAATCCCAACATATTCAATAACCATGAAGCATATAAAGGATACATGACCCAAAAAATTCAAGGATGAAGTACGAAGTCTACGACTCAGCATAGCCATGGATGACATCAACCCATATTCCCTCTAGAACACCAAATATTCTATTTGGCCTATATTAGTGATCAATAACAATATCCCCCCATGGTTGTCCGTGAGTAATGAACATCTTATGTTGGCTCTCATAGTCCCTGGTAGAAGATAAGTGAAGAATATCAGTGTCTACTTACAACCACTAGAAGATGAATTGAAGGAATTATGGGACGAGATAAATGTATATGATGTATCAAGACCCATTGCAGCAGAGAGGAGTTTTATGTTGTATGGCATATGTGCTTACACGACACATGATTATCCAGGCTTAGGAGTCTTCTCTAGTAAATTACATGTTTATTGATTTGTTTATATACGTAACAATATTCTTTCGCATATTAGGTATTTAATTTGTTGTTATTGTTCTGATCTTCATGATATTCTTTAACATGCCATGCATATATATTGTATATAATAATCTCACAGGTCTTATAACAAAAGGGTATTTTGGATGTAAATGTTGTGGACCTTCTTTGAAATCTAGGTTGTCCAACGACCTACGAAAGCCAATGTATGATTGCTCTAGGGTATTCCTCCCAGAATAACACCCTTACAGAAGAGCAACATTTGCTTTCAATGGTAAATGAGAGAGAACCCAAAGGCCTCCAATAATGACACCAACTGAATGACTTAGAGCATATGAGAGAGAGAAGGATAAGGAGTTAATAGAAATGTTTGATTCAAATGCGGAGCATATGTTTGATGATCCATAATTCTGCGACACCTACGTTGAGAAATTGCCCATTGGGATGAAAACGAAATCTATCTTTTATAACCTCCCATATTGGGAGCATCTTAATATTACCCACTTATTAGATCCCATGCATATATTTAAAAATATATCATCTTCTTTATGGAGGCACATATCATCGAAACAAAGTGACACATTGGCTATTAGGAAAGATCTTATTACTTCAAAAACTAAAAAGAAACATTGGCAAAGACGATTAGAAAGTACAGGATTAGAGGCAGGCGTTGGTCCCTCTAATTCATGGTCTTTCAAAGTAGGTGTTGTCCCATGGGTTTTAAAAAAGCATGATCTTTCTTTGGAAAAGGAATTTCTAATGGGTGTGAGGGTGCCATCTTCATATGGGTCTTCACTACGGTGTTGCTTCACCGTGGATGACCATTTTTTGAGGTTGAAACCGCATGACCATTTGAATCTTCTAAGAGTACGTATAATTTCAAAAGCATGCTTTTATTATTTTTTATATTAATAAATTTTATCCTATGCAGTGATCATAAAACATAACTAATTTTGTATATTATTGCATGTGTTTATAAATTTACAATGTCATTATCCTTTGTTCGTGCATGGGTGTGTGAAACTTGAATTCCCCCAAGACCTAGGACACGGCATATCTAAATTATCTGCATTTGTATGTTTGATCACTTCAAAGGAGATTCATGTGGCATCAAGAGATAGTTGATATTTCTTGTATGCTTGAGAAGGAACTGCCGACTAGTTTCATGGAATTGCAGGTTCATCTTCTAATCCACCTAGTAGATGAGGTCGAATTAGTTAGGGTGGTTTCTTGTCGTTGGATGTTCTTCTTAGAGAGGTACATGAAGAAATTGAAAGGTTTTGTTTGACAAAGGGACCCGAGGGGTCTTTGGCAGAGGGATACATATCGTATGAGACTTTCTATTATGCTAGTGAGTACATCAGGAAGATCGACAATAGACTAGGTTTGGTGATTTGGGACGATGAAAGGGATGAAGACAAAAGAGAAGTGGATTTTCTCCAAAAGAACGGAAAAAGGCGCTTGTTAAAGAGTAAGAGACTTATAATTTTTCAAATTTACACAAAGTAAATATTCATGTTGAACTTTGATATAATGTATATTTTGATCTCGTATGTACTATATGTCATTTTTATTTCATCAGCAAATGCATAAATTGAAGCAATAAATAAATTCGTTCTTTACAATTCCGAAGCAATACAACCATGGGTTGCATTGAACGAACAAAAGAGGATGAAATGGGATAGTGACAGGAAAGAATTCAGACGGTTGAATGGTAGAAGTGTGCCTTATCCCGATCATTTAAAATAAAATATGCCAAAAATATGCCCCAATAGTTGGGTTGTTGACCAAGTCAGAGAGAAATACGGTGCAATCGGTCATTACCTACATGCTGAAGAGGAAGCGCTAAATGTAGGTATTAGGTGCACCCACTTGGTAATAATATATTTATTTACATTTTAAACTTAATATTGCACCTTTGAAATGTAATTACATCTATATTTCATATTTTAACTGTTGGGTTTTATTATAAGACACATGACACTGATTTTTTAACTTTTTTATAGGTGCATTTGTTCCCATCTATGTGGGCATATGGACACCATTTTCACACAGAAAATGTCGATGATGGACACATGACACAAGATAGTGGATTGGAAGTCGAGTTCGATCAATCTAGTCGATCTAACCACCGTGATCAAAACCTAGTATGAGGGACGTTAGGCTACGTTGGAAAGATACAAGAGATCATTGAAGTGGATTTCTCTTCTTTACAATGTGTTATTTTTAGGTGCAAGTGGTGGGACACCTTTGATCGGAATAATTTAAAGTAAGATCGCGATAATAGGCTGATATGTATCAACTCTAAAAATATGTGGGATGAAGCTAAGGAGCCCTATGTTTTCCCCAAACACTGCAACCAGGTGTTTTTTACCCAAATGTGTTGGATAAGGATTGGTGGTTCGTATTGAGACATGACCCTAAATCAAAACATATTTTTGAGAACCATAGTGTTATCATGTCAAGCGAGCTGGAAGATAATGAGGGTGATCATTAGAACCGAGAGTGATATGGTACATGTGTTATTTCATCATTTATAATCTTCAAAATGTATACTGTTATTTTTGGTATGTAAGATCATAATAGAATAATGATAATTCTAAAGTACATGAATTTATTTGCATTATTTTCTAAACTTTATTATGTTACAAAAATTCATATTATTCTAGATTTATTATTTTACAATTATTTATATTAATACAAATTTACAATTTTACAATTATGGTAATTTAACAATATTTACGGTAGTTATGGTTCAAAATTGACAATTAATTTACAATTTTACAAATTTACAAATTTTCAAATTTTAATAAAATTGAATGATGACAATACATACAATTACAATTACAATTTTACAATTTCACAATATAATTACAATTACAATTTTAGAATTTTACATACAATTACAATCATTTCACATTAATACAATTAAAATTTTACAAATATTTTATATACAATTACAATTACAATTTTGCAATTTCACATACAATTACAATTAAAATTACAATTACAATTTTAGAATTTTACATACAATTACAACTACAATTTTACATATATACAATTTCAATTAAAATTACAATTACAATCATTTCATATCAATACAATAAAAAAATACAAATATTGTACATACAATTACAATTAAAATTAGAATTACAATTACAATTACAATTTTACAATTTCACATACAATTACAATTACAATTTTAGAATTTTACATACAGTTACAATTACAATTTTACAATTAAAATTACAATTACAATCATTTCACATTAATACAATTAAAATTTTACAAATATTTTACATACAATTACGATTAAAATTACAATTACAATTTTAGAATTTTACATACAATTTCAATTACAATCACGACATAATATTTAATAAATATCATGATTTAATATTAAAAATAAACATCACAATCATGATAACCATCATACAAACATCATATTCGACTAAAACACACATTCAAATTCGCTAACATCATGTAATCATCGTGATCATGATCATCTAATAAAACACAAGCATTGTTTAACATCATCACAACACAAACATCAAATATACATCTCATGTCAAATAACTACTATCACATACACATCTATAAACAAGTTGCACATTAAATGAACATATCTAACATGGCCTAACAATATACACATCATGATGAACACCAACATGTAAATTAATTACATCAGCAACATGAACATAAAATACATGGACCATATATATATATAACGTAAAAAATATACAATTGTAATATAATTGGATATAAATGTCAAATATCAGCCAATGGTACATCAATAGTAGTACTAGCTGAGGCCTGCTAAGTCGATGGTGTAGCCTCAACATGCTCAGATAGATGTCGATCACGTGCCTATTGATCTGGAGGTGCCTCATGCTGATCAAGATCAACTGCCTGCTCATGATTACTTGTGGATGGTCTAGCCTGCTGATCAGTGGATGGTGCAGCGACATGCTCAGTTGATGGACCAGCACCCTCCTCGGGATCAGGTGCCTTCTCATGATCATGACTACTGGATGCTCATCTCCGATGCGAGGTGGAGGAGGAGGTGGAGTACTAGAACGATGATCACTCCCCTCATGATCATTAGATGATGCATTACTCGACTGTCGACGTACTGCATCTCCACCACGCCTACGTCGACCGACCCTCCTCGCCTGCGCCTGTAATCTGGTAGCTCCAACGATACGCCGCATCAGGGTCAACATATCATGGGGCATGCCTCTCCATATCTCTGTTAGCCTATCATCAGCCTGTATCTCTCTGATAATGACCGGTCTGACTCCCTCCTCCACTAGGAGTCGACAAAGTTGGTCACCCAACTCCATCCTAAATCAAGTGTTAGGCCTAAGCCTCACACCCACCGGTACTTGCGCCTGATCATGAGGACCATGCCTGTCACTGACCTGATCCTCCGCATCTACCATCTCCTCGTCAGCAGGATCTACACCTAGATCATTTGGTGGCAGTGACATCTCATCGCCAACAAATGACCCAATATCTACAAAATATATATAAGTACACAACAATAATTAGACAATTTCATTAAACAATTTAAGAAAACAAGTTAAAGAATGTGTTAGAATAAATTTAAAGAAAACACTAATATTACCTCTCTCATTCGGCAGCTCATCATCTGTGAAGAGGATGTTGGAACACCCTTGCCAATCCAAACCAACATATGGACATGGCACCAGAACGAAGGCGTGGTCATCAACACTGGATAGCAACTCCAGTGCATCATGAGATATCCTAGTGGAAAAGTCAGACTCACCCCTCTTGGGCATCATCTGGCCCCACATCTTCATTCGTACATGCAGCATTAGCCTATGAGGTTGCCGAACAAAATTAGGCCTCATCTCTGGAAACCTCTCAAAAAATAAACAAAATAACTCTGAAGCAAAAGGGAAGTTCACCCTCCCATGTGCCTGAGAACGACATCTATCTAATGATGTACAAAACTTCCGCAAAAAAATCGTAAACCACCTCACAAGTCGTGGTGCCTCTAATAAAGAATCAACATAAAATAAAAGCGGGAAACTAATGAGTTTCCCATCAATGGTATGGTGTGCAATGGTCATCAACAGTAGTGAGAGGCACCTCACCTCCTCTACACCAAACGAAGAAATATGTAACTGACCACCGGAGACCTGAAAATTTGCAGGAAAAAGTATATCAACGCTAATGTATCTCTGGGAGTACACAAACTGACTCCCTGTTGCATAGCCGTCGGGGACATCTGGGAAAGAGGGAAAATTCTACCCTCTCCTATATAGGCTAGTAATAAAATATCTGTCCTCCTCAGTTGGCGCATACCGTTGGTTAGGACCAACCCGAAAAGATTATAGGTGGGCATCCCACCTGAAGATGAACCCATTAAAGCCCTTTAGGGATGTAGCCTCCTCATAGAACTTGAGGAGGCCTACCTCCCTTAGGAGCAACTAGGTGGTTGTCGTAATAGGGCGAGGGTACATAAGTCTCTCCCTCTCTCGCGCCTCCCACAAGCGTACACGTTATACTGGTCTGCCATATGTTCTTGACGTTCCCTTTCTTCTCTCCTTTGACGTCGCTAAATGATTTGCATATTAAATACATTTTTTTTATTAAATGAGACACACACACACACACACACACACATATATATATAATTTTTTTGGAAAAAAAACAATCGGTGCGCCTAAAAAAATAGTCATGCACTGCAAAACATGAAATGTACTTTCTCCTATGGTGCGTTGAAGAAACTATCCACCCTGGGGTGATATTTAGGTCAACGCACTGCCCAAAATTAATTCATGGTCAACGGTGTAGTCCTGTAAACGACTGGACCGTTGACTATGTACCGGTGTTGGGAGGGCAGTGCATTGTCCAAAATATTCACCCAGGGGCAGATAGTTTCATCAGTGCACTGCCCTTCTGACATTAGTACACAGTCAATGGTGCAATCATTTAAACGACTGCACCATTGACTATGTACCAGTGTTGGGAGGGTGTTGCGTAGACCAAACTATGCGCCTTGGGGTGGATATTTTAGTCAGCGCACCGCCCTCCTGACATCAGTACATGGTCAACGGTGTGGTCGTTTAAATGACCACACCATTGACTATGTACCGGTGTCCGAAGGGTTGTGCGCTGACCGAACTATCCGCCCCAAGGTGGATAGTTTAGTTAACGCACCGCCCTCCCGACATTGGAACATAGTCAACGGTGCGATCATTTAAACGACCACACTGCCATATTAGTTTTTAAAAAAACACAGTGCGCATTTTCGTTACCGCACCGGACCCAGTACAGTTTCTGTTAGCACCATTTACGATGCGGCCTGTAAATTTACAGGCAGCACCGCGAACGGTGCGAGCCGAACCACTCGAGCGCACCACG
The DNA here is from genome assembly GCA_034641835.2 of Pinus albicaulis. Taxonomy (NCBI): domain Eukaryota; kingdom Viridiplantae; phylum Streptophyta; class Pinopsida; order Pinales; family Pinaceae; genus Pinus; species Pinus albicaulis. The sequence continues at coordinate 199,081 of JAXQQM020086830.1, forward strand.
TAGGAATTTTTATTTTTATTTTTTAAATGGTAAATTTTAAGTTTTTTGACAAATCTAATCCGTTAAAAAGTTTAATTGAGAAACAAGTAAAATACCTGTAAATTTGGGCGTCGAGGAGGCATATTTGTTGAAGAATTTGCAAAACTAAATTCGCCCACCGTTTTGCAAAATTCGAACTCAAGAAGGTGGGTAATGGATGGCAGCAGTGCGTGAAATGGAAGCACCGATGGCAGGGTGCCTTACACAAGGGAAATTCGCACCGGTGCTTGAGAGCTCTCGAGCACTAAAGAAGTGAACATGTGGCTTTTTTGGCTGGTAATTTTTTTTTTATTTAACCCTATTTCGGTGTGCGGGTTTTTGAGGCACACCAGGTGGTTTATTCCTAGCACACCGGGCCTGTTTTTATTTGTGCGCGGGTTTTTAAGATGCGTCGGGCCTGTATCTGAGTAGAACACCGGTGCGCTACAGTAATGAGATGCACCGGGCAGGTTTGTATGGAGAGAACGATGTTTCGGTGTGCCAATTTGTAGTATGCACCGGTGCTTTGTGAGTTAAATGCACCGGTGCAATTTATGATTAAAAACACACTAGACAAAAAAACATCCACAAAAACCTCCACCCACTAACCTCCTCTAGGTACATCCACTACAAACAGATATCTGGGCTATTTTTATAAGGGGTTCCTGAAAAACATCCGCTAGAGGGTCTTTTCCTTGTAGTGCCACATACACAAATCTTGTCATTATTATGAGTGTGAATGTGGATTGGTGTTTCAAAGATGCTCTATATATTGGCATTTTTCTTCACTGTAAGTCTTCTAACCCTCATACTCCTAGCCTTATGCACCTTGTTCTCTTGTTAGTATCAATTTCTGCATTTTGGCATTTTCCTTCACTGTAAGTCTTCTAACCCTCATACTCCTAGCCTTATGCATATTGTTCTCTTGTTAGTATAAATTTCTCTTGTTCTCTTGTCAGTATAAATTTCTCTTGTTCTCTTGTTAGTATCAATTTCTGCATTTTATATTGGTGGTTGCTAATAAAAAAATATTAATTGATGTTAAAAATTCTTTCACCACCTACACAAATATTGTCATTATTATGAGTGTTAATGTGGATTGGTGTTTCAAAGATGATCTGCATGTTGGCATTTTCCTTCACTGTAAGTCTTCTAACCCTTATACTCCTAGCCTTATGCATCTTTTTTTCTTGTTAGTATCAATTTTTGCATTTTTGCATTTTCCTTCACTGTATGTCTTCTAACCCTCATACTCCTAGCCTTATGCATCTTGTTCACTTGTTAGTATCAATTTCTCTTGTTCTCTTGTTAGTATCATTTTTTGCATTTTGGCATTTTCCTTCACAGTAAGTCTTCTAACCCTCATACTCCTAGCCTTATGCATATTTTTCTCTTGTTAGTAATAATTTCTATTTTTCTCTTGTTAGTATCAATTTCTGCATTTTATATTGGTGGTTGCAAATAAAAAAAAAAAAAATTGGTGTTAAAAATTTCTTTGCCACCTACACAAATCTTGTCATTATTATGAGTGTGAATGTGGATTGGTGTTTCAAAACTGCTCTGCATATTGGCATTTTCCTTCACTGTAAGTATTATAACCCTCATACTCCTAGCCTTGTGCATCTTGTTCTCTTGTTAATATCAATTTATCTTGTTCTCTTGTTAGTATCAATTCCTTGCTTGGTGGTTGCAAATAAAAAAATAAAAATTGGTGTTAAAAATTTCTTCACCACCTACACAAATATTGTCATTATTATGAGTGTGAATGTGGATTGGTGTTTCAAAGCTGCTCTGCATATTGGCATTTTCCTTCACTATAAGTCTTCTAATCCTCATACTCTTAGCTTTATGCATCTTGTTCTCTTGTTAGTATCAATTTATCTTGTTCTATTGTTAGTATCAATTTCTGCATTTTATATTGAACTGAGTTTATGTGTTCAGGAAATTCTAAATAAAGTATCAATTGCATAACTAATTGCAACCACTAAATCAATTCAACATGTCCCCTTTGTATTAAAATAAATGGAGCCAAAAATATCGAGAAATTTTGTACACTTCTTAGCCTCTACAATTGCTGCACGACAGTGTCCCTAAACAGATTATAGTAGTAATTAACATTTTAGGGCCCCAAAAAGGAATTTTTTGGTCCCACTGTCTTACGAGTCATTCTTTGGGAGTGTGTGGTCAATACTGAACATGGACACCAAATTTCATTCAGAAACAAAACTGAAATACCCTATGGTAGATTAAATTCATAATGTTTTTTGCACATGGTGATATCCTAATGAGCTTCATACTAGTTACATGGATTACCTAGTAGGTACAAACAATAACTATCTATTATTTTGATATTCCAGTAGGATCAGGCTAGGTTAACACCTCTTATTTGGGGTTGTGTTGGGGGTCTATGCCTCAGGAGTGATAGGGTGCACTCTTGATAATGACATTTTCTACATAGTGGATAACAGAAAGTCCAACTAGGTTAGAAGGGAGAATCCTGACCATAAATTGTTGCATAGTTATTTTAATTTTGGATCCGATCTTGTGCTTATTAGATACCCATGTTCTCACCATGGGTTGCTAGGTCTGAACCAATGGTTTATGAGAACTCCATAGCATGGCTATTTATTAACTGTTTATGAGAACTCTATATTGCAGTTTTATATTGCACATCTCACTGTGCTATCACAGTGGTTGTATAAAGAGGTATGCTTTGCTACATGTGGTTTATGAGAACTCCATAACATGGCTATGTATTAACTTTTTATGAGAACTCTATATTGCAGTTTTATATTTCACATCTCACTATGCTATCACAGTGGTTTTATAAAGAGGTATTCTTTGCTACATGTGGTTTATGAGAACTCCATAACATGGCCATGTATTAAATGTTTATGAGAACTCTATATTGTGGTTTTATATTGCATATCTCATTGTGCTATCACAGTGGTTGTATAAAGAGGTATGCTTTGTTGTATGTGGTTTATGAGAACTCCATAACATGGCTATGTATTAACTGTTTATGAGAACTCTATATTGCGGTTTTATATTGCACATGTCACTGTGCTATCACAGTGGTTGTATAAAGAAGTATGCTTTGTTGCATGTGGTTTATGAGAACTCCATAACATGGCTATGTATTAACTATTTATGAGAACTCTATATTGCGGTTTTATATTGCACATCTCACTGTGCTATCATAGTGGTTGTATAAAAAGGTATGCTTTGCTGCATTTTGTGTGTGGATAGATATGTGAGATATGCTTTGCAAAGTATGATGAAAACATTTGAATTATACCCAGTGTAGTAGAGGAAATATTGGATCTATTAAGATAAAAAAGTCCAAACATATAGAAATTTAGAAACTCTTCATAAAATAACAGAACTAACAGTATACAGTATCAAAAAACTAACAGAACTAACAAAATTCTCATGTCATTATTTCAGAATGTTCCAGTATAATGGACTATAGATGTTCCTTCTAAGATCGATTTTGGATACAATGCCGCATACAGTTTGGAATAAATCAACCTTCATGTGACAAGAAAAATAGACATTCTATCCAAAATCCACATCATAATGTGGTTACAAACAAAAACATATAACACCCCTATTCTTTATGGCATTGAGAATCTTCAGGGCCAAACCCTGAGTTGCTTGATTGAGCCAAGTAGGTTTGCCTTCCTAGGAAGGGTTAATTAGGTTGTGGTTGATTGCTACCATATAATTGAGACCAATTTGTCCCTTCCAACCATGAAGGAATTGAGTACCCATACCTCACACTTGCACTAAGTGGAGGTGTGTGATGAGCATACATTGAATTCACACCTCCTGTGGTAGGAATAAGGCAAGTGGGTAAACCCCCATTTTGGTAGTGAGGAACTTGAATGTTTATGAGGTCTTGGAATAATGGTGTATTATTTGCAATATTGTCCAATGTGTTGGAAATTTCCCTGGTTTCATCAATTGTGCTTGCATTTATGTCAACCATATCATCCATCCCTTGTTCCTTTTCAAGCATTTGTTTATCCTTTCTTGCTTCCTTTTCCTGTCTTGCCATTTTTTTTTTGCTCCTTATCTTTCCTTGCTCTCTCTCTCTCTCTTTCAAGCCTTTCATCTGCTCGACGTTGTGATGTAACAATCCTTGTTGCCTTCTTCTCCTTGGCTAGATCCTTTTTTTTCTATTTTAATTCCTGAATTTCAACTTTTTCTTTTCAGACTCAACTAAGAGTTTTATATAGTCTTATGAGGTGAATAATTGTGAACTTCAACCCAAATGAAGACTATTGGGTGTTCCTTGCTTCTTTTTCATCAACACTCTTACTACTGGTAGCTTTAGGAACCGCCCAAGTAACTTCTCCACCCCCCCCCCCCACCTGCATGTCATTTCTTGGCACGTGCCTTTCCATATCCGTGACAATTGATTAAACCACATTGTTATCTTAATCTAATGCCTCATTATGTGCTTCATCTTCTTCCATTTATCTATTGTCCAAAAAAAAAATGAACAATTTCACTGTTCAATTTAGCCGGTTGTGAAGGCATGTTCATGCTTTGTTCCTTGGTTCTTGAGACATTGTTTTTCAAATTAATCATGGCTTCTACCAGCCATGATGGTGGGTTTAATTGGCTTGGAAATGTCAATTGGTCATTTTCAATTTCATTAACAATATCAACAATTTCATTTTCAACCACATTTGCATTAGCAATATCAACAATTTCATTTTCAACTACATCTGCATTGTCAACTGCATGTTCAACAATGTCATTAACAATATCAACGGCAAAAGTTCCATGTGCTTGAGTTTGTAGAACAACCTCCATGTTGCTATCAATTTGTTCACAAATATACTGTGTTTCACATACCTGCTCATCATCATCAACATATAATTGTCCTTGAGAGAGGGAAATTATATTACCAGATGCAACCACATCAACATATAACTGTCCTTGAGAGAGGGAAATTATATTACCAGCGGCAACCACATCAACATGTTCATGTACTTCTTCTTTCACTCCAAGATGTGTTTGGACATGCCCTTTTTCATGACCATCAACATTAAATGCTTGGCTACAACCAATATCATGCATAAGAGGGGGATGAAGGATGGTGAAAACCCTAGGGGCCTGCAGGTCTGACCCTGCAACCAGAGCTATCCCGCATACAGGTAGGCGACGTGACAGACGTACTGCTTTGTCAGGGTTCTGTGTCCACCTGAGTCTGCAGGTTTTGGCCATGGGGTGCACGGGCTGCAGGGGGAGGGCCGTATCAACCTAACCATGCTCACGATGGAGGTCAATGGTAAACCCTTGTTCATGTTTGCAAGACGACGTTTGGTTGCTAGGGTTTCTGAACAGGAGTGGAATTTTCGCTATCGTGGAGTCGGTTTAAGGGGAAAAATCGATAGCAGCTATGGGTTTCGATAGAGAGTACGTGGACGTAGAGCCTATGCCTGAAGACCTGCTCACATGCCAGGGTAATGAGGTCTCACAGAACAATCTGGACCGTTTCTTCCCAAGAGTAGCAGAAAATAACCAAAGAGTCAGTGAGGAAGGAGGAGCTTGTGGTTTTTCGAACGGAGCTACTCTGTTACAAGAAACATTGCAGGGTGCTTCAAGTGGGAGATGGAAGGTTGGGGTTTCTAAAGGCTTTGAACAATCGTTGAAGCCCCTGGAATGCTTTGGTGGAGTTTTGCAGCAGTGTGATCTTAAACCCTCTCATTTCTCGTCGGGGCCAGGTATTTCATTCACTCCTTCCTATTCAGGAGGTTTAGAAGACATTGTAGCTAGTTACAGTTTGCAGGGCTTGGCGGGTTTGAAAACCCTAGGGGAGGAGAGGCAGCTTGGCCCGGATCACAATAAATGAAGAGCTGAGGAAGAACCCCTCCTGCATTGAAACCTCTCTCAGAGCCAGGATTTAAATTTCTTGGAGAAGATTCCAACTTCTGTAGTGAATCAAGCGGCTTGTTTGGAACCAGCTCAGGGAGAAGGGTTATCGCGTCCTATTCGAGCTGAGCCCCAGATTCTTAGAAGCCAATCTAGGGTTTCTTCAATCGGTGCTAAAGAAGGGGAGTTGAAAAGGTAGCAGGAAGGAGCCCAGAAGGTTAGACAAGGTCTTGAAAAAGGTCCTGTAAAAGGACAGGAATTGGTAGGGGGTTCAATTAGGGGGGTCTCTAGAGAAAATGAAGGAGGGTGACCGGGGTCGCCTGTTGTCGAAGTCACAGATGCACCCGATAAACAAGTGGAAGGCGAGGAAGAAGGGAGAAAGGAGGTTGTGGGATCGAAAATAAATAAGAATAAGGCCATTAGAAGAAAAGAAGAGTGCCCTAGTTGTTTTCTTAGAGTGGACATTCGAATAGACAAAGTCATGAAGGCCACTGAGACCATTCTTTTTGGCAGATTCTAAGGAAGGAAGTATTCGGCAGACTATATTATGGAATGGACCTCGTTAGAATGGAAAGAAGCCCTTGGGAACCCTTTAGAAATCAAAGTCCTAGACAGGGGTTGGTTTAGTACCAGATTTTAGCATAAAGATCATTTGGACTAGGTCCTAGAAAGGAACTAGTGTTTTGGGAAGAGATTGATTCTGTTTAGGAGATGGACCCCTCTATTTGATGCCCAAAAAGAAAAATTGGTAGAATCTCCTGTGTGGATTAAGCTTCCAGGTCTTCCAATGCCTTTCTAGATTGACTCTGCATTTTGTTCCATCGGTAACACTCTTGGGAAATTCTTAGATGTTGATAAATCCTTTCTCCAAACTAGAGATCTGAGCGTTGCGAGAATACTTGTAATCCTATCCGAGAGAAGGTCTAGTGGATGAAATGACCTTGAAGTACAGGGATTTGGAGTATCTGCAGACTTTGGATTACGATCATCTGCTCTTTTGCTGCCACGGGTGCCATAAATATGGTCACCTTGCAAATGATTTCCCTCTTGGACATCGCCGTAGAAGAAGGCAGAAAAAATTGGTCAAGGAGAATGTCACATCAGTTAGAGCAGAGGAAAAAAAGGAACAGGAGGAGGCCTTGATGGAAGACGTTGAAGGATTGGGTGCTGAGAAGGAGGGCTAAGTGTCATCGAGTCTAAACGACTCTCTACATATCCATTCTGAAATAGAGCCTGTTCTAGTGTCCTCCCAAGTACCCCACTCTGAATCAGGGGCAGTTGGTGCGACTTAGACGAGTATGCCTCCTCTTCCTCCTTCCTTATGCACATCCTTTTGTTCTTCTGTTTTGGATTTGTCTGATCCTGGTCCCTCTAGGCAGCTCCCTCATGAACCTTTGAATATGCATGACATCCAAGGCTCCATCGATAGTATTATTATGTCTTTACCGGCCCTTCTTGTGACCTTCCCCTTTCACTCGAGTGTTGAGTTTGCTCCTGTTCTTTCACTAGCTAGTACTTCTGAGGCCCCCCACTACAATCTCAGACCTCTAGCTAACAGATCCTGGAAAGGGATAGTTGTTGGGGGTTTAGCATATGATCCTGTCTCAGTTGGTCCAAGAAAGAAATGAGGTAGGAAATCAGACTTGTCCAAGGACTAGCTGAAAGCAAAGATTGATATCACAGATGGGAAGAATAGGTCTCTATCTAGGGTGCTTAGAGCGGCGCGATCACCCCCAGGGTATACGATGATATTTTTATCTTACAACTATATGGTTTAGCTAGTCAGCCTAAAAAACTAGTGCTAAGAGAGCTGGTGAAGTCACAAAACCCAGACAATATGTTGTTACAAGAAACCTTGGGGCAGGGGGAGGAAGTAAAAGGAACACTTTCAAGAATGTTCCCCAGGTGGGATTTTCAAGCTTTGGATGCCAATGGAAGATCTGGGGGATTGGCAACGAGGGACAAATCTGGAAGACTAAAGGAGTTGTCATCTTGGGGTTTCGAAAAATCACTGCCAATGGAATTGTACTCCAATGAGCTTTGCCACCCAGTTCTGATTCATAATGTCTATGGCCCCTGTATGGAAAGAGAGCAGTTCTTGAACCCTTTCTTTGCGAAATCTTGCCTCAATCACCAAGTAGCGTATGCCTATTTGCACTCTAAATTTGTAAAACCAGGGGACATGACCATGGTATTGGCCCACTGTATTGAGCACTGGATTATCTATTTGATCCCGTCTAGGAATACCATCAGCGGTAGAGTGGTTTTGACTCATGGTATTGATCAAGGCTAAATATATATAAGGAGAAGAATATCATAGTGCAACTGTGTGCATAGGTCTGGGTTTTAATGAATACTTCACTCTGAAGTATATCTGCATGGAATGGGTAATAGTTTATTGATTGATCTGAATTAATAATGCACCTATGAAGAAAATGATGAAGAGGGATCTCTAGTTCTGAAAATGACTATGTATTTTCTAGATCTGTTGATGAAGTGTTTAGATCTGTGATCTGGCGAATCTTTTCTGAAGTAAAGGATGATATCTGAGTTGTTTACCTGATCTGAAGAGCTGCACAGTCCTGAAAAGTTTCTGATCTATATGCAGGTTCGTTTTATGAAAATCGCGTGTATACGCGGCTCCAAGTAAAGAAAAGCGCGTATGGCAGTTAGGGTTTCTAAAGAATAAAATGCACTGAAGTATATGCAAGTTTGTCTCTATGAAAGCGCGTATATATGCGGTGTTTAGTGAAGGTGCGCGTATGGAATCTAGGTTTTATTGAAGTATGGAATGAAATGTCTAATCTATTTTGTTGATTTACCGTTATCTCTGTCAATGATGTATTCATACAGACCTGGGTTGATTGAATGTTGATTATGTCACGATTATGTCGTATTGAAGATCAAGTTATTGCCGTATCGTCGATGATTCAATGAAATGAATCGATGGGGTTATAAGTTTCAATTTGATGAATGTTGAGCTTAAATGTGTGGAGTGGGTCCAGTTTGAAAATTGATGAAACGTGGTCCGTAGAGGTGCTGAAGGTCGAAGCCTTCAATGAAAAGGTTGTAGCTGTTGTAGCCCTTCAGTGGTAGGTTCCTAAATGAGAGCAGGGGTAGTAGCTCTTCCAGAGAGGTCGGTAAACAAGACAGATTGTAGCTCTCTCCAGAGAGTCGGTAAACGAGAGAGCAGCTTCTGTGTGGGTGCCTTGCGTGCCGGTATGAGTCCGCGCCAGCATGGTTGTAAGATGTTTTCTTTTATAATAAAAATATTGAAGATAGAGACGACGCATGCGGTGGTTTTCTCCCGATTTGGCTTCACCCAACTTCGGTGTACAGTATGTGTGTTGCTTATGTGTGATGATTTATTATGTTCTTACTGCACATGTTTACTGCTTACTAAACATCTGATGAATGAATGATGCAATGATCTAAGTAAAGAATTATCTGCATAATAAGATCTCTGGTAATACGCAAGTTTTCTTAAGGATATCCGCGTGTATATGCGAGTTGGGTTCAGTAAAGTAGCGTATGGTTTTTAGAGAAAGAAAAAGTAAAAAAATTTCAGTTAGCCCTAAATACTGATTCACCCCCCCCCCCCCTCTCAGTATTTTTCCCAACAATTGGTATCAGAGCAGGTCCTTCTAAAGAAGCTTGATCGCTTGAAGGAGATCCGTCGCAATGGGAAGTCATGAAGGAGTATTTTCTATAAGGCCACCGCTGTTCAATGGAAGTAATCTATTATTCTGGAAGATACGAACAAGAGCATATTTACAAAGTCTTGGAGCAGACGTAAGGGGAATTGTGGAAGGAGGCTATCAATATCCAGCAAGGGTTCCTACAGATGCAACATAAATGAAGAAATTTTAAATCAATGCCAAAGCTGTCAATGTTTTATTAGCAAGCATGTCTGAATCATAATTTGTTAAAGTGATGCAGCTAAATTCAGCAAAAGAAATATGGGACAAAATCATTCAAAGCTATGAAGGTGATACAAAGGTAAAAAGTGCAAAACTCCAAACTCTCAAAATTGAATATGAAAATCTAAGGATGCATAGTGATGAGAGTATTGCCAGTTTCTTTTTACGTCTAGATGATATTGTAAATTGTTTGAGAAATTTGGGTGAAACCATAACTGATACTACTCTGGTAGAAAAAGTCTTAAGATCTTTGACTTCAAAATTTGAGTCAAAAGTATCAGCTATTGAAGAAAAGCAATATCTACAAACTCTTACTATTGTTCAACTACATGGTATCCTGACTGCTTTTGAAATGAGAAAAGGAGGTCCCCCTCAAATCAGAGAAGATGCCTTTAAAGCATGTGCAAAAGGAAAAGAAAAGGAAGTTGTCAAGTAATCAAGTTATATATCAGAAGAAGAAGAAGCAAATTTTGTGAGAAGACTCCAACCAGGTACTGGAAGATTCAGAGGTAAGCTTCCCTTCAAGTGTTTTGATTGTGGAAGAGTTGGTCATTATGCTGCTAAATGTCCTTATGGAGAAAATCATGATAAAGGGACACAATTTGAAAAGGGAAAGAGTTATTATACAAATGAAGATAACGATGAAGTATCAAATGAGGATGAAGAAGATTCTGACCAAGATCTGCAAGTGCTCATGGCATCTACCATGGATGATGATAATTTTACAAAAGGAAGGGATCTAATTGTTAAAGAATTGCATAAAACAAGAAAGAAGGGTTGCTTTCATGGATGTTGTTTCTATTGTAACTCATTTGGGCACAAGGTCACTGATTGCAGGTTAAGTATGATGAATAGATTTGAGAAATTGGAGAATTTTCAGCACACTATAAGAAATTACAAGCAAAGCTAGAAAAAGAAGAGACACTGGTCAAAAACGTAGGGAATATTGACCCTACTGCAGTCATCCGCTTCTAAAGCTTACTTTTCATAATGACTGCAGGAGAGATGTGAGATACATTATAGGAATCAGTAATGTATCATCACAGGGGGAGAAATGTATGATGATTCCCATGATTGGTTTGGTAATTCTGGTTATGTTTATTTCTAACAGTGCATTTGATGTGAAGAAGACAGGTACAAGTGGTATAAGTTCAGGGGGAGATGAAGTTGTGAAAATTTTATGTATTTCACTTTCCATACGCGGGTTTCATGAACTAAAGCCACGTATACACGTAAGTTCCAATGGAGACAGAAGCGTATGCTTTTCTGTTAAGGAAAACAGTGAGAAGGCTCAAGGATAGGAGCACAGTTTCAGGGGGAGCATTAGCCTTGCTGAGAGTAATGCATTGTTGGCATTATGATGGTTCTGAAATATGATCTCTCTCTTGAGGTATTTTTGGTATTGGTTATAATAAGTCATATTTGTAATTTGATGAAAAGGTTATGTTAAGACCTATGATGCAAATTGTAATATTTAGTCATGTAAGGACTTGTTCAAATTTGTAAACCCACTTGGTTGGGAAGTTGAGTCAAAATGTGTAAACCCACTTGGTTGGGTACTTGAGTCACATATGTAAATCCACTTGGTTGGATCATTGATGTAAGTATGAGTCCTTGGTGATAAGAAAGGTCATAGAGTCATTGAAAAATATGTTTGAAGATTCAGCATGAACTCAGGGGGAGCATGGTAACTTTAGTGCACATTAGATCTACAGAGCTCTTCTTTCTACAAGAGAAGAAAAGCCTTGTTTTGGTTTTGATCCGCCCTTTGCCCTTGATGTCAAAGGGGGAGAGTATCATGGTGTTTGAATAATGGTTATAATCAATGTATCTATTTGTTGTGGTGATCAAACACCATCATGGTTGCCATCAAGTCCAAAGGGGGAGATTGTTGGTAATATGATGCAGAGTGTTGTCCTTGATGGCAACCTACTTGATAAATTTGATGGCAACCTACTTGATGAAGTTGTCCTTGATGGAAACTGACTTGTCCTATTTGTTAATGATGTAAATTTGATGTATCTACAGAGCAGTTCAGAAGTAACAGAGAAAGGAATTCTTGTAAGTGCCAGAGCAATGATGAAAATGGCATGTCACAAAGCATATGCGGGTTTGTAAAGGCGAAGTAGCGTATGTACGCGGAAAAGTACGTACCAAGTAGTGTATGCCTATTTGTGCTCTAAATTTGTAAAACCAGGGGACATGACCATGGTATTGGCCCACTGTATTGAGCGCTGGATTATCTATTTGATCCCGTCTAGGAATACCATCAGCGGTTGAGTGGTTTTGACTCATGGTATTGACAAATGCTAAATCTATATAAGGAGAAGAAGATCATAGCGCAAGAGTGTGCATAGGTCTGGGCTTTAATAAATACTTCACTCTGAAGTATATCCGCATGGAATGGGAAACAGTTTATTGATTGATCTGAATTAATAATGCACCTATGAAGAAAATGATGAAGAGGGATCTCTAGATCTGAAAATGACTATGTATTTTCTAGTTCTGTTTATGGAATGTTTAGATCTGTGATCTGGCGAATCTTTGCTGAAGTAAAGGATGATATCTGAGTTTTTTATCTGATCTGAAGAGCTACATAGGCCTGAAAAGTTTCTGATCTATACGCAGGTTCGTTTCATGAAAAGCGCGTGTATACGCGGGTCCTCTTAAAGAAAAGCGCATATGGCAGTTAGGGTCTCTGAAGAATAAAATGCATTGAAGTATACGCAGGTTTGTCTCCGTGAAAGTGCGTATATACGCAGGTTCAGTGAAGTAAAAGCACGTATGGAATCTAGGGTTTTGCTGATGTGGAATGAAATGTCTAATCTATTTTGCTGATTTACTGCTATCTGTCAATGATGTATTCATACAGATCTGGGTTGATTGAATGTTGATTATGCTGCTGATTATGTTGATTAAAGATCAAGTTGTTGGTTGATTGGTTGATGATTCAATGAATGAATTGATGGGGTTATAAGTTTCAGTTTAATGTATGTTGAGCTTAAATGTGTGGAGTGGGTCCAGTCTGAAAATCTGATGAAAAGTGGCCTACAAGGTATGTTGTATGAAAGCTGATGGATCCAGTATGGAAATTGATGAAACATGGCCCGCAGTGGTGCCGAGGGTCAAAGCCTTTAGTGAGGGGGTTGTAGCTCCCTTCCAGTGGTAGCTGGTAAATGAGAGCAGGGGGTAGTAGCTCCCTTCCAGGAGAGGCTGGTAAACGAGAGCAGGGGGTTGTAGCTCCCTTCCAGGAGAGGCTGGTAAACGAGAGAAGGTTGTAGCCTTTTGCAGGTGGGTGCCTGCGTGCTGGTATGAGTCTGTGCCAGTACATGGTTGTAAGATGTTTTCTTTATAATAGATATTGAAGACAGAGACGACGGCAGCAGTGGTTTTCTCCCGATTTGGGTTTCCACCTTAAATCCTGGTGTTCATATGTGTTGCTTATGTGTGATGATTTATTCTGTTCTTACTGCACATGTTTACTGCTTACTAAACATCTGATGAATGAATGATGCAATGATCTAAGTAAAGAATTATCTGCATAATAAGATCTCTGGTAATACGTAAGTTTCCTTAAGGATATCCTCGTGTATACGCGAGTTGGGTTCAGTAAAGTAGCGTATGGTTTTTAGAGAAAGAAAAAGTAAAAAGTTTTCAGTCAGCCCTAAATACTGATTCACCCCCCTCCCCCCCGTCTCAGTATTTTTCCCAACAATTGGTATCAGAGCAGGTACTTCTGAAGAAGCTTGATCGCTTAAGGAGATCCATCGCAATGGGAAGTCATGAAGGAGTATTTTCTATAAGGCCACCGTTGTTCAATGGAAGTAATCTATTATTCTGGAAGATACGAACAAGAGCATATTTACAAAGTCTTGGAGCAGACGTATGGGGAATTGTGGAAGGAGGCTATCAATATCCAGCAAGGGTTCCTACAAATGCAGCAGAAATGAAGAAATTTGAAATCAATGCCAAAGTTGTCAATGTTTTATTAGCAAGCATGTCTGAATTAGAATTTGTTAAAGTGATGCAGCTAAATTCAGCAAAAGAAATATGGGACAAAATCATTCAAATCTATGAAGGTGATACAAAGGTAAAAAGTGCAAAACTCCAAACTCTCAAAATTGAATATGAAAATCTAAGGATGCATAGTGATGAGAGTATCGCCAGTTTCTTTTTATGTCTAGATGATATTGTAAATCGTTTGAGAAATTTGGGTGAAACAATAACTGATACTACTCTGGTAGAAAAAGTCTTAAGATCTTTGACTTCAAAATTTGAGTCAAAAGTATCAGCGATTGAAGAAAAGCAATATCTGCAAACTCTTACTATTGTTCAACTACATGGTATCCTGACTGCTTTTGAAATGAGAAAAGGAGGTCCCCCTCAAATCAGAGAAGCTGCCTTTAAAGCATGTGCAAAAGGAAAAGAAAAGGAAGTTGTCAAGGAATCAAGTTATCTATCAGAAGAAGAGGAAGAAAATTTTGTGAGAAGACTCCAACCAGGTACTGGAAGATTCAGAGGTAAGCTTCCCTTCAAGTGTTTTGATTGTGGAAGAGTTGGTCATTATGATGCTAAATGTCCTTATGGAGAAAATCATGATAAAGGGACACAATTTGAAAAGGGAAAGAGTTATTATAAAAATGAAGATAACGATGAAGTATCAAATGAGGATGAAGAAGATTCTGACCAAGATCTGCAAGTGCTCATGGCATCTACCATGGATGATGATAATTTTACAAAAGGGAGGGATCTAATTGTTAAAGAATTGCATAAAACAAGAAAGAAGGGTTGCTTTCATGGATGTTGTTTCTATTGTAACTCATTTGGGCACACGGTCACTGATTGCAGGTTAAGTATGATGAATAGATTTGAGAAATTGGAGAATTTTCAACACACTATAAGAAGTTACAAGCAAAGTTGGAAAAAGAAGAGACACCGGTCAAAAACGTAGGGAATATTGACCCTACTGCAGTCATCCGCTTCTAAAGCTTACTTCTCATAATGACTACAGGAGAGATGTGAGATACATTATAGGAATCAGTAATGTATCATCACAGGGGGACCAATGTATGATGATTCCCATGATTGGTTTTGTAATTATGGTTATGTTTATTTCTAACAGTGCATCTGATGTGAAGAAGACAGGTACAAGTGGTATAAGTTCAGGGGGAGATGAAGTTGTGAAAATTTTCTGTATTTCATTTTCCATACATGGGTTTCATGAACTAAAGCCGCGTATACACGCGAGTTCCCATGGAGATAGAAGCGTATGCTTTTTTGTTAAGGAAAACAGTGAGATGGCTCAAGGATAGGAGCACAGTTTCAGGGGGAGCATTAGCCTTGCTAAGAGTAATGCATTGTTGGCATTATGATGGTTCTGAAATATGATCTCTCTCTTGAGGTATTTTTGGTATTGGTTATAAGAAGTCATATTTGTAATTTGATGAAAAGGTTATGTTAAGACCTATGATGTAAATTGTAATATTCAATCATGTAAGGACTTGTTCAAATTTGTAAACCCACTTGGTTGGAAAGTTGAGTCAAAATGTGTAAACCCACTTAGTTGGGTACTTGAGTCACATATGTAAATCCACTTGGTTGGATCATTGATGTAAGTATGAGTCCTTGGTGATAAGAGAGGTCATAGAGTCATTGAAAAATATGTTTGAATATTCAGCATGAACTCAGGGGGAGCATGGTAACTTCAGCGCACATCAGATCTACAGAGCTCTTCTTTCTACAAGAGAAGAAAAACCTTGTTTTGGTTTTGATCCGCCCTTTGCCCTTTATGTCAAAGGGGGAGAGTATCATGGTGTTTGAACAATGGTTATAATCAATGTATCTATTTGTTGTGGTGATCAAACACCATCATGGTTGCCATCAAGTCCAAAGGGGGAGATTGTTGGCAATATGATGTAGAGTGTTGTCCTTGATGGAAACCTACTTGATAAAGTTGATGGCAACCTACTTGATGAAGTTGTCCTTGATAGAAAATGACTTGTCCTATTTGTTAATGATGTAAATCTGATGTATCTATAGAGCAGTTCAGAAGTAACAGAGAAAGGAATTCTTGTAAGTTCCAGAGCAATGATGAAAATGGTATGTCACAAAGCATACGTGGGTTTGTAAAGGCGAAGTAGCATATGTACGTGGAAAAGTACATACCAAGTAGCGTATGCCTATTTGCGCTCTAAATTTGTAAAACCAGGGGACATGACCATGGTATTGGCCCACTGTATTGAGCGTTGGATTATCTATTTGATCCTGTCCAAGAATACCATCAGCGGTTTAGTGGTTTTGACTCATGGTATTGACAAAGGCTAAATCTATATAAGGAGAAGAAGATCATAGTGCAAGAGTGTGCATAGGTCTGGGCTTTAATGAATACTTCACTCTAAAGTATATCTGCATGGAATGGGAAACAGTTTATTGATTGATCTGAATTAATAATGCACCTATGAAGAAAATTATGAAGAGGGATCTCTAGATCTGAAAATGACTATGTATTTTCTAGATCTGTTTATGGAATGTTTAGATCTGTGATCTGGCAAATATTTACCGAAGTAAAGGATGATATCTGAGTTTTTTATCTGATCTGAAGAGCTACACAGTCCTGAAAATTTTCTGATCTATACGCAGGTTTGTTTCATGAAAAGCGCGTGTATACGCAGGTCCTATTAAAGAAAAGAGCGTATGGCAGTTAGGGTTTCTGAAGAAAAAAATGCACTGAAGTATACGCAGGTTTGTCTCCGTGAAAGCATGTATATAAGAAGGTTCAGTGAAGTAAAAGCGCGTATGGAATCTAGGGTTTTGCTGAAGTATGTGGAATGAAATGTCTAATCTGTTTTGTTGATTTACTGTTATCTGTCAATGATGTATTCATATAGATCTGGGTTGATTGAATGTTGATTATGCTGTTGATTATGTTGATTAAAGATCAAGTTGTTGGTTGATTGGTTGATGATTCAATGAATGAATTGATGGGGTTATAAGTTTCAGTTTGATGTATGTTGAGCTTAAATGTGTGGAGTGGGTCCAAAGATGAAAACTGCAAAAGTGGCCTACAAGGTATGTCAGATGAAAGTCAAGGCAGATCCAAGAGGAAAATTGATGAAACGTGGTCCGTTAAAGCAGCCGAGAGTCGAAGCCTTCAAAGAGGGGCTTGTACCCTTCCATTGGTAGTTTGCAACGAGAGCAGGGGGTAGTAGCTCCCTTCCAGGAGAGGCTAGTAAACGAGAGCAGGGGGTTGTAGCTCCCTTCCAGGAGAGGCTAGTAAACGAGAGAAGGTTGTAGCCTTCTGCAGGTGGGTGCCTGCGTTCTGGTATGAGTCTGCGCTAGTACATGGTTGTAAGATGTTTTCTTTATAATAAATATTGAAGACAGAGACGATGGCAATGGTGGTTTTCTCCCGATTTGGGTTTCCACCTTAAATCCTGGTGTTCATGTGTGTTGCTTATGTGTGATGATTTATTCTGTTCTTACTATACATGTTTACTGCTTACTAAACATCTGATGAATGAATGATGCAATGATCTAAGTAAAGAATTATTTGCATAATAGGATCTCTGGTAATACGCAAGTTTTCTTAAGGATATTTGCGTGTATATGCGAGTTGGGTTCAGTAAAGTAGCGTATGGTTTTTAGAGAAAGAAAAAGTAAAAAGTTTTTAGTTAGCCCTAAATACTGATTCACCCCCCCCCTTTCAATATTTTTCCCAACAGGGCGAACTCCAAGAAACTGAAGGAGGAGGAGGAGTTGAGGAAAGTGAATGAAGAACTGGATTTTCTTGAAAAGCCGGAAGGAGCAGGATATTCCAATTTGGAGTCTAGAAATAGAATAAGGGAACTGGAATCCGCCAGGAAGAACATTCTCTTGGTAAGAGAGGAAAGCTGGCATTTAAAAAGCCAAGCCATTTGGCTCAAAGCTGGAGACGAAAATACAAAGTTCTTTCAGAACTATGCTAAAGGGAGGAAAAATATCAACACAATTTAGGAGATGCAAAAGGGTAACGGTGAGCTGGCAAAATCTTTTGATGACCTTGCCTCCCTTGTGTTGAATCATTTTAAAACACTTTTTAGAGCTCTTGATGAAGTATCTATTGTTGAGGTTATCAGGGTGGCTCAGTTCTTCCCTATCTATATTGATGAGGAAGGAAATGATAAAATTATGTAACTGTTGAGTCCCAAATTTGCATCTTTTCCATACACTTTTCCATACCTTTTTCACTCACCTAAACCTCCCAAATTGTCAATATCATGTGCAAAAGAGTATCTAACATGGTTTTTAATTATATTTTTGTGTTTTCTATTTGATCTAGATTTTGTTCATTCAACTGCGGAATCTTGCCACTTTCCGCAGCTGCTGCAACTTTCCGCAGCTATTTTGTGGAACTCTATGCTACAGGTGTCTACAAGGGAAACGAGCCACATGGGCAGGCTAGGAATGACGTGGACATGGTTCGTGTCCTATTGGTTCAAGAAAACTCGTCCAAAGAAGCCGCAGTCAAAGGCGTCCACATGGAAGTCAACTATGGAGTTTCATGTCGGCCGGACTCTGTTTCGTGGCACATAAAGATCCATACGGCCGTTTCTAAGCCTGCGGAGGTTAAATCGACATCTGTACAGGGTTCTAGAGTCAAATTCAAGCATCCACCTTTCGTAGATCTACTTTCCAACACGGCCATACTCCTATATCCGTGGACGTAGTGGTCTACGTGCTCTCTACTAGCATGAACTTTAGGAGACAGTTATAGTTTGTTGTTATATATAGCGCGTTTGCATACGCACAAAAAGTTAGTTGATGTTAGTGAATGTACTCTGTTATCTTTTAGTCTGCTCTGTAGTGATTACGCTGCACTTGTGCCGTAACACTACCATTCTGTAATGAACTGCTTTTTAACATGAGAAGACTCTTTTTTTCAACTTAATTCGTGTTTGAGGATCGTTACCAAGGCTGTGTAGAGGCCCCCTGCTCAGCTAAGGTTTTAGATAGACAGCCCGGGCATTTTTATAGCTTTTTGACTAATGACATGGATCTAACATTGTTCTGCTGCTAGTTTGCTTTTCATAGCTTTTGTTTAATTTCAGTCTTGTTTTGTTCATTTCAGTTTTGCTTATCTGCTTCAGTAGTTAAATTTAGATATATTAAGCTGCTCATAGCATTTTCAGTTGCCTCCGAAAGCCACAGCTGGACTGATGGTGAGGGATTGCATTATGAAATGTGTAGTTTAGTATTAGTTTCTTTTCTGCAAATTTAGATATATTAAGCTGCTCATAGCATCTTCAGTTGCCTCCGAAAGCCACAGCTGGACTGATGGTGAGGGATTGCATAATGAAATGTGTAGTTTAATATTAGTTTCTTTTCTGCAAATTTAGATATATTAAATCATGCATGACATCTTCGATTACCTCCGAAAGCCACAGCTGGACTGATGGTGAGGGATTGAATCATGAGTGTATGGTTTAGTATTAGTTTACTTTCTGCAAATTAAATATCAGTTACACAAGTTGTTTATGATTACTTCCGAAAATCATAGTTGGTCTAATGATGAAGGGTCAGAAAATGAATTGATGTAATCTGATTTAGATTTATTTTGTTGCAATTTTGAATTTCCTTAAGCATAGTTTCTTTTGTGTTTAGTTGGCAGCAAGAATAGTTTGGTTTTCATGCTCACTAGTTTATTGTTTTGATTTATTAGATTAGCAGCACCTTTTCATTTCAGCAGTACATTTTCATTTTCTTTCAAGTCTTGTCATTGTAAATTTCAATTTGCTTTTTAAAGTTTCAAGTTGGTAAATCATTATAGGGGATATCACTTCCTTGAACAAACATAACCAAACTTTTTTTCATCTTAGAATTTTCATTTCACCTTAGAAAAACCAAAAACGACAAAAAGTTAAGAAATAGGTTATCTTGCACATATAGTGCGCCGCACTTCATCAGCTTACGATTCCCGGATTAACAAATTAAATGCAGCAATTTAGGACACACTAAATTGACCAAACATTTTGGCGCCGTTGCCGGGGAAGTGTAACTAGGTAGCCAATTTCTTAAAAAAAAAACATAAAATCATAAAAGAAGGGAAAACTTGATAACATCTTGAAGTATGCTCTCCTCTTGCACCTAGTGTGATCTGGAGGATCAGAAAAGAGATTTATTGGTTTAGTAATTTCTTAAGTATGCTCTCTTCTTGCACCTAGTGTGATCTGGAAGATCAGAAAGAGAATTATTAGCCCAACTTTTTAAAAAATAAAAAAAATGACATGCATAGAGCAAGAGAATCTAGGGGAAGGTTTATAGCTAAAGCCAAGAGTTCGATTTTCATAACTCCATCTTCTTCAAGGCATAGACCAGATTCACCACCATCTACCCCTAGCCTTAAGATTCTTGGAAGTCAAGGAACAACTGAATTAGAGGATTCTCCTATACCACCTTCTAAAACCCACTTAGAAAACAAAGAGACTTTCTCTCATCCTTCCTTGGTAGAAGAACTAGAGGACTATAAGGACTCTAAAGAAACTATCATGGTAGAGGAAGTAATAAATAGAGGTGGAGGTAGAAGAGGAGGAGATAATGGAGATAACAATGGTGAAGGAAATGATGGTAGAAATAGGGACAATTTGCTTGGATTTCCTATAGTTGATGAGGAAACTCATGCAACAATGAAAAATATCTCACCATCTGTTCTCCCTAACTTTTATGGATTGCGAAGTGAGGATCCTGAAACATTTCTGTTTGAGTTTGAAGTAGTGTGCCGAACTTATGACTATATGGAAGATTCTCAAAAACTCAAACTGTTTTCTTCAACATTGAAGG